>JALMGA010000026.1:920000-1302500 GCA_023333525.1 Aspidoscelis tigris stejnegeri
CAATGTACAAACATCGTAACATTTGATTTGTATGTGAATGTCTGAATTTGTACAAATTTGTAGGAATAAGGAATGTTACAATATTCATGTACAAGAGAGTGACTTCAGCATTACTTCTCGTACCCAGAACCAAAAGGTGTTTTTTCACCACGCTCCTTTAATCTAAGAAGATCCAGATCTAAGGAATGGGTACTTCCCTTAATCCACATTTAGTAGATGCAGATTAAGGGAAATATCCAATGTGTTTCCATGGGTGGTCTAGCACCCAATAGCAATGGGTGCTAGCCTCCCGGCTGTGGAAATGCTGAAGCACCCATTTGCAAATCTGGATTGACCCATAAGGGGTATGCCTGTCACCCCAGGTATTTTGGGGGACAGGGGGTGCAATCTCTGAAGTTGCCTTCAGAGATTAGCAAAGGCTCCAAAGTCCCTCTGAAGGCAACTTCGGAGATTTGCAAAGGCTCCAAAGAGGTGCATATAAATTAGCTCCTTGTGAGCACCGATGAGTCAGACTCATTAATATGCACCTTTTTCCATGCCTGAAGGTAACAGGCAGCTCCCAGCCACATTGCTGTTCAAGGGGTTTGTCTTCGAAGCCTTTGCTAATCTCCGAAGTCACCTTCGGAGGGATTTTGGAGCTGCCTTTGGAGCGACTCTGAAGTCTTGGCTTTGGGCACCCCCCCCATGGGTGCCCCCCCCCCCGCAAGCCTCCTCTAGACCCTATTGCCAGATTGTAGTGAAAACAGGCTCCATACAATCCGGATTTTCAGACCCCATTGTAGACCCCTTTAATGGGGTCTACACGAAATCCAGATTATAGGTCCTGAAGGACCCATTATGATCTGGATTTCCCTAGCTGTGGTGGAAACAAATGTGTCCCTAATGGGGTCTATGGTGGAAATGGGGTCATCCAGCTGTCAGCCAAATGGGTCTTTAATGGGTGTTAAAATGGGTACTTAGTGACAGTGGAAAAACACCCAAAGACACCTTTCTGGGCACTGGGAACATTAGCAACCCCCCCCCCCAAGTGTTTTGATATGGTGGGAATTCTGGTGACTGGCCTAGGAAGGCATTATTCTATTTTCATTCTCCATGAAATAAGAAGAGGATCTTAGGCTGGGCGAAGGAAAACTTTAAAAACTTTTTCTTTTGTTTTAAATTCTAGAAGTTGCTTATGGAACTCCTTTCCTTCCCAAACTGCCTTCTGTTTAAGTGACTGTATATGTAATGTGCAATTCAAAGCACTTTAAAAAGCATTTAAAAAGCCCATTTAAAAAAAGATGCTGGAAAGATCACTTAGCTATTTGTCAAGTTGATTGGTGTTTGGATCCCCGTTTGGAAGACTTCATATCTTTAGAACAAAAGGAATAAATTCTTTTCTTTGTTCTGGAATTTAAAATTATTCAAGCTATATACATTCCTGTGCAAATACATTACCCAGACTTCTACACACCCAATGACATTTTCTTATATGTTCACATCTCTTTTCATAAATATTTTTTTTTCAAATTCCCATGGAACTGAAACCGTGAACTATTTTTCTTGGCAGATGAAAGTGTTTGTTTTCTTGCTACCCACTATAGCAGAAGAAGAGTTGGCTTCTATATCCTGCTTTTCTCACCCTTTAAGGGGACCCAAAGCAGCTGACAAACCTTCTGTTCTTCTCCCCACATCAGACACCCTGAGGTAGGTAGGGATGTGAGGGCTCAGAAGAGAGCTGTGATGAGCCCAAGGTCACCCAGCTGGCTTTGTGGAGGATGGCAGAATCAAACCCAGTTATTCCCAGATAAAAGTCCAACACCCTAACCTCAAGGCCATACTGCCTCCCTAAACATACATTTTAAATGGGATGTTGGCAAACATTTTTGCATTCTTCAAAAAAGATGTGAATGAATGCACTTTTCGGGATTTGATTCCAATAGAATATCCAAAGATTTGAATCAATTTGTTTAAAATTTGCATGTATTCACTTTCAATTCAAATGCATGGTATAGAAAAGGTGAATAGAGAAAATTTCTTTTCTCTATCACACAACACTAGAACCAGGGGGCATCTATGAAGATGATGGGTAGGAGAGTCAGATCCAACAAGGGGAAGGATTTCTTCACCCACAGTGTCATCGGTTAATGGAATGGTGACAGCTACCAGTCTGGATGGCTTTAAGAAAGGGTTAGACCAGTGGTTCCCAAAGTTGTCTGGGCTACGACCCATCTAATATAAGTTTACCAACTCGGGACCCACCTCTAGGAAATTTAACCGTTACCAATCTGAATAAAGGACTTTTCAAATAACAAAGTTTAATACAATTTTTTTATTACTTAATTAAATAATTACATCAAAAAAGTTATTTCAGATATGGTTAAATTTCCTAGAGGTGAGTCCCGACCCACAGTTTGGGACACCCTGGGTTAGACAAATTTATGGACGACAGATGTATCAATGGCTGCTAGAATGAATGCCTAGGTGCATCTTTCAGGCTGGGGGTGGGGGGGAACCGGGGCACTTCTAAGGCCATTTGCTGGGATTCTAGAGCAGGAGAAGGTTTGTCCTTGTCTCTGCTTGAGATGCCCATGAGCATTTGGTGGGCCACTGTGTGCGACAGGATGCTGGACTAGATGGGCTGTGGCCTGATCCAGCAAGGCTTCTCTTATGTTCTTATGTTCAAATAGAAGTCATTCGAATCTATTCGTATGAATTTTTGATCCGTATTTGAAGATATGAATGTCAAGAACATTTGAATGTGTCTGTATGCATCCTGTTTTTGTCCTGTACGTAGTCCTGACAATTTATTAGCTTGTGCATTCTTTAGATGACACAGATAGAGAGAGAGAGAGATAAATTTACCACTTCTTCTTAAGCAGATTGAGGGCTGTGAAGTGCTTTTGCGTATTTGAATATTTTGAGTGCATGAATATTTGTAACATTTGATATTCAGACAAATTTGGACATTCGTACACTAACTGAATGTTAGGACATTCATACATTGACACTCATATTCATACGAATAATTTGGGCATTCATTGAACTGGGGAAGCAGGAAACTGGGGAAGTCACATCTGGGACGGACCCAGAGTGCATTCGACATGGATTGAGAGTGGACTCAAAGTGGATTCAGGGTGGATTTGACACTTTCAGAGCAGATATGTTACGGGATACGTATCGGATATGTATTAGATACATATGTGTTCATATTGAATACTCGTATGAATTTGTACGAATGCATTCATATCGAATAGAATCCTACCACATTCGAAGGGGGTCTATTTGAACGAATATGGAATTTTCTTACATTTGATTCGATACAAGTTGAATGCAAAAAAATTCCGTCTGTGCCCAACCCTAGTTTTGAGGGCTCTTTTATTGCAAAAAAAGAAAAAGAAAAAAAGGCTCAAAAAAACCAGTGTAGCCACAAATACCAAGTTCACTTTCTTTAAAAAAATAAAATAAACGAGACCAGTGATAATAATAATAATAAAAAATCCAAAATCTGTTCCAGCTCCTGAGTAAAAATTGTGTGCTTTCTTTACAAACTCCTGAGGATATTAATCAATCTCAGACTTCTTCTGGGATCCCATGGAAGTTTAAAGGTTATTCAGTTGGTTAGAACGCTTGGGGTGATTACTTCAGGGCTGCTTATTCAACACTATTTCCTTGAAATAATAACATTTTGTGCACTGTTAGCTCTATTGCGTCTCGTTTTTCTGCAATGCTTCACTTCACACACATGTGCCAGGGTACCTGGGATATTATTCATCTCTGAAAAACGCTTAGCAGCTTTCCTTCCATTGGCTACTACCGCCAATTGCTTCTGATTAATCACCCTCAAGACATCTTTACCTCCTAAGATGGACTTTGGGAGGAGAAAGGACTGGTGGGGTGGGTGGGGTGGGAAGTGAACAGAGGAGAGACAACTCCTTGGTTAGCTCCAAATCCGTTTTCAACCTGTCAATGTGAAGACCTAGGGTTGTTTTTTTCCCCACTGACCTCCCTTAATCCAGATCTAAGATGTTCCAGATCTAGGGAATGGGTCCTTCAACTAATCCGGATCTAGTAGATCTAGATTAAGGGAAGTGGAAACACCAGAGCGAATCCAGATCGACCCACATGGGGCCCACCTGTCACCTCATGTTTTTTTTGGGGGGGGGACAGGGGGTGCAGTTCAATTCCACACTCCTCCATGAAGCCAGCTGGATGACCTTGCGCTAGTCACAGCTCTCAAAGACCCTCTTACCTCATAGGGTGCCTGTGGCGGGGAGAACAGAAGGCTTGTCAGCCGCTTCGAGTCCCCTTAAGGGTGAGGAAAGTGGGGGTATAAAAGCCAACTCCTCCTCGTCATCATCTAAAAGATCTAACTCGGAAAGAACTCGGGGGTTTCTGGTCCCGGTCTCCCTTTGCTGCTTGAGGGCCCTGGATCCATCTCAGACAAGTCATGTGTCTCGTCAACCTTGGCTGTACACCCTTCATTCTGCATGTTCATGAGCCACTTAGTCACTGTCATCACTGGGCCAGGGTAAAGGGAGAAATCTGTCCACTGGCAGCTGAAATGCCAGCAAAGTGAGAAGACTATGGGTAAGAAGGCTGGCAGACTGGGAAAGAGCCTCTATTAAGGAGAAGTAATATAGGAGCAAAGAGAATGATGGACGTAAATGCTTGAAAGCAGGGTTTCTAAGAGACAAGGGCAAAGCCAAATCATTAGCAAATGTCTTTCACTCCAGAGTTAATTTCATTTCTGTAGATAGAGTTGTCATTCCTAACATTTTTGTTCAGGAACATAAAACACACACACACATACACGAGACACAGACACACTCTCCTGGAATAATTGACAATTTGATTTGATTTGAATTATTTAAATTCAAATTAACAAAATTCAATTCGAATTAAGCAAACTTGAATCTATGCGCTCCAATTTCTTATTTGAATTTTCACTTACGAACGTCAACAGGATGTGTAGATGCCCTTATGCATCTTCCTGACATCCGTACGTATGTGCATTCATCCCGTATGCAACCCATTTTTGTCACGTATGGATCCAAATGTGTGCAGATGCGGGAAATATGTGGATCTTCAAGTACGCATCGTGTACTAACCCGTACACATATAAATGTTTGAATAATTTGAACGAATAGTCCCCAAATTCAAAATTCGATTCGAATGTTTAGATTCGAATTTCTGGACATTCTATTTGAATTCGAATGTTGACATTTGGCACATTCGATTGGATTTCAAAAGCCTATGAATATTTGTGCACATCCCTACTTTTAATGGCCAGATGTCACCTTCTTAGATTTTGGATGCTGAATTTCAGCGCTAACAGGTACGTGGTTTTATTTTGCATCTTAAAATTAACAGCAGCAGCAGCAGCAGCAGCAGCAACTTTGCTTGGAGTCTTTTAACTGCTTTGCTAGGCATTAAATATAAATATTAAATATAAGGTGTTTTTCCACTGTCAAAAACTACCCATTTTTGCACCCATTTAGGACCCATTTGGTTGTTAGCCGGATGATCCCATTTCCACCACGGCACCCATTTGGGACCCGATTGTTTCCACTGCCGTGGGGGAAATCCAGATCTAATGGGTACGTTTTATTATTTATTTATTTATTTGTATTTCCATCCCGCCCTATACCCAAAGATCTCAGAGTGGGTTACAATATTATATTAATCTTAGACAGGTCCCTGCCCTCAGGCTTATAATCTAAAGAGACAAGAAACGAAAGGAAAATGGTGTGGGAGGGAACAGGGAACAGCAAAAAGCCGGCACTTGAGCTCTTCAGTTCCAATTTTTCTCTCTGTTTCTTATTGCTGAAATTTTCCTATTTAATTTGAATTTTTTCTTCATTGATGACAAACTGGATGATGGTAAAGATGATCAGCTGGTATTTTGGCCTTTAATCCGGATTTTCTGTAGACCCCATTAATGGGGTCTACAATGGGGTCTTCTGCCAGAAAATCCGGATTAAAGGGAGCCTGTTTCCACTGGAAACAGCCAATGGGGTCCAAAGGAGGCTAGGGGGAGGGGATGCACCCATTGGGACCCCCCTAAACCTAGGCTCTGAAGTCACTTTGAAGCCACTTCGAAGTCATTTCGAAGTCTGTGCAAAATAGCTCCGGAGTGCCTTTGAAGTCTGTGCTGATCTTCGGAGTGAACTTCGGAGTGACTTCGAAGTGACTCCAAAGTGACTCCAAGGTCACTTCGAAGTTCACTCCAAAGATCAGCACAGACTTCAAAGGCACTCCGGAACTATTTTGCACGGACATTGAAATGTCTTCAAAATGACTTCGAAATGACTTCAAAGTCCATTCGAAGTGGCTTTGAAGACTGCACCCCCCTGCCCCCCGAAACACCTGGGGTAAGGAATGTACCCATTCCTTCGATCCGGATCTTCTTAGATCCGGATCTAAGGGCTGCAGTGGAAAAACACCCATAGGGCACCAGTCATGGAAAAGCTTTCGTTTCCTCCATCAAACATTCCCAGGCGATGTTGCCCCTTGCACGACAGCTGCTAAAAAGCACCAAATATACTAAGTATCATTGTATTACTGATGTAGACATATTAAATGCAAACAAATGTTAAGCCCTGCCATGTCTAATATACATAAATGTACCGTATTGAATGTCACCTGTGCTCAAACTAGATGTTAGCCAATGTGTAATGCAAGCCTCTGATACATGGGGCATGTTTTGGCATTCGATTCGTGATGAACTGAATGTTAAAAAATTTGTATTCCTTCTATTTGATCCCTTTCGAATGTGGTCGGATTCCATTTGATACGAATGTCTTAGTGCGGATATCCGATGCATAAATGATACGAATGAATACATCTTCATATCATTGGATACGTAACGAATATCCAAATAAATAGAGATGAATGTATTCCTATCGGTTCGAAAGTCCAGACATTAGTTTTTCTTTATTTATATGAATTCAGATTTATGAATATTCAATTTGTTATGGATCGAATGTCAAAAATTGCATTTGTGCACAGGCTAGAAGATAGTCTTAAGCTGACCAGGAATGTTAGAAGGGTCAGGAATAGGATGAGGCTTATCAGCAAATTAAATACCCAGCCTACAGGTGGGCAGCTGGCATGCGAACTGGGGAATAGTAAGGTTATGAATCATGACCTAGTGTAGTAGCCATGTGTAGTAGAGTTATGATGGGATGCCCCAATTGTAACCAATCACACTGTCTGTAAACTAGAACCAGGTTTATCAGTGTTCCTGTCAAAGGGTATGAAGGTGGAGCAGATTTAAGAAATGCCTCCTCGTACCTCCAATTGCTAGCAATAAAGACAGTTGCGTGTATTTTTGGCGTAGCATGTTGAACACGAATCGAGAAATTAGGCTGGGGCCTAAGCCAGTGAAGGCCACTTTGCAGTTGCGTTTTCATTGGGCATGTCACCAAAATCCAAACCCACATCCATCCTTCTTACGCTGGACATGTGGATGCCCGTTCCTTGATCCAGATCAGGAGGTATGAGCATGGATGTGGACCAGATTTACCCCTAATTTGGATTAGTGGGCCCTTAGAACAGATCTGATTTAGATTAACCTTAGTCCCGTGCAGACGAGGGATGTGCACGAATATTCGTAACATTCGAAATTTGTACGAATTTGTCTGAATTTGGACGTTCTAATCAAATGTCGGCACATTTGAAGGTTGACATAGAAACAAAGTTTCGTTACATTAGTAAATCTGGGGAGGTGGGGAAGTGGTTGTGTCAGTGACATCTGCGATGGATCCAGAGTGGATTCGAAATGGATTGAGCACTGATTCAAAGTGGATTCAGGGCAGATTTGATGCATTTGGAGCAGATACATATGGGATTCGTATGGGATACATAGGGGATTTGTATCCAATTTGTACTGGGGATTTGAATCAAATTCGTATTGAACGTTCGTATTGAATCGAATCCTAGCACATTCAAAGGGTATCTTTTCAAATGAATACAAACCCTCTTGCATTTGATTCAATATGAATCAACCCCCCCCCCCCAAAAAAAACCATTCATGCACATCCCTAATGTGAGCCAGTTTGGCCTAGTGGTTAGGGAGCCGGACTCTTATCTGGGAATACTAGGTTTGATTCTGCCCTCCCCCATGAAGCCAGACGGGTGACCTTGGGGTAGTCACAACTCTCTTCTGAGCTCTCACAGCCCCACCCACCTCACAGGGTGTTCTGTTGTGGGGAGAAGAACAGAAGGTTTGTCAGCCGCTTTGAGTCCCCTTAAGTGGGTGAGAAAAGCAAGGTAGAAAAGCCAACTCTTCTTCTTCTTCTTCTTCTACATGGGTCCTTGATCCAGATTAACAAGCGCAGAAGGGGCTCAACATGACGGGCGCACTGCAATAGTACCAAATACGTAATTTGTGGAGCACTTGTATCTTGCTGGGCATTCAGTCCAATCTCCATTATTCTTTGAATCATGCATGAATCACCAGAATATCCATCTCAGACGGATTTCTTCTGCAGCCATGATGACTCACGCTCAGTGACCTGAAGTGATCTATGGCTACCCAGAATAAATGAAGGTCAAAACTCAAGCCACCTCATTTCACATTTTCCAAATGTTTTGATTTAGGTCTTAGAGGGAGGGGGGAGAAACTGTTTAGAAATAAATCTTGTGAGAAGCTTCATATTTAATATTAAGCAGAAATTAAGAGGCATTTCGGCTGAACGATAGGTGCGAGAAAACCAATTTGTCACAAAAAGCTCAAACAGGGGAAGGAGCATTATGAGCGGTTTGGAATAAAATAAATATATTTTTTGTGACGAACAGAGAGGTTGAGGACTCAGTTAAAGCAGAGGGAAGCTGCGCTTTTGAAAAATGGGCTGGTGAAAAATGGAATTACATGTTGCAGAGGCAACGAATTAATTTCTGTATTTACGGCTCGGGCAGATTTATTTCGTACATAATAGGACAGAGTGGGACCCCTCCATTTTGATCTGCCCTTCATTCATCCTTCGCCTCCCTCTGTTTCATTCTGCCTTATCTCCGGACAAGATCGGAAACATTGGACAATTTATTCTGCGATATGGGTTGATTTTTTTTTAAAAAAAGAAAATATTTATTTATTGTATTTGTTTCCTGCCCTTCACCTGGAGGCCCCAAGGTGGATCACAGCACATGCATTTTTTTCCAGAAAAAATATACTAAAATAGAGCTTATTCAACCTTCTACAGTTCAAGGACTACAGATAGGCCTTGGTCACATGACTCCCAATGGGGTCAGCCTATTAATCAATTCGAACTTAATTCATTCCAGTGCTGGTCAGATGTGGATCGATAGAGTTCGGGCTGGCATTCCTCCACGGACCTCTTGGCTCTACATCCCTTTTGCTACATCACATCTATCTCATTTCCTATTGGATGCCATTTATGTCACTCAAAGGAGGCGTTTCCTATTGGATGCCATCCATGTCGTTCAAGGGAGGCAAGGGTGTGACTTTGCTCATTGTTTTAAAGCCTGCTTCCCCACCTTCACACACACCCTTCCTTTTTGATGTGCTTCTCTTCTCCTTGCAATTTTTATTTTTAAATAATAAAAATAAATTTGTGTAAACACACCAAAGAGGGGAATCATACCCCTGAACTGAGTGTGTGTGTGTGTGTGCCTCAGAAACTCTGCAAGTGCCGATTGGCCAAAGGAAATTTTGTGTGTGTGTGTGTGTGTGTGTGTGTGTATGTATGCACACATGTACGCATGTATGTACGCATGTATGTATGTATGTACGCATGTATGCATGTATGCATGCATGCATGTATGCATACATGTATGTATGTACGCCTGTATGTACGCCTGTATGTATGCATGTATGTATGTATGCATGCATGTATGCATGTATGTATGTATGTATGCACGCATGTACGCATGTACGCATGTATGCATGTATGTACGCATGTATGTACGCATGTATTATTTATTTTATTTATTTATTTATTTATTTCTATTTCTATCCCGCCCCATACCCGAAGGTCTCTGGGCGGGTATGTATGTATGTATGTATGTATGTATGTATGTATGTACACATGTATGTATGTACGCATGTATGTATGTATGTATGCATGCATGTATGCATGCATGTATGCATACATGTATGTATGTACGCCTGTATGTACGCCTGTACGTACGCCTGTATGTACGCCTGTATGTATGTATGTATGTATGTATGTACGTATGTATGTATGTATGTATGTATGCATGCATGCATGCATGTACGTACGTACGTACGCATGCATGCATGCATGCATGTATGTATGTACGCATGCATGCATGTATGTATGTATGTATGTACGCATGCATGCATGTATGTATGTATGTATGCATGCATGCATGTATGCATGTATGTATGTATGTATGTACGCATGCATGCATGTATGTATGTATGTATGTATGTATGCATGCATGCATGTATGTATGTATGTATGCATGTATGTATGCATGCATGCATGCATGTATGTATGCATGCTTGCATGTATGTATGTATGTACGTACGTACGTACGTACGTATGTATGTATGTATGTATGTATGTATGTATGTATGTATGTATGTATGTATGTATGTATGTATGTATGTATGTATGTATGTATGTATGTATGTATGTATGTACATTTCTATCCCGCCCCATACCCGAAGGTCTCTGGGTGGGTAACAATGAATTAAACAACAGATTAAAAACAGGATACAAAGTAAAACAAGATTCAGATTAAAATGAGGTACAAATTAAAACAAGATACACAGTTAAAAACACCATTAAAAAGCCCAAATACTGCTCACCCCCCACCACAGCACAGTTCTGTCCCCTTAAGGCAGTCCCACCACCCTCACACGAGGAACAGAACACCCTGTGAGGTAGGTGGGGCTGTGAGAGCGCAGAAGAGAGCTGTGACTAGCCCAAGGTCACCCAGCTGGCTTTGTGGGGAGGGCAGAATTGAACCCGGTATTCCCAGATAAGAGTCCGGCTCCCTAACCACTAGACCAAACCGGCAGAGCAATGTGGACGTGCCTGGCCAGTGAGCAGATAGAACCACTCCAGCTGGTAGGGGTGTAAAAGCCTGTAGTCTAATTCGCAAGCATATTCCAACTAGGGACATGCACGAATATTTTTAGGGCATTTGATTCAAAAAGAATCAGATGCTCAAAAATCCATATTCATACGAACAGATTGCATTTGAATGTGGTAACATTCTATTCAATACAAATCTGTTTGTACGTATTCGTACCAACATTTGATGTGTATCTGATGTGCGCAGATACGTATCTGATACGAATAGATACAGATCTGATACGAACATATCTGATACGAGTAGATACATATCCGCTACGTTCCCCAGCTTAACAGATATCTGGACTATTCGTACAAATGTTAGCATATGGATATTGTAACATTTGACCTGAGTTCGAGTGTCCAAATTCAGCCAAATTTCAAATTTTACGAATATTCATGCACATCCCTATATCCAACGATGTCAAACCAGACTTCTTTTAGGAGATAGTCAAAGCAGAGAGATTCACCCAACTTGGTGTTTAATACAAAAGCAGACATAAATATAGTGTTAACAGAAAGAACAAGAGGAAGAGATTGGGGGAGGGAAGGAAGGAAGGAACGAAGGACGGACGGACGGACGGAGAGAGAATTTCTACACAAACTCCATTTCAGTGCAGCAGACAGAAACTTTGTAAGCCATGTCCAGGAAGCCAATCTTCTTTTCCTCTCCTGCTGGGCTTCCAACCATCTGAAGTCATGAGTAGGGCCTTTAAACAGGGTAAAATGTGCTGCCTGAATGCATATGAGAAAACATTCAGAAGGCCCTGTGAAATTTTATTTCGCATTTCAAGGAACTGACATGTATTCCCGAGTTCCACCTGGAGAAGTAAAGATAAGGCTGTTGAAGAGAGAAGATGACCTTGGGTCACCTTGAAACCAGGGTACAGCACCTCTCAGCTGTCCAAACCCAGTATTGGTGGAATGATGGTGGCTGATTGCTCTATATTTCAGAGAAGATCTGTCAAGACAGAACCATAGGAAAATAACCGTGTCAAAAAATCCCGAAAAAGTGGATTGGAAAATTCAAGAGGAGGGATCGGTAATAAGAGAGGGGACTATCGAAATAATTACATTTCTGAGCCGTCCAGAGGTCAACACACAAAAGGCTAAAATCATATCATTTTCTCTTGGACCTTTACTATTTCAAAGCCCTGAAGTGAGCCATACACACTTAAAATATTACTATATGACTTCCCCTGTGATTAAAATTTTGCTTTGCTCCCAATCCACTATTCAGTATAACAGGGTGGATTTATTTTTTTTCTTTTGGCTGTCTCCACTCATGAATTTTTGATATAAGGATATTCCTTTCTTTTAATCCTTCACAATCATTTGTTCTCCTCCAAGAGAACAAATTTAACTCTTCTCTGGCACTTCAACCTTTCCTTAGAAAATAATAATTTTAAAAAGTGTTTACTTGAAGATTATGGGTTAAAGCTGACAGGAGGTTATTTTAAATGAAATATTATTAGTGCAGAGTAATTCCTACTTAAAACAATCCAGAAGGTTCAATTAAAAATGAAGTAGGATTCTTATCAGGACATAAAACATTCGCATATTTATATTCCTGGGGTTCAGATCTACCCTCCATAGAAAAAGGTGTTTGGGGGTGTTTTTCCACTGAGCTCCTTTAATCCGGATCTAAGAAGATCTGGATCTAAGGAATGTCCACACTGAATGCAAGCATTACCCTCCCGTTGAGCATTCACAGCTGGTCCTGCCTAGGTCAAAGAACGACAATCTTTATGCAACCAAAAGCATGAGGAACGCAGGGAAATTGTATCATAATGGTCTGGCAATATTAGAAGCTGTCAACAACACCGCGGAGAAGATACTATTATTAGTGGCAAGTTATTAGCCACAAGCACACGGATTGCCAACAAGTCCCCTTTGCTTATTAGAAATACTCTCTGCTGACAGACGTGTGACAAAGCACTTCAAAGTATCTGTCTCACAAGTTCCCTTTTGTGCTTAGTCTCAAACTGTAACAAAGGGGTCAGGGAAATAAAAGAAAGGAAGACACCGGAAGCCTTAATGTTAGCCGTAGAAACACTGGAATTCAAAAACAGGAACACTCGTTTATGTAGGAGAATAAAGACAATCGCGTTGTTCTGATCCATTATTTATAGGAAGACAACCCTGTAGGGTCTTCGCTGCACTCCTCCATGAACCCAGCTGGGTAACCTTGAGCTAGTCAAAGCTTTTTTTCTGAGCTCTCACAGCCCCACCTACCTCACAGGGTGTCTGTTGTGGGGAGAAGAACAGAAGGTTAGTCAGTGGCTTTGAGTCCCCTTAAAGTGTGAGAAAAGCAGGGTAAGCCAACTCTTCTTCTTCTTCTTTCTGGATATTTGGTGTTTGCAGAGAATCACCTCATACTTTTACCATTACGCTTCTTCATCTTCCTTGTCCACCACCATGAACTCGGGAAAACTCTTAGACCAAACTGATGAACTTCAACAGATGTGAAAAGTGGGGTGAGTTTTCTAGATTGCATACTTTGTGTCATGGGTGATCCAATCCTGTGACCAGTTCCTGACACTTAATCCACCGGGGTTGAACTAGTGTCCTAGCTTAGATGAGATGCCAAAGTGCTAGCGGTGTTCCCGTAGGGCTATAGATCTGAAACACCTATACCTGCAGTGTAGCATGCTATTAGATTCGACGGCTGGATTGAGATCAGAACTTCCTGGGAGAAGGAGTGTGACCCATTCTTAATTTCATACCATGTCACTCTTGTTTAAATGCCCCTTAACCTTCTATTTCCTGCAAGAAGCTCTTGCTCTTTGTCCCTGCCTTCCAATGCATTAGATGAACCACTTACTAGATCATGCGGAAGGATGCCTTGAAGAGGTATCTCAGAAACCCATGAAGCGAGAAGGAAGAAAACGCTGGCTAACCCAGTCAGCTGCAGACTCTCAGTTACGTATATGAACAGGAACTGCCATAATATCCCATCAATGTTGAAGCTTCAGAGTACTAGACCAGTAAGTGGACTAGGGAGTACTAGACCAGTAAGTGGACTGGGAGCCTCCGTTCTGCACCCTGGGGTGGTCTAAGGAAGGCTGCACCCCTTTAGGCCCGACCCCCTTAGATCACTTTCTTGGGGGAAAAATACCTGAAGGACCAACTTCTCCCATGTAGATCTGCCTTAAGCTCACAAAGTGAGAAGAGTGGGGTATAAAAGCTGGCTCTTCTTCTTCTTCTTCTTCTAGTTTTGCTGCCCTCAGAGGGGCAGTGGATTGTGGCAACCAACAGGGCTTTTCTTGAGTTAAACCCCAGACTTTCAAAATGTCTCCCAGTAGAAGTTCACTAGGAATTTGGCCCCTGGTTAAAACATACTTGTTCACCCAGGTTTTCAATGGTTAGCTTTAGTCTAGTGGTTAAGGAGCCGAACTCTTATCTGGGAATACCAGGTTTGATTCTGCCCTTTTACATAAAGCCAGCTGGGCGATCTTGGACTAGTCACAGCTCTCTTCTGAGCTCTCACAGCCCCACCTACCTCACAGGGTGTCTCTTATGGGGAGAAGAGAAGAAGATTTGTCAGCCGCTTGGAGTCCCCTTAAATGGGTGAGAAAAGCAGTGTAGGTGAACCTCAGGTAAAGGGCAGAACATAAATGCTGCAAATGAAATAAATAATGGACCAGTGGTCTCATGGAAGAGTGGATCAGTTACAGAAGATACACTGTAGTGGACAAATGGATATTTAGAGCTGAAAAAAAAACCCAACAGACCAGCTGCAAATGTTGATATCCACTGAAATAATAACTGGAAATAAGCATTTGCATGAACAGGTTTTTTGGCATTCCGTTCATAATCAAATGTTAGAAAATCCAAATTAGTAGGAACAGATCCCCTTTCAAAAGTAGTAGGATTCTATGCAGTACAAATGTGTTCATACATATTCATTCAAATATCTGATGCAAACAAATACATATTGGATCCATATCTGACACGAACGCATACATATCCGATAAATATCTGATATGTTTCCTGTAACAAATCTGCCCTGGAATCACCAGATTCTACCCGAATCAACTTTTAATCCACTCTCAATCCTTAGGTGTTTTCCCACTGTCACGAAGTACCCATTGAAGCACCCACTAAGGACCCATTTGGCTGAGAGCCGGATAAACCCCATTTCCACACTCTGTGTTGAACAATCCGGAGTGAGAAGGTGCTACCCTCCTTTCCAACCCCCTTTCTCTCCCACCGCACTGGGGTTAATTTCCCAAATGTCATGGTTCGGCGTCCCCAATCCTGAGCTGAAATATGACTCACTTTGTCCCTGAGTGGGATTCCAAGCATCACTTCCCCACAGTGCTGAACCATGTTTCCTTGCAAAAGCTAATCCCTTGCGCATGTTGCTATGGTTGTTAATATTTGGCAAATCATCCTGAGTGACACGGCCACTGCTGACGCTGCTAATTGCACAGGGAATGTAATTCTGTACGAACCAACTCAATAACCCAAAGCATTTATGAGCTGTTTAAAAGTGACACCGCTTGTGAGATTGTGTCTTTCCCCTCTTGTTATCTCGGAGTGACGTTTCCTGGCTCCTGAGAGAACAGGGTGCAGAAGCGTTGCCGTGATAGGTCCTGGTGTAACTACATCTACTGGAGATACTCTGGTCGTTCCACACATTTGTAGTAGGGATGTACAAATCTGGACATTTGTACATGAACCAAATGTTACAACATTTGTACACTAACATTCATATGAATACAAACGTTTTGGACATCTGTACAAATAGTTCGGATGTTTGTTAAACAGGGGAGGTGGGAAAGAGGGGCACTGGTCACATCTACAACAGATCCAAGCTGCATTCGACATGGATTGAGAGCAGATTCAAAGTGGATTGAGGTAGGATTTGACACTTTCAGAGCATGGATGTGTTACAAATATCTATCGGATACATATGCGCTACTATTGGATATGTATGCATTCGTATTGGATACATATCGGATATTTGAATGAATTCACACAAATACATTCGTATTGAATAGAATCCTGCCACATTTGAAGGGGATCTATTTGAATGAATAAGAATTTTCTAATGTTCAATTCATTATGAATCAAATGTCGAAAAACCCATTTGGGCGCATCCCTAGTTTGATGTTTTGACTATTAAGGAACTTTGGACTGTCAGCAGGTCCCTTCTGAGTCTAGTGGGACAACCTCACTTGAAAGCTGAGGATTAGAGAGACCCAAAATTCGATTCACACTTACGGGAATTCTCATTAATACAAAAATCCAAATTTTCCAATATCCAAACTTTGCTGTGTTTTAGGTCATGAAGAGGGCTTTTCCCAATTGCAAAAGAATTGGGCGTTTTTGCAAAAAAAGTTGGAAAATGAATGCAAAAATCTCAGGGTTTTTTGTTGACTGATTTGACAGTGACACGAACATGCAAATATTTTTCATGCGTCTTCCTATTGAGAATCTCTTAACTTCAACAAGCTTTTTATGGAGCCACATGTCTAGTTGATTTCTTGTCTATTAGAGATGTGAATGAATATTCGTAGGCATTTGAAATCTGATCAAGTATGCCGAATCTTGACATTTGAACTCAAATAGAATGTCCTGAAATTTGAATGTAAGCATTCAAATTGAATTTCAAATTTTCAATCTATTCATTCAAATTATCCGGACATTCGTATTTGTACAGGTTCACATCTTTCCCGCATCTGTACATGACAAAAATGGGTTGCATACGGGATAACTACGGGATGCATACGGACATATACGGATGTGGGGAAGATGCGTACGTGAACATTCCATTGTTGTTGACATTCGTATGTGTAGATTCAAATCAAAAATGCAAACGAATAGATGCAAATTTGGCAAAAACAAAGTGAGTCTCGTTAAATTCAAATTTAACAGATTCAAACTGAATTGAATTTTCAGATATTCGAAATATCCCTTTCTGACATTCAAATTCAAATCAAATGTTTTGGTGCACTCATCTGAAGCTTCATAAGAAGATTCGTATGGGATCTGTATGCTATCCGTATGGGATTGAACATTCATATTGAATACGAATCCCAACAGATTCGGAGGGGATCTATTTGAATGAATACAAATTTTCTTGCATTTGATTTGATACTAAACAAATACAAAACAACAACAACATTCGTCTCCGTTGCAGCCCACATTCCGAGTTGATGGCCGTATCCCATTTCCCAGTTGCCAATGGAGACCCTTTGCAGGGCATGATCACTCTGTACTCAGAAATGGAAACACAGAAGTCTCTCTCTTTTTTCATGCAGCGGATCCCGGCTAGATGTGTGCCCAAACGCAATTTTCAACCTTCAATTCATGACAAATTGAATAGTCAAAAATCCAAATTCGTATGAATAAGGAAAAAACCAGCGCCTGGACATTCAAATCTATACAAATATATGTGTATGTATTCATTTGAATAATTTGTACTTCTATGGATCCATACGCATCTCATACACTTCTGTATACATCCATACACATCCTGCTTCCATCCCATGCATGCCGCTGCATACAAGATGCGTATGGTTACGTACAGGATGCATATGTACCCATACCGATATGAATGCCTGAATTATTTGTACGAATAACTCAAGATATTCGTACTCATTCAAATTTGGAAATTCGAACATTCAGACATTCTGAATTTGTCCAAATACATCCGAATAACAAATATTTTGAATATCTGTGCCCATCCCTCATCCTAGCACTTCCTGTGCGCATCCATTAGGGAGACACCATGAGTAGCAAGGCCTTAGAGATTAAATCCTACTGCTTTCTTTCGCTTAAAGCTTTTAATGCATTTGTCGCAATGGTAGCTCAGTCCTCAGCCCTTTCAGTTTTTTTGTGGTTTTTTTTTCCTAAATGGATAATATTCTCTTAGCACGGATGCAGTAAACGTTGCTCACATCCCCAGGTCTGCATTTTAAATTTACCATTCCTTCAGCAATGCAAAGTAATTATGGCTCCCAACTGTCTATTGTGTTATTAGTTTTTGTCACAAGCCGCAATCCATCAGGCAGCTTCACTCCAGTTGCATAATGCCAACCCAATGCATCCTCCCATGCGTTTCCTTGGCACTTAAAGAGGAATGGAGAAAGCTGGGGTTTCCCTCCCCTTTAGATCTCGTTTTTAAATCTCCTTTTGCCATGTAATATGAACCGTCACTTTCCTGTCCCGGGCTGAAACTAGATTCCTTTTCACGGCATGGAGCAGCGAGAGATGTCATCGCTTAGCTCGCGTCCCAAGATTAATAACGCTGTCCGTGGTGCTGGGAAATTGGAGATGCTGAATCCCAGTTGGTGAGGGCAAGCAAAAGTCTGGAATAGCCTCTGAAGACGAGGCACCACCATCAAATAAATGCGAGCCCCCTAAAACCTGAAGTCTCTCAAAAAGGTTATTGCACAGTGAGTTTTCACTTGTCAAAGGCTACATCCACATACAGTTGTGGATGGGGGGGGCGCGCTCAAAAGTGGTTTAGAAGTAGCCGTAGTTCCCATTCCTTTTCTAAGGTCCCTTCCAGACTAGCGGATAAAAATCTGCAGTTATATAAAAATCTGCAGCTTACGGGCATGATGAAGCAAATGGCACGTAGGATTGGGAAGCCAATCAGAGCTGGGCTGCGGCCCAAAAACATCTACAAATGGGACTGAATCTGGCTGTGAAAGTCTATATGCATCCAAAAAGAAGAAGAGTTTAGCTTTATACCCCCCACCCTGTTCGCCACCCATTTAAGGAAACTCAGTGAGCCAGTTTGGCCTAGTGGTTAGGGAGCCAGACTCTTATCTGGGAATAGTGGGTTTAATTCCACACACCTCCATGCAGCCAGCTGGGTGGCCATGGGCTAGTCACAGCTCTCTTCTGAGCATTCACAACCCCACCCACCTCACAGGGCCTTCTGTTGTGTGGAGAAGAACAGAAGGTTTGTCAGCCGTTTTGAGTCCTCTTAAATGGGTGAGAAAAGTGGGGTAGAAAAGCCAACTTTCCTCCTCCTCCTCCTCCCCCCACCTCTGAGTGGCCTTTCTGGATATTGACCGTAGGTATGGCTGTACCTGTAGCTGCATCTGGAGGTTCCAGCTAAAAATTCTTCAACTCCTGCAGTGATTCATGCAACCACTGACTGGCTCCAGATTGGCACAGCTGAAGCTTAATGGCCTTTTTATTAGCAAAAGGTCAGGAGAGGATTTGGCTTTACTCCTAGAAGGTATTTTCTCTCTTCTGTAGCATTTTGACCCCCACTTTTTTGGTCTGTTGGTTCTTCCTTTGTCTTCCTGATTATTAAGAGCTGTTGTAGTTTCTAACTGATTTCTTCACATGATGATGTTTTCATTTTTTTTCCTTTCTGTTTTCCTTTTTCCGCAAGAGAGAGAACCTCTGCCTAAAGATAGGTGTCCATCAAATTTTCAGGGTTCCATCCAGTCCCCCCCCCCCATGCAAATCCCATTGTTTTAGCTCTGGCCCTTTCTGCACTGGAGTTTTTTTCTGGATTATTTCCATCAATGGGGATCTTCCATCTATATGTTAGTGCAGACTATAGAAGACTCCAATTGGGGCCTGCCACAGTCCACACTAGCATGCGGATGGCAGGTCCCTGTTCTGGAACAGAATCTGGAATAAGGCCCAGTGCAGAGACTGCCTCTGTTGTGGATTTCGAATGTGAGTACTTCAGAGAGAGTGACGTCTGTGCATTCACCTTTATAAGCAATATAGCAAATTTCTCACCGATTGCCAAGTTATTTCTCTCTCTGTGTTAGAATTTTTTCAACGCACAAAATGAAAGCACACACCGAATGCTTCCATTTGGAATCTTGCTCACTTTTTGATTGCTAGTTCCTCCCATCATCATCATCATCTTCATCATCATCTTCTTCATCATCATCATCATATACAGAAACATAACAATATAACGCCACGTGCATGAATGGGTTTTTTGACATCCAATGTGTAACAAACCGAACGTTAGAAAATTTGTACGAATAGATCCCCTTTAAATTTTGTATGATTCTATTCAATATGAACGTACTGTATTTGTACAAATTTGTATGAATATCTAATATGAATGAGTATGTATCCAATACATATCTGAGATGGACACATACGTATCCTACATGAACACATGTATCCAATATGTATCTGATACGTATCCTGTAACAAATCCGCTCTGGAAGTGTCAAATCTGACCTGAATCCACTTTTAATCTACTCTCGATCCATGTCGAATGCACTCTGGAACCACTGCAGATGTGACTGGCGCAGCTGCTTTCCCATCGCCCCATTTCATAAATGTTTCAACTATTCATATGTATGTCTGAACTATTTGAACAAATGTCCAAAATGAATATCGTAACATTTGGTTTGTGCATGAATTCCTGAATTAGTACAAAAAAAACAATGTTAGGAATATTCATGCACATTCCTACACGACACTAAACATGTCAGCTTTGATCTTTCATAATGCATCAGGATTTTCCCTATTATTATTCTTGTTTTAGTTTCTTCTTCTTCTTCTTCTTCTTCTTCTTATTATTATTATTATTATTATTATTATTATTATTATTATTATTAGTAGTAGTAGTAGTAGTAGTAGTAGTAGTAGTAGTAGTAATAATAATTGATATCTGATTTATATAATGATGTGAGCCAGTTTGGTCTAATGGTTAAGGAGCCAGACTCTTATCTAGGAATACCAGGTTCAATTCCACCCTCTTCTGAGCTCTCACAGCCCCACCTACCTCACAGGGTACCTGTGTTGGGGAGAAGAACCTTCTGTGAGGTAGGTGGCGCTGTGAGAAGAAGAGTTGGCTTTTCTACCCCTCTTTTCTCACCCATTTAAGGGGACTCAAAGCGGCTGACAAACCTTCTGTTCTTCTCCCCACAACAGACACCCTGTGAGGTAGGTGGAGCTGTGAGAGCTCAGAAGAGAGCTGTGATTAGCCGAAGGTCACCCAGCTGGCTTCACGGGGGAGGGCAGAATCAAACCCAATATTCCCAGATAATAGTCTGGCTCCCTAACCACTAGACCAAACTGTTTTACTTGCTAGTTGAATGGGTGGACTTCAGGGAACTGTAACTACTTTCCCGCCCTGATACCTACAGGTATAGGGTGGGATATAAATATACATACATACATACATACATACATACATACATACATACATACATACATACATACATACATACATACATACATACATACATACATACATACATACATACATACATACATACATACATACAATCTATGGCTCCAAATTAACACCATAAATAAATCCATGGTCTTTTGACATACTAAGACGTACTGGTATACCAGACCCTCGGTTTCTTACAAACAGCACTTGCAAACAACTGAAATTATTCTGCAGAATGATTTCCAGTTCAGATAACCAAAGATGTTATTTGGTTCCCATCACCTTTTGTTAGCTTTAGAAAGCAAGCAAGTGAGAACGGCAACATTATATTTTGATCTGATTTCCCTTGGGCGAAAATAAAAAAAATAAAAATAAAACAAAATCGGATCTGAAGCTTTAGATTTAATAATGTCTCAGATGCTGTCGTAAGTGAATCCTGGAGCATTTTGGAGAAATTGTATTTTTATTGCTTCTCAGAATGGAACACTAAATGGTTAATAAATGTACTGTAAGACCTCCTTGACATTTCGTTTCCGTGATCAGGGAGCTGTAGGCATGTAGCCCAGCCAGTAACACCTGCACATCAAAAGGCTGAAATAAATGGCTCTTATAACTTGGCATCCAGAGTGAGTGGGAGCTGGAGGTAAAATGCATTAAACCTAATTAGAAAATTTCACATCAGAGCTCAGACCTCCCAGGTTCTAACAACCATTAACTTCAGTTATTTCCAATCAAGAAGTTGTGTTGCCATTTTCTATTACATTATGTTACCAAAGCATCCATTCAGGCCCTGCGCCTGCCGTTGACAATTCCAAGAACACCCCTGGCCTTGGAAACCATCATAAGTCAACAAGTGTTTATTGTGGGGTCCGTTTCAGCTTTGCAGGAGCGTCACCATTTCCCGAGAAGTGACTTTGTCTTAAATCCATCAGGCGCAATAAGAGTAAGAGCGAGCTAGACGATTTTGGCATCTTGTTCATTGAAGCCCAGGGGAAGAAGCTGGACTGCTGAATTTTCAAGGTGTGGAAATGATTAGAAAGTGCCCTCCTTAACGGAGCCAGAAAGAATCAGAGTAGGCATGTGTGGGAATATTCAAAATATTCGTTATTCGATTGAATTTGGCTGAATTCGGAAGTTCGAATTTGGATGGAATGTCCAGACATTTATTCTTTAATATTCGAACAAATACAAATATTTTGAATCATTCGTTTGAATAATTCAGACATTTGTATGTGTACGGATATGTATGCATTATGTACGGATACGTACGCATCTTATTCGTATTTGTACACATTTGTATGGGATGAAAACAGGATGCATATGGGATAAAAACGGGATGCGTACGGATGTATACAAACGCGTACAGATACATATGAATGATGTCAACATTCATATCATCAAATTCTTATTGGATATGCGTACGAATAGATACAAATGTATTCAAATTGCTCAATTTTTAATACATTTGTTTTTTCTCTATTCATATGAATTAGGACATTCAAATATTTGATTCGAATTGAATCAGATGTTGAAAATTGCGTTGGCACACTCCCCTAAATCAAAGTCATTACTTTAGGCTAAGGATTCCAACTAGGGATGTGCACAAATAGTCGCAAGATGTGATATTCGTACAAATTTGGACATTCGTATACAAATTGAATGTTGCAGCAATTGTACGCTGATATTCATATGAATACAAATGTTTCCTACGAAGCTTTGGAACATCCGTGAAATGGAGAGGTGGGAAAGCGGCTGTGCCAGTCACATCTTCAATGGATCCTGCCAATGTTTGAGAGCAGATTCAAAGTGGATTCAGAGTGGATTTGGCACTTTCAGAGCAGATATATTATGGGATACGTAAGGGATATGTAGGATTGGTATGAATTTGTATGAATACATTTGTATCGAATAGAATCCTACCACATTCAAAGGGGATCTATGGGTGTTTTTCCACTGTCACTAGAAGTACCCATTAAGTAATGGGTACTTAATGGCATTCTTGTACCCATTAATGGGTACTTAATGGGTACTTCTAGTGACAGTGGAAAAACACCCTGTTTGAACGAATATGAATTTTCTTAAATTCGGTATGATGAAAATCAAATGCAAAAAAACCCCATTCAGTACATAGTGGCTAGGCATGAGAGCTGCCCTGGAAGCGCTTGGAATCACACCTTTGTCAGCAGTGTTTGAAGTCCAGAGTAGGGTGTTGCATGAAAGGGTTTTTGGCATTTGATTCGTAATGAATCAAATGTTCAAAAATTCAGATTCCTTCGAATAGATCACCTTTGAATATCTGATACAAATGAATATGGATCCTGCATACGGATCCTGGATATGGATCCTATACCAATGCATACATATCAGATACGTATCCTATGGGTATGCATATAAGTGGCTCCATTTGCACGCATCCCTATTTCCGGGGCCACGGTTGAGCTTTTCTCACTTTGGTCTTCCCTCCATCTCCAGTTGTAGATCAAAGCATCTTCTGGTTGTCTCTCCACCATGCAGCTGTATTTCCACCACAACTCAGCCTGGCTCTTTCCAACCCCCCCGCACGCCCCCCTCCCTGGCACAGATGACGGTATGATTATGCAGCCGGTATTAATATTCGATGAAGCCAGCAGCTCACTTCATCTTGGCTTCATAATCGGGGTTGGCATGTTGGGCAAATGCTCCATCTGTTCAGAAGACAGGCTCATTGTGTTAGTCGCTGCTTGCCACCTTGGCCACATTTATGGGGGGGGGCCTTCATTTCAGCTCCCTGATGCCCCAGAGAAGGCCGCCAATGATACGGCCTCAAAAGCCTGTTATTCTGCCAATCTCATTTTGACTCAGATGTCACAAAAGAGAAGACTGGAACTTCTACACCAAGTTGGGCAGTAGGAACAGCTCTCTCTCGTAAGACCACAGTGCGTGAGGGCAGTTGGCGAGGAGACGTAATTGCCAAAACAGAATAATATAGAAATGATGTGGAAGGGACAAAAGGAAGTCCTGAAATTCACAGAAAGCCATGTTCTCCAGCTTGCCAAGTAGCACCGTGTAGATTTTGAGGATAATCCAAGGACTTCATAGACAATTAATTCTCAAAACATCCCGGTAGAAAATAAAAGATGTGGCACACTTGACAGATGGATGAACCGCGTCAAAATCTTGCCCAAGGTGAGAAGGCAAATCTAAGCCATTCGGAAACAACTAGACCTTTTCCCAAATCTTGACCCTTATTATTAGCGCTAGCACTAAATAATGGATCATTTCTCTTTCAAGGATCATTGTATTTCAATTACACCATGAGCCCACTAGTTTTATGGTGAAGGCCAAAGATTCAAAGAGCCCACTGCCAGGAGTTCAGCACAAGGAATATTCCCCACTATGTCATGTTGTTGCAGAATGAAGTCTAGGCTGTGATAGCAATATTTCATCAAGTTAAAGATTATGCCAGTAAAGCCTAGAGGCTCAAATTTCTATAGGCAAAATATTCTTCAAATAACTCTATTTGGCGACCTCCAAAACTGTCTAAGCCAGTGATGGCCAACCTATGACACGTGTGTCACAGGTGACACGCCAAGCCCTTTTGGGTGACACATATGGTCACCCTGGCACCTGGGCATGTACTGCTTGCTTGTTCTTGAAGTGTATGAAATGCCAGCTTTCAATTGAAGATTTGTACAAAAGTCACTAATGTAAAGAATTATTTGTTTTTGCTTTTAATAAAATACATGTATCAAAAATATAACTTTTTTACTAGAGCAACAAATATCATAAAATTATGAATATTTCTAGATGTGACACAGCACCTGAGTTAAGCTAGGTTTTCTTGTGAATTTTGACACACCGAGCTCAAAAGATTTGCCATCACTGGGCTAAGCTAAACTGTCAATATTCTTGATCTGAACTTTACTGGCAGGTGTTATTGGAAGAAACAAATAGAGGGTAAGAGGTCCTATATTTATCTACTACTACTACTACTACTACTACTACTACTACTACTACTACTACTACTACTACTACTTTGGGTATGGGGTGGGATAGAAATGGAAATAAATAAATAAATAATAAATACTACTACTACTACTACCAAAACCAGCATAAATATCTTTTTTGCTGTGTGTTACTGTTGTGTTATGTCAATAACAATAATAATAAACAATCATGGTGTTGAAAGAGACTAGGGGTGTGTACGAATGCAATTTTTCGCATTTGATTCAATTCAAATTGAATATCCAAAGATTCAAATAAATTTGAGTGTTTCAAATTTGAATGTATTCACATTCGATTCGAATCACATATGTTTGTATCTATTCATACAAATATTCAATTTGTATTTGAAGATATGAGTGTCATAACATACAAATGTTATGTGTCCATACGCACCTGTATGCATCTGGACACATCCATACCCATTCTGTTTTTATCCTGTATTCATCCCATTTCCAGCCTATAAGTATCCATACAAATGCGTATGGATATAAATAAGATGCATACGGATACATATGTAATGTGTACGAATCTGTACATATATAAATGTCTGCAAAATTCATACAAATGATTTGAAAGATTCAAAATTTATTTGAATGTTTAAATTCGGATATACAGAGATTCAATTCGAATTCGAATGTCCGAATCTTTCGAATTCGAATGCCCAAATCTGAATATTCATAAAAATAGATACGAATGCAAATCGGATAAAATTCAATTACAAATTAAATACTAGTACAAATAGATACGAATGTATTTGAATCAGATGCAAATTCTTCTCATTCTTTAGTCTATTTATTCCATTCTGGAGTGGCGATTTACATGAATTTTGTGTGTGTGCGTGTGTATTCTATTCATATCATATCAAATGCAAGAAAATTCATATTCCTTCAAATCGAACCCCTTGAAATGTGATAGGATTTGTATTTGATATGAAAGGTCAATCCCATATGAATCCCCTACAAAGCTTCATACGAAGCTTCATACGAATGTATCAAAACACTGGATCTGAATTTGAATGTCACTCTCTGAATGTGCCAACATGCGATTCAAATTTGAATGTAGGAATTCAGCCAAATTTTCATGAATTTTGGATGTTATAAGCATTTGTGCACACCCCTATTTATTTATTTATTATATTTCTATCCCGCTCCATACCCATAGGTCTCAGTTTTTTGCACCCCACCATTTTTGCACGTCACCATTTGCACGCTCACCTGAGGCCAAACTAGGCCTCCCAGAAGTGTGTCCACACTTCCCTTTCTCGGGAATCATGGGAAATCTCACAAGATGGGAGAAGTGTATGTACACCTCCAAAAGGCCTAGTTATTATTATATTTTTTTAAAAAAAAAAGCTTTTGTTTTCTTTACGAGATGATAAAAAATTCTCATAAAATCAAAAATGTGCCACCTGGTGTGATAACTCTTAACATTCATTTCTGTCTGATATATATATTGGTGGGGGGATGGAACAGGGAGGCGAGTAAATGACATTAAAATAAATTATAGCCCCTAAATAATGTGATTGGTAACAGTAGATGGCAGAAGGTTCCTTAATATGCTTTCTCTAGTGAGCCTATTAAAATCAGTTTTCTGACAGCTAGTGGACTGAAACGTGGCTACTGCCTGATGATATTTATATCAATAAGATACTCAGTGGGGAATTGGGGGTGAAAGGAGACCCAGTCTACACCCACCTTATCTCCAAATTTAGTTGACATTTAAACAAATAAAAGAGGTCATGGCTAGAATCCTACTGGGTTATTTCCATTTATTTATTTATTTACTTATTTATTTATTTTTGAGTGAAATTTCAGAGAATGTCTGCTGACAGAATCCACCTCCCATCCCCCCCCTCTGCTTCCATATCTAAAGAACTATAAATGCTTCCAGCGTGAGGCAAAGTCACTTCCTGAGACGAACGAAGGGAAACGTAGCAGAGGAATCCCTGTCGGATCACGGGAGATACACAACCTTTTATTTTATTTTATTTTTTTACAACTCCCACTTATGCATTCGACAGTAACCATCAGATGAAAAGTGATAATGGTGGGAATTATCCCAAAGGACTGCCCTTCTTGGCTAGATCTCACAAGGCATCCTAAGAAAGCTCTTTCCTAGTGCAAATATAATATGATTTGTATTTGATTTGTATTGAATTGAATGCGATAGGATTTGTATTCAGTATGAATGTTCAGTCCCATACGAATGCATACGGAGAGCATATGGATTCCATAGAAATGCATACAGATAGCATTTGAATCCCATATACGAATCCCATACAAAGCTTCATACGAATGTATCAAAACATTCGATTGGAATTAAAATGTCAATCTCTGAATGTGCCAACAATTGGAATGTCCAAATTTGGCCAAATTTCATATGTTATGAATATTCATACACATCCCTATCCAATATGTATCCCGTAAGAAATGCACTCTGAAAATGCCAAATCCAACCTGAATACACTTTTAATCCATTCTTGATCCATTTCGAATGTAATTTGGATCCCCTGCAATATAAATGTCACTGTCACTTCCCCACCTCTCCAGTTTAACAAATGTCCGAAATATTAATATGAATGTCTGAAATTTTTGTATTCATATGAATGTCATTAACATTCAATTTGTATATGAATGTCCGAATTTGGACTAATTCGGACAAATAACCAATGTTACAAATATTACTGAGCATCCCTATAAAATAGTAAAATATTTACAGCCATCGCAAGAGGGTGGCTTTAGCTAGGGAGAAGAAATTTGGCCTGCCTTTCACCTGTTTTGAAGATTGCACAGTTTGGGTGTTAGAAAAGTGGCTACATGTATATAGGGATTTTTTTAAAAAAAAAATAAATAAAATTAGAGAAATTAAAATGGCATTTTACAGGAAAATACAGCAAAGTGCCTCTTCTATCTCACAAATTGCATGCAAAATATATGCTACTTAACATTGAATATATTTGAGCCAGAGGGTCATCAGTCTATGGAACTGGCTGCCAGAAGAGGTGGTGCCAGCAGCCAACCTAGATAGCTTTAAAGAAGGTTTAGACACAATTATGGAAGACAGGTGGATCAATGGTACTAGAATGGATGCCTAGGTACATCTTCAAGGCTGGGGAGGCAGGCAGGCTGCCTCCAAAGGCCATTTTTTAGGATTCACAAACCGGTGAAGGTTTTGCCTTTGTGAGCCAGTTTGGTCTAGTGGATAAGGAGCTGGACTCTTATCTGGGAATACTGGGTTTGATTCTGCCCTCCCCAATGAAGCCAGCTGAGTGACCTTGGGCTAGTCACAGCTTTCCTCTGAGCTCTCACAGCCACACCCACCTCACAGGGTGTTCCGTTGTGGGGGGAAGAATGAAGAGCTTTGTCAGCCGCTTTGAGTCCCCGAAAATGGGTGAGAAAAGTGCGGTAGAAAAGCCAACTCTTCTTCTTCTTCTTGAGATGCCCAGAAGCAATTGGTGGGCCACTGGGTGAGGCGGCAAGCTGGACTGGATGGGCTCTGGCCTTATCCAGCAGGGCTCTTCTTACGTTCTTATGAGCCCATTCATTTTTAACATTTCCACACCAATTTATTTTTAAAGGCCATTTTTAAAGAGTCATTGAGTTGTTGAGCTTGACCTGTTTTAATCAAACAATCGTATTTTGACTGATTTGTACAGACACCCGAGCAATTTGCATCGGTTCAAAGGGGGGTCGGTCCGCTTTGAGCTCACACCAACGGAACCCACTCTGTTCGATTCAAGCAGGTTTGAACCTGAACTGGTCTGGCACGTTTCTACTCCGGAGCATTTTATGATGACTCCAAATGGAGAAAGAATGAAAGATAATTCTAGGTGACAGATCTGGTGCCGTCTGAGGGCAAGCGACGCTGTTGTTTACATGTGCTGTTTCAATGTTTATATCCTGTGTCACTTGAACTTTGTTTCAAAATATTTGAGGCTGGCCATGTAGACAATGCTGAGATAACCCACGTGAAGTTTTAAAATTATAAATAACAGGAAAACATAGGTAATGACAAGACAAAATGCTGAAAATTAAATTATTTTAATAGTGTGTCAAGATGAGGGATAATAGTTATAGGAAATGAGATTGGTAAGTGATTATCCCTCAGACCTCTACAGCTCATTGGCATTCAAGTGTGGAGAAGACAATATATAAACTACCTAAATATATTCAAATGAATGCCCACCAACCTCAGGTGAAGACAGTGAGGAATTCAGACACTTAATTTTTCATAACCTTAGGGTTAGAATATACATAAGAAGGGGCATCCTTCCTTCCTTCCTTCCTTCCTTCCCTCCTTCCCTCCCTCCTTCCTTCCTTCCTTTTCTTTTTTTAAAATTCATAGTGATGGATACACTAAATTAACCCCAAATAGTACAACATTCTATGGCATTTAATAATCAACCACCAATGAACAAAATACATGGATTTTTTGCATTCAAAATCGAGTCGATTCAAATGTCTAAATATTCTGTTTGATTCAAATGTTTCAAATCCAAATGCAACAAAAACTGGTTCGAATCCGATGCATCTGAATCTATTCGTTTGAATGTTAGATATGAATTTGCAGATACTAATGTCAACCACATCTGAATGTGTTATACGTATCTGTAGGCATTCTGTATGCATCCCGTTTTATCCCGTACGCATCCCGTTTTCGTTCTGTATTATAAGCACAAATGGTACAAATACATATGAGATTTGTACGTATCTGTATGTTCGAGTGATCTGAATCATTCGAATGAATGTTTTTGGAACATTCAAAATTCATTCGAATAGCTAAATTTGAACGTGTAGACATTCTATTCGAGTTCAAATGCCCACATTTGATTGCATTCGATTGAATTTCAAATGTTTAGTTCATGTACATCCCTAATATATATCCCTAATTTGTATATATGTATATATAATTTATTGGCACTTCCCAAAGATATTACAAAATAAGATATTGTAAAATTGCAAAAAGATCTTGTAATATTGTAATAAGGTATTACAAAATCGGCACAATATAATTTATTGGCACTTCCCAAATATATTAGAAAATAACAAGGAATTGGGGAGATTTTATGAAACTCATGTGATTACACTGAGCCTAGCAATTGCCTTTCTTCCTTCCCTGGAACATGTGGTTTTTATTTTTATTTTCTTCCCACCAATTCACCAAAATTCTGCTCCCGTCAGTGTGGTCTGCCAGTTCAGGTTCTTTCTCCTTGGGCGACGGGCAGGCAGATTTTTAAAATATTTTTTTTAGAGAGGGAGTTTTTAAAGTCAAATAGCGGCCTCTTGAAGAATCACGCTCAAATGAGGATTGATAAGCCTGTCACAAGAGTTGCTTCTATCACCTGGAAGCATGCAAGTCACAAAGGATTTCTCTCTCCTCTGCTTACTGTTAACTACAGCAGACACGATCACAGGGGCATTAAGCTGTGATTTGGCTGGCTGGATTGGTGCTTATGTTGAAAAATTCAATTTTAAATCAAAATGTCATACTGCCGTCAGCAGTGGGTTGCTCTCCATTACAATGTCTAATCCTTGGGGTGGGGGTGGGAGTTAAAGCAGAATCTCTGTCTGACAGCATATGGAAATGCATGAATCTAGTTTTCAGGCTTACCATGTGGGGCATATAAAACACACACACATGAGTTGCATGGAGCTTGTTAGGTGTTAGCTGGTATCTGCTATCAGCAGGGGCACGAAGGGGCTTCCTTCTGTGCATTAGTGCAGAATGCAGGAAGTCCTGCCCACTGATAGGATGAGGAGGAGGAGTGTTGGCTCTTCTAACCTGCTTTTCTCACCCATTCAAGGAGACTCAAAGAGGCTGACAAACCTTCTGTTCTTCTCCCCATGATAGAACACGCTGTGAGGTAGGTAAGGCTGAGAGAGCTTAGAAGAGAGCTGTGACTAGCCCAAGGCCAACCATCTGGCTTCATGTAGGAAGAAGAGTTGCCTTTTCTGCCTCACCTTTCTCACCCATTCAAGGGGACTCAAAGTGGCTGACAAGCCTCCTGTTCGTCCCCTCAGAACAGATACCCTGTGAGGTAGGTGGGGCTGTGAGAGCTCAGAAAAAGAGCTGTGACTTGCCTAAGGTCACCCAGCGGGCTTTGTGTAAGACTGCAGAAATGAACTGGGCGACTTGCAAGAAAGTGTCTGACAGTCTAACCATAAGAAGGAGAAGACGAGGAAGAAGAGGAGGAGTTGGCTTTTCTACCCCGCTTTTCCCACCCATTTAAGGGGACTCAAAGCGGCTGACAAACCTTCTGTTCTCCTCCCCACAGCATACCCCCTGTGAGGTGGGGTTGTGAGAGCTCAGAAGAGAGCTGTGACTAGCCCAAGGTCATCCAGCTGGCTTCGTGGAGGAGGTCCGTATCTAGGAAGAAGAAAGAGCAAAACATTGAAAACACAAATATTGACACTAAAACAAAAAGAAAGAAAGAAAGAAAAGCAGGCACAAGAAAAGAGGCCTTCCCTCACGCCATTTTAAAACCATCAAACAGAAAGCAGCCGAGAGGAAACGAGGAAGAAAATGATATCCTTTGTTTCCCATGCTGTTCCGTGACAAATTTAGTAATCATCTCTCTCCTCACTTCCTCCGTGCCCGGCCCAAGAAAACCTTTGTAAAGTGAAACCTTTGTACTTATTCCAGCTGAAGGGATCCTGAAAGCCCGATGTATCACTTGGAGAGCAGAAATCAAACGGACTATTCCCCCCCACCCCCAGCCCTCTTTTTAATCTCAAGAAAGACTGCTGCACTTTGCGTGCCCCCAGAGTAAAGTTGTTTGCTGCAACAAGCTGAAAATTTGGTGCGCCTGATTTATTATCGTGTGCAGCCGCGGCTGCCTTCCTTTTTATCCTCTGAGCTGCCAGCGACTCACCTGACGGAGCTACTTTGCATACTAATAAAGATGGTTGCCTGCAATTATTCAGCAGTTACTGTATTATTCCCGTGAGATGCATCATCCCTGAGTTTATTTACTCCTTGTTTCCGTGCAGTCTTCTCTCTGCTGTGGCTGGACTCCTTGTTTTGTTTTGTTTTTTACTTTTGTTTGCAAAAAGGACGGCAGATGAGAAATGGTCCTTATCTAGCCCGCCACTCCTCCGGTGGGTAGGACACGTTTGGACCCAATTCAAGACATCAAAGGGCCTCCTTTTCTCTCCTTACATGATGGCGTGGAACCGGTACAAGTGGGAGAACGCCACTGCAGAAGGATGCCAGCAGCTCGGATTGAGGCTGAATTTGTTCCAGCTTGATTTGTAAGCGGAGTGACCTAAATAACACCTCCTGGACTACTCAGAGGGATTATCCGGTTTTCACAGTTCTTTGAATTTTGGGATAGCTGCTTGATACCAAAAAATGGATGGAAATAATCAGCTCAAGGCTGGTTTGATACGGTCTATGTTTAGAAATCGTACGGACAATACTATCTTAATATAGTTCTTCATACCTCTTTTTAAAAACAAACAAATAAATAAACAAACAGAAGAAATAAAGAGCAAACAAACAGACCATTCTAACCCCAGATCTACCAAGGCTACATCTAGACATCACTGACTTATTCTGCTGTTTTCATTGGCGTTCCAGACTAAAACATGGTTACTCTGGAAAACCCATGCTTGAATGTCGAATATGTAGGGATCTGCATGGATATTTGTAACATTCAATATTCGGATCAATTCGGATCAATTCATTTCAATTCAAGAAGAAGAAGAAGAAGAAGAAGAAGAAGAAGAAGAAGAAGAAGAAGAGTTGCCTTTTCTACCCCACTTTTCTCATCCATTTAAGGGCACTCAAAGCGGCTGACAAAGCTTTTCTATTCTTCTCCCCACAACAGAACACCCTGTGAGGTGAGAGCTCAGAAGATAGCTGTGACTAGCCCAAGGTCACCCAGCTGGCTTCATGAAGGAGGAGGAAGAGTTGGCTTTTCTACCCTGCTTTTATCACCCATTTAATGCTGCCTCTGGCTGGGAGCATACTAGCTGATCCCAGTCCAGCTGTGCAGAGGTCTTTACTTCTGTACAGCTGGAGAGGATCAGGATAGCTCTGGGATGCTCTAGCATGACAGCCACAGCAGGGCTGCAGCTGCCCTGCCCTGGGAGCTGCTGGAGCTGCTCCTTCAAAGGCCCTGTGAGTTGGGATGTGCACAAATATTCAAAATATTTGTTATTCGGATAAATTCGGACATTCGTATACGAATTGAATGTCAAGGCATTTGGATTTCCAAATTTAAACGAATACGAACATCTTGAGTTATCTGTACAAATAATTCAGACATCCATATCTGTACAGGCACGAATGCATCTTGTAAGTACCTGTACGCATCCTGCACGCATCTGTACATACAGGTGCGTACGAGTGCATAGGGGATGCGCATGTCCCTGTACAGACATGAATGTCTGAATTTTCCGTACAAATACAGCTGGCTGGGCTCTGCCATCTTGCTCCCAGAAGTGCCCCTCCCTCCTCCAACTGCCATCTTCACAAGGCTGAGAACCATCTTGCCTGAGAGGACTGGAGAAGAGGCAGCAGGCTGGGCTGCTCTGCCATCTTGCTCCCAGCAGTGCCCCTCCCTCCTCCAACTGCCATCATCACAAGGCTGAGAACCATCTTGCCTGAGAGGACTGGAGAAGAGGCAGCAGGCTGGGCTGCTCTGCCATCTTGCTCCCAGCAGTGCCCCTCCCTCCTCCAACTGCCATCATCACAAGGCTGAGAACCATCTTGCCTGAGAGGACTGGAGAAGAGGCAGCAGGCTGGGCTGCTCTGCCATCTTGCTCCCAGCAGTGCCCCTCCCTCCTCCAACTGCCATCATCACAAGGCTGAGAACCATCTTGCCTGAGAGGACTGGAGAAGAGGCAGCAGGCTGGGCTGCTCTGCCATCTTGCTCCCAGCAGTGCCCCTCCCTCCTCCAACTGCCATCATCACAAGGCTGAGAACCATCTTGCCTGAGAGGACTGGAGAAGAGGCAGCAGGCTGGGCTGCTCTGCCATCTTGCTCCCAGCAGTGTCCCTCCCTCCTCCAACTGCTCCCATCAGAAGATGGCAAAGAGACTATGGCAGACGATCCACCAGTTGAGAAAACGTCTGGTCCTGAGGCCGAGCAGGGTGGGGCTGAGTAGATGCCGGCTGACCATCTCCCCCATCATCTGTTTTTGTCATCAATGAAGAGAAAATTCGAAGTAAAGTTAATAGGAAAATTCCAGCAATAAGAAACGGAGAGAAAAATTGGAACTGAAGAGCTCAAGCACTTGCTTTTTGCTGTTCCCTGTTCCCTCCCACACCATTTTCCTTTTGTTTCTTGTCTCTTTAGATTGTAAGCCTAAGGGCAGGGACCTGTCTAAGATTAATATAATATTGTAACCCGCCCTGAGACCTTCGGGTATAGGGCGGGATAGAAATACAAATAAATAATAATAATAATAAAATACATATTGAATGTCGAGATGTTCATTTTTTCGTGATCCAGCTACAATCGGATTTTCAAATATTCAATTCGTTATGAATCAAATTCAAAAGTTGCGTTTGTGCATACCCCTACCTAAGAGCACAAGAAAAAATCACTGGACATATATAAAAATATGGATTTTAAAACGCCCAACTTTTGATTTATTATACTATTTCTTTTTACCATTCTGTGAGCTGAGCTGCCTGGATTTTCTGCATTTTGAGGGTCTCTCTGCTTCCCCCCCCCCCAAACCAACACCTTCCTTATCTGTCTCTTTTTCCTGCTGCTACGATATTGACCCGTGGCACTTCGACAGCAATAAATGCATCCCAGGGTTCTCCTTTTGGCATATACAATATTCAAGAGGGCCAGGAGGAGAGCTGGAAACAGAGTATTTGGAGAAAGAATCTATATTAAAGATGCATATTCCCTGGAAACTTCCCCGTTCTTCCCGCAGTCTTGACTGGGAACTTCTTTCAAAGGAAGAACAGTGCTGAATAATTAAAATAGGCATTCTTTTAATTCTCCCTAGGGTGCTCCTTGAAAGATACAGCTGTAAATTCAACACTAATTGTGTTTTTCTTATAGATAGATACATAGATATAGATATATGGTAGAGCAAACGGCCTGGAAAGCAGAGGCTTGCGCATTCAATCCCCATCCTTTCCCTGGAACTAAGGAATGGCAAAACACTTCGGTATCCATGCCAATAAAACTGCACAGAGGGCCCCATGGAGCCTGGAAGTGGCCGTGGTTCAGTGGTAGAATAAACTGCCTGGAAAGGAGAGGGTTGCCTGTTCGATCCTCAGCTTCTGCCCAGAAGTAGGGAATGGCTAACTACTTCAGTTGTCCCTGCCAAGTAGGGATGTGTATGAATATCCAAAAATTCAAAAATCCAATTTGAATCCAACGAATATCAACATTCGAATTCGAATAGGATTTAACGATCTATTACAGATATTCAAATCATTCGAATGAATAGATTCATATCTATCGCATTAGAATTTTTGCAAAAATTATGCATATTTGCGCTTATAATATGAGATGAAAACGGGATGCGCACAGATTCGTATCACCGATATGAATGTTGTCGACATTCGTATCTTTAAATACGAATTGGATTTTCACATTAACGGATTTGAATAGAATCATAGAATCATAGAATCATAGAATGGTAGAGTCGAATATTTCAGATTCGAATCAGATTTTTGGAAATTTGAATTTTTAAGATTCAAATTGAATAGAATTTTTGGATATTCAATTTGACTTGATTATCTATCTATCTATCTATCTATCTATCTATCTATCTATCTATCTATCTATCTATCTATCTATCTATCTATCTATCTATCTATCATCTATCTATCTATCTATCTATCATCTATCTATCATCTATCTATCTATCTATCTATCTATCTATCTATCTATCTATCTATCTATCTATCTATCTATCTATCTATCTCACTTATTAGTCAGTCAGTCTATCTCTTGCATATCTATCTCTTATCTATCACCTATATCATCTATCATCTATCTGTCTGTCTGTCTGTCTGTCTGTCTGTCTGTCTGTCTGTCTGTCAATGGATCAGTCAACAAGTTGATAAAAGCCCTGTGATAGGCAAAGGCCGAGAGAAGTGGAGAAAAGAAGGATCCTTTTCACCTTTCTCAAGACTTGCTGCCAATGAAATTTTTGTTCTTGATGGCAGGTCTCTGTGCTTTTTTATGGTCCCCATAAACTTCAAAAGAGCTGCCATTAACTGGAAAGCCTCACCCATAAATGAGCTTCACCTTATTTCAAAGTCTAACCCAATTATGAGCACACCAATCACTTGTGGATGGTTAAATTGCAAATTGTGGGTGTCCACTTGGTGAGCAGATGTATTACATTTGCTCGGCACCCATAATTCACCCTTTTCAGCGACGCGGAATATTTGCCTGGACCACTCAAGGATGCAGCTGGTTTGCTTGAGGTCCCGTATGTTACCTGGTATTTATAGTGCGGCTGACATACAGAATATCTTCTTCAAGGAGACATCCATTCATCACCTGAACTTTAATACATGTCACATTGTCCTAATGGAAAACTGTTATAGTTGAATGATTTTTCTTCACCTATACCCTCATTCACTTCCTTTCATCCGGACCTGGCTTTTTTAAAAAAAATGTAACTTGTTTATGTTTTTTATTGGAACATGGACCTTTGGGTTTTATCTATAGCTCTTCCATTATGGATTAAACCTCATTTTCTTTCAGAAGCAATGGAGCAGGGAAAGATATTTCTAAAGACAGGCTTGCTGTAATGACAATGATAGCAGCGGCTGAACAGCTCAGGGGTGGAATTGGAACGTCGCCTCGCTGTTTACCTGTTAGGCCTTTGAACACATTCACTGCTAAAGGTGTGTCCAACTGGTTTGGTTTGGAACTAGTTCAAACCAAGCAGGGGTGTCTGAAAAGTCTGGGTGCTTCCTCACTGTCCTCCAAAATCTGGATCTATTTAGATCTGGATTTCAGAAATCCATGGTAAGTAGATCCGTATCCAGTAGATATGGATCTACCGCCAACCCTTCCATCTGCACATGCAACGGAAGGAGGGATTTAGATCCGGATTTGAGGTGGGTACAGTGATTGGGTCCGCCAGACCCGAGCATGGCGAGCCGGCGGTCTCCTATCTTGGGGCTCCCCCTCACCCCAGAAGCCGCGCCTGGCTTCAGGAGGCTCTCTGTACAGGCGCGTGGCCCTGGCCAAAGCGTGCAGGCCGAGGAAGGGCATGGCCCTGGCCAATTGGGAGGCATGCCGGATGCAGGCACAAAGCGAACTGGGACCCCCGAGCCAGAATTGGCCTGGCTGCATTAAGGCAAGGAGGGGATTGCTCGCGCTCCCCCTGGGGTGGTCTAGGATGGGTGTAGGTGAAGCCCCCCTGGCTTCTGGGGCAAGGGGGAGCCCCGAGATAGGAAACCCCTGGCTCTGGAGGAGCCAATCATGATGGGTGGGGAGAGGGCTCACTTAGGGACACTTTTGCATTGCTGACACATCCGAAACGGACATGTCTTAACTGCGGAAGTACCCATTAAGTACCCATTAAGACTACCTTCGAGGTAGTCTTCTGGGAAACCGGTTTAAGGGCCACTTAACACACATTAGAGACACATCACGCGCGAGGCTGTGCGGATGCAGGATAAAAATGTAAGTAAATAAATATCGGATATTTGTACGAATTTGTATGAACACATTTGTATCAAACAGAATCCTATTCGATCTATTCAAATGAGTACAAATTTTCTTACATTCAATTCGATATGAATAGAATTGATTGCAAAAAAACCCCATCTGTGCACATTCCTACATGAGAGTGATTCTCTTTGGGATCTGCAAAAGGGAAGCATAAACAGAGACCTTTTATCTTTTCTGTGTGTCCCAAGGGTTGCAAAATTACCCCGGGGGCATCTAAGACCATGTGCCTGAACATACCCTATGGCGGTGATAAATTCACAGCGTTCCTGTTGTCTGATTCAGCTGTTTAGAGGGCAGATGTCTTGCTGAGATGCACGTCTGGGAGTTGTTTCATTATGAGAACAAGATTCCAGAGAGGCCAAAGAGAATGTGAAGCTTTTCAGCCTCCATCTTCATGAACTATTTTCAGCGGGAAAGCTCTTCCGAAGTATTTCTGGCCTATTTCTTTCCTCTCCCAGGTTATGGGTATTGGTTTGGGATGCCTCCTCCTGATAATTCAACATTTGCTTTACGATCTTTCTGTTGTTGTTTGTCTTTAATATAATTGCGCGAGATAATATTGCAAAGTCATATAAAATTAAAATCAAGTTTGAAATAGGGTTTGTTAATTACAGCATTTAACTGTTGTGGTTATTGTTTCCTAGGAGATTAATGAGGTGAATTATTGTAACATAATTAGACTTCAGTATATCTAATCTCTTACATACCCTTGCGGTTTACTGTTATTCAAGTATCACTTGAAGGTTAATTTCACTTAGCTGGTGTGTATTTGACTTTGGCAACAGACTTTATATTGAAATATGTTTATAATTATATTTGAAAGTCATTAGCCAACAACAGCTTGCCAAAATCATCGGCATAAGCTTTACTAGGTAACGTTATAAATTGTGCAATCTATTCCCACGCTCCAATATATCCCCATAAAACTCAGAGGCCCTGTACACTATTGCTAGGATTACTGTGGGGTTCATGAATATACGCTGACTTCACTTCTACCTCTCCTGGTTTTATTGTCCATTGTGATATATAGCAAATGTAAATGTTCCAAAAAGCCAAGTCGTAGTGTGTGAGATTTCCATTAGAGGCCTGAGAAGGGCATCATTTTTATGGGCTAAATTGCAAATCCAATAGTCATCTCAAGAACCCCTCGGAGTGTTTTGAACTGCAGCATTAAAGGTGGGGTAGGAGAAAAGACCCTACCAGAGTTAATACATTTTGGTTTCACAATCAGGAGCAGTTGGTGGGGTGAGGTATTAGAAGGGAAGACCTGCTAGTATCTCGTCGGGGGCTCTTATTGAGTGTTTTCCCACTGGCAGTAAGTACCCATTTTAGCACCCATTAAGGACCCATTTGGCTGAGAGCCAGATGACGCATTTCCACCACAGACCCTATTAAGGACTCATCTGTTTCCATCACAGCTAGGGAAATCTGGATCATATGGGTCCTTCGGGACCTATAATCTGGATTTCGTGTAGACCCCATTAAAGGGGTCTACAATAGGGTCTTCAGCCATCAAATCCAGATTATAGAGGGCCTGTTTCCATTGCAATTGGGCGATGGGGTCTAGAGGAAGCTCAGGGGAGGGGGCACCCAAAATCAAAAGGGGGTGCCCCAAAATCAAAACTCCGAAGTCATTCCGAAGTCATTCTGAAGTTTCCTTTGGAAATTAGCAAAGGCTCCGAAGGGGTTTTTCTGCAGAGTCTGTGCTAATATCCAAAGGCAACTTCGGAATGACTTCGGAGGGACTTCAGAGCCTCTGCTAATCTCCAAAGGCAGCTTCGGAGATTGCACCCCCAGTCCCCCAAAACACTTGGGGTGACAGGCAGAGCGCTTGTGGGTGGATCTGGATTTGCAAATGGGTGCTCTCGTGTTTCCACAGCATGCAGGCTAGCACCCATTGCTATTGGGTGCTAGACTACCCATGGACACACATTGGGCACTGCCCTTAATCCGGATCTACTAGATCCAGATTAAGAGAAGGACCCATTCCTTAGATCCGGATCTTCTTAGCTCCAGATTAAAGGAATGTGGTGGAAAAACACTCATTATTTCCCCAGTCTCAAATAGCAGTAGGTGGCATTAGGGTTAAAAGTAAAATGTTCATCATAGGCTACACCAAAGTTTTAATCCAGCTTCAGTCCACTTTCAGAGCAAGAGGAAGGGTGAAGCTGTTTTCTTTTAGCATTATCTAAGTCAGAAAAAACACCTTTAGAAAGAAAATGACTGGTCACTTTGCTGATGTGTTCTTGCTGATGGATGGAACCATCAATCCATTGTTTTTCAAATGTGTAGATTCGTATCTGTCAGAAAATTTATCCGTATCTAACGTTTAAAATACGGGATGTGTATGGGATAATACTGGATGCATACGGATTTTTTACAGAATGCACACAGATGTGTATAACTCACAGCGGTTCTCAACCTGTGGGTCGCGACCCCTTTGGGGGTTAAACTACCCTTTCAGAGGGGTCACGCCATGTCTCCCGCCTTCCCGCTCCAACCTCACCTGAGCTGCCCTGCCTCTGTGGTTGGGGGTCTCCACAACATGAGGAGCTGCATTAAGGGGTCGCAGCATAAGGAAGTTTGAGAACCACTGGTGCAACAGATACGAATGTTGTCGACATTCGTATCTTTAAAATCTGTTACAAATCTAACATTCAAACATATGGATTTGAATGTAGCAGATTCAAATCGGATATTATGACATTTGGATATGAATCGAATGGGATTTTTTTTACATTCCAATTACCTGGATTTGAATGTCAAAAATACATTCAGCACATTGCTAAGGCAAGGTGTGGAGGTTGCGGAAATGCATGCATGGAGCCACTTGGAAAGAAAACTACCCAGCTCGTTCCAAAATGGAACCGTGGGCCTATTGGGGTTATGCGTGCCATGGAGACACGGCACAATCAAAGCAGTGGGTGAAGAGGAAAGGTCGCCCACTCTTAGCCTGATCCACAGGAAGTGAAATGAGCCTTAGCTGGGATTCATCCCCATACGTTTGAAATTCTGGAATGCTCAGACTAATTGCTCATTTTTCTCGCAAATCTTTGCAGCTTTGGGTTTCTGCTTTCGAGCCCCTTAGAAACAGCGAACGAGAGAGGTCTTTTAAGCGGCTCCAGCTCAGCACTCCCTTCATTCTCGACTAAAGTGTTACAGATCCCGCCAAGGGCTTTCCATTTCCTCTTCTGACGGATTCCTTGGTTAAAATTCATCAAGGCCTGGAGCTCTGTCGACTTCTAATAGCTCTAATTGCCTAATTAAAGTATCAGCCACGACACCACTGCAGTGCTTTTCAAAGATCGTGTGTCTCTCCTCCTCTTCTTCCGACGGCAAGGAAATGTGTTTCAGATTTTGCAGGCTCAAACTCTCCGCTTCTGTTGGGGCGAAGCCTCTGGTGGGGGCAAGGATTCCTTAGACCCAAGGAAAACTCCACTGTATGGAGCAGTGATGGCGAACCTTTTGAGCTCGGTGTGTCAAAATTCGCGAGAAAACCTAGCTTAACTCGGGTGCTGTGTCACATCTAGAAATATCCATAATTTTGTGATATTTGTAGCTCTAGTAAAAAAAGGTATTTTTGATATATGTATTTTATTAAAACAAATAATTCTTTACATTTGCTAAATCTTCAATTGAAAGTTGTTATTTCATGCACTTCAAGAACAAGCAAGCACTACACGCCCAGGTGCCAGGGTGACCATGTGTGTCACCCAAAAGGGCTTGGCGTGTCACTTGTAACACGCGTGTCATAGGTTGGCCATCACTGGTATAGAGGGAAGTACATGAATGCTCTAAACATTCTAAATTCGTTCAAATTCAATCAAATGTGCACATTCAGATTCGAATAGAATGTCTTCACATTCGACTTTAAACCTTTGAATGAACTTTGAATGATTTGAAACATCTGAATGATCTCAGATGTATCCGTACACATTTGCGCTTATAGTATGGGATGCATACGGGATAAAACAGGATGCGTACAAAATGCGTACAGATACGTATAATGCATACGAATGTTGTGAACATTCGTATCTTCAAATAAGAAAGTTGTTGACATTCATATCTTAAGATTCAAATCTAACATTCGGACGAATAGTTTCTAATGTATTCGATTCAAATTGGATTTTGTTGCGTTTGGATTCTAAACATTTGAATTGAATCAAATGTTTGGATATTTGATTCAATTAGATTTCAAATGCAAAAATAATTCGTGCACATCCCTAATTGTATAGCGTTCAGAGGTTGGGTGGATTGGAAAGTCAAATTATTTATTATTTATTTATTTATATTTATATTTATATCCCGCCCTATACGCGTAGGTCTCAGGGTGGGTTATGCATGTAACATTATAAGTTTTAATTATCCCTCCCTCCCTCCCTCCCTCCCTCCCTCCCTCCCTCCCTCCCATCCATCCATCCATCCATCCATCCATCCATCCATCCATCCATCCATCCATCCATCCATCCATCCATCCATCCGTCCATCCATCCATCCGTCCATCCGTCCATCCGTCCATCCGTCCATCCATCCATCCATCCATCCATCCATCCATCCATCCATCCATCCATCCATCCATCCATCCATCCATCATTCTTTGTATTTCTATCCTGCCCTACAGTATATATTAAACCAACAGCATCTGCAAGTGGGAAGGGAAAGTGTATCCCCATTTAACCGAAGGCCAGGGCAAAGAGGTGTGTCTTCACTGCCTTCCTAAATGTATACAGTGAAGGTGATAGACACACCTCAAGGGGGAGATTATTCGATAACCTAGGAGCCACTCCTTTTGCTGCTGAGGGTGGTGGAACAACCAGGAGGGTCTCTCCTACAGATCTTAAGGCATGAGCAGGTTGATATGGGAGTAGACATTGCTTCAGATATTTGGGCCCAAGTCATTCAGGGCCTTATAAGCCAAAGTTGACACCTTGAATTGGGCTTGGTAGAGAACTGGAAGCCAGCGCAACTCTTTTAAGGCTGGTGTGATGCGCATCCGGCTAGCTGTCCTAGTTAGCAATCTAACAGCTGCATTCTGCATTAGCTGCAGCTTCCAAACCATCTTCAAGGGCAGCCCCATGTAGCGCACATCACAATAGTCCAATCTAGAGGTTACCAGAGCATGGACAACCATGGACAAGTCATCTCTGTCCAAAAAAGGCTTCAAGTGGCACACCAGCCATAGTTGGGAATAGGGATTCTTGGCCATGGCCTCCATGTGAGCTTCAAGCATTACTGCTGAGTGCAAAGTACCCCCAAATATTGCACCTGTCCGTTCCTGGGCATCACAACCTCATCGCGAACAGGGTGCCCCCCAACTACATGGACCCTGTGACACTCAGCGCCTCCATCTTGTCTGGATTCAGCTTCAATTTATTGCCCCCATCCAGCCCATTACCACCTCCAGGCACCTGTCAAGCACTTCAACCACCTCTCCTGATTCAGATGGCACAGAGAGACAGAGCTGGGTGTCATCTGCACATTCATGACACCTCACTCCAAGTCTCCCGATGGCCTCTCCCAGGGGCTTCATATAGATATTGAAGAGCATGTCACCCTTCAGCAGCAACCCTGCCAGTGGTGGGCCTGCCACCAGAGGCAGCAGGCTATATAGGCCCCAGAACCCACATGTGTTGGCAGGCGTAGTGCTCTGGCAACCTTGCAAACTCTTCCTACTGCTAAAGTCCATGGGAAGCTCCAGCTACTGTCGCTCATTGATGGTTGCTCTGCAACAACAGCAACAGCAACCTAGGCAGAGGTCCAGCAGGGTGAACCCCAGCCTCTTACCCTGGGTACCTGTGAGCAGATGTTTCCTTGCAACAGGGGTATAATCATCACCATCACCATCATCACCATCACCACCATCACCCTCATCATCACCCTTATCACCCTCATCATCATCATCACCACCACCATCACCATCATCATCACCCTCATCACCATCACCCTCATCACCCTCATCAGCCGCCTCATCATCATCACCACCATCACCATCATCATCACCCTCATCACCATCACTCTCATCACCCTCATCAGCCGCCTCATCATCACCATCACCATCATCATCACCCTCATCATCCTCATCTTCTGTTTATAACACCTCTTCCATTCATGCTATAACCAGTCTCTGGATTAGTGGGCTTGGATATTAAGAACATAGGAACAAGAGGAGACCTGCTGGATCAGGCCACCACCCATCTAGTCCAGCATCCTGTTTCAGACAGTGGCCCATCAGTTGCTTCTGGCCTAGGGATGTGGCATGAATATTCGCAACATCTGCAAAATCAATTGAATTCAGGCAAATTCAGACATTCAAACTCAAATTGAATGTTACAAATTGAATGTTCGAATGTTAACATTTGAAGGAATACGAATGTTAGATTGGGGGTGTGAAGAAACAGAGCACAAAAATCCAAAGTGCAGATTCCAAGAGCGACTTTGCATTAGCAGTGGCGAATTGTAATGGTGATGAGTGCTGATCCCAGGAACAAACGGCCCTTTGGTTGCTTTTAATGGAGTCTCCTAATGTCTCACACCTTTGAGCTATGTCCCTTGGTTAGATGCCTTGTTTGCAAAGAATGGTTGAATAATAGCATTCATCAGATCCAGAACAATATCTTTTTTTACAAACCAAAGAAATTACAGCCCCACATTTCAAGCAGGGAGTAATAGACAAACATATTTGCGGCTTCCTCTTCTTATTTTAATGAATAAATTATCTTCCTATTGGCTATTTATCTCTTTTAAAATTTTCTATCGAGTAGTTTACTTGCAATTATGGCAATTCATGATTTTGCAGGATATGTGCACCTGCTATGTCTGTGATAATAACATCATTTAAATCGCCTCAGTGGGAAGAACAGAGGTTCAGCTAATTTCTGAGTGGAAATGGTTTCATTCCTAGCAAGGCTGGAACAATTCACATTTATTTTGCATCAAATACGAGTGATGAATTATTTTCTTGGGGAAGAGAGAGAGGGAGAGAAAAGACGTTTGTGAAATTAAAGAATCTTTAAACAGCAGCTGGTTTTGCCTTCGTTGGGAGGACAGGATTTTTAAAACTCGACGCCTGAATATTATTACCATTACTACAACTTGATGGTTTTAAATTTCCCCCAGTTCCTTCCTTTGAGCCACTTTGGTCTAGTGGGTAGGGAGCCGGACTCTTATCTGGGAATACCGGGTTTGATTCTGCACTGCCCCAAAGAAGCCAGCTGGGTGACCTTGGGCTAGTCACAGCTCTCTTCTGAGCTCTCACAGCCACACCTACCTCACAGGGTGTTCTGTTGTGGAGAGAAGAACAGAAGGTTTGTCAGCCACTTTGAGTCCCCTTAAATGGGTGAGAAAAGTGGAGTAGAAAAGCCAACTCTACATCCTTCCTGAAGCCAACTGGGTGACCTTGGGCTAGTCACAACTCTCTTCTGAGCTCTCACAGCCACACCTATCTCACAGGGTGTTCTGTTGTGGAGAGAAGAACAGAAAAGCTTTGTCAGCCGTTTTGAGTTCCCTTAAATGGGTGAGAAAAGCAGGGTAGAAAACCAACTCTTCTTCTTCCTCCATGAAGGCAGCTGGGTAACCTTGGGCTAGCCACCTTGGAGTGGATTTAGAGCAGATTCAGAAGACCCACTGCCAGCAGGGATTTGAGACAAATTTGAAGAGAATTTTGAGACTTGGCCCATTCAAAGTGGCTCCATTCACATGAATGTGAATGTCCTTCACATTAGCTTAGGTCCAAAGCAAACGGGGGTAGGGGGAGGAGACATTTGTGCAAATCCTAAGTGCACACATAGTAAAAAAAAAGTGGTTCAAAATAGGAACGTGCATGAATTCATTTTTTGCATTCGAATTTGATTCAAATTGAATATTCGTCTATTCAGATCGAAAACTGAAAATTTGGATTTTCAAAAATCTGATTCGAATTTGGATTATCCGGATCCGTATTTTCAAAAATCTAATTCAGACTCGAATATGTGAATGCTGGGAACATTTGTATCTGATTTTTGGATCTGTTTGCATCCTGTTTTTATCGTGTTTGCATTTCGTTTGCAACCCATATTATAAGCGCAAATAGACTCGATATTCGGATGCGATATCCGATGAGGAATTCAGTCAAATTATTCAAAAATCCATATCAGATTTTCAAAAATCCGATTCCAATTCGAATGTCGATATTTGTCAAATTTGAATTGGATTTTTGAATTTTTTAATATCTGTGCACATTCCTAGTTGAAGAGCACATTAGAGACCTTTCCATTTAATTCTCATGATTTTCTCTAGACCCCAGTCCACCTTTTCCGTGGCTGATCAATGACTATTACCCACTCTTAGGAATGTGCACAAATGGGTTATTTGGTATTTGATTTGTAATGAATCTAATCTTAGAAAATTCATATTTGAGTAGGTCCCGTTCGAATGTGGTAGGATTCTATTTAATATGAATGTATTCGCAAAAATTCGCACAAATATCCAGTACGAATGCATACAGACTCTGCAAACAGATCCTGCGTACGGATCCTGCATATGGATCCTATACAAACACATACGTATCGGATGTGTATCCTATACAAACACATACGTATCAATGTGTATCTGATATGTATCCCCAGTTTAACGAACGTATGAACTATTTGTACAAATGTTACCCCAGTCATCCTGAACACAAAGACATGCCTGTGCACTCCAACTGTCCCTGTTCAGGATCAGGCCTTGCTAGTTCCCTGGTTGTGATGCTTAATCCTTTCCTTTGAGCTACCAGAGTCTCCTTGACTGGGATTGTGCTCTGTTGAATGTAGACAGAGCATACCTATGGTATGTGAGGCTTCACAGATCCACATGAACATGCCGATCGATGAGACCCAGAAGACAGCCGTGGAACCCTTTGATTGGGATCGAGGTCCTAAGTTCAACTTTGGGGCCAAAGTTCATCTTTGGGACCAAATTGCAGGCAGCTCTTGAGCGTCCATCCAGTTCTTTCCGAGGAAAACCTGGGGAAATTTTGCACTTCCTTTCCCGTCTGCTGGGCAGGAAATGAGTGCACCTGAACCAACGTTCAGTAGCATTTGCACTTGGAGTGCTAGTCAATGTTACCTGTCCCCGTAACCCGGGATCGAACACTTACCTTGATTCGATTGCAGGACCAGTGTTCTTCAGGGTGCCGCCATGTTGACTGCAGTGCCCTGCACAACTGTGCACGCGTCAGCACCGTTGCTTAGACAACCCTGGAGCACTGGAAGAGGCGTGGATGGTCACTCCACTGGACGCTCCAGGTAAACTTTTAAGTTAAGGTCAGTAGAGATGTGGAGCAGAATCTCATGCTCCACACCTAGTGCATGATTAGGGAACTTCTGGGCAGGTAGGGGGCGACTGGAGGCTGTAATTGCCTCCTCAAGGTGTGCATGCTTTCCCCCAGAAGTTCCCTAATCATGTGCTACGGGCTGTAGTCCAGATGGGCATCAGGTTACCAGGACATCTGGCTGACAAACAGTTGACTGTCTTGCTGGGTTATCAGACCTGCTTTCTCTTCCATGCCATTAAAAACTTACAAACAAGATTGCTCCAGTGTAGGTGTTGACAGGTTGTATTGTTTTATCGGTTGCTTTTATCATTTATTTTAGTACTCAAGTATTTAACTACTCTTCATCACCAGCGCCCCTCTTTCAACCCAACCGGTTCTCCTCAGCTTTTATTGCAGTCTTGAGCGTCCGCCTAGCCCTATGAGTCATCATGTGCATTATATATCCTTCCAAGCAAGCAAAACAGATTAGATGCTGTAAGAAAGCAAAGTGCTCAGAATGAAAGAATTAAATGGGGGGAAGTGAAACCAAATGAAATTGGCTCTCTTGCTCTCTCCCCCCCGCTTCCTCCCCTTTCTGTGACATCAAACGTGTATTTCCCAAGAAACCTCCGGCGTCAAATATAAAAAGTCACATCATAGCCTCATCTGCCAATTTCCAAATGTTCTTTCTCAGCCGCCAAAGCCGTGGGAGAGATCAAAGGTGCTTGTATTTAAAAAGCCCAGCTCTGGCGGGTTAAGGATTAACACAGTGGGGAAATAATACATAAATAAAGGAAGGAAGGAAGGAAGAAGGAAGAAAAAGAAAGAAGGAAGGAAAGGAAGGAAAGGAAAGGAAAGAAGGGAGGAAGAAGGGAGGAAGGAAGGAAGTCATGTGGCCTAAATATTGATGTGGGCTTAATGTGGGAGAAAAACCGTGGAGGATTTTCCTGATTGTGGCTGCTGGGCTGAGCAGGGTCCAGGTATCTCTGAGCTACCGCTTGGGTGAAAACAGATCCAGGGGTATGTAATTAGGGTTGTAGCTCCTTTGGAGCAAACCTAGCCTTTTCTCTGGGGGATGGGACAGAAAGCAAGGGGGTGCTTTGAGAGTGATGAAGTCTGGTTTGTGAGCTTTTGTTTAATTATGTGGGCAACTCTGTGGTCATTTTCACATTGAATGGGGTGGATGGAGCATGCCAACTGGAAACTGCTCGGAATGGAGGGCTTCTAGGATGGAAGGAGAAGAGGAGTTGGCTTTTCTACCCCACTTTTCTCATCCATTTAAGGGGACTCAAGGCAGCTGACAAACCTTCTGTTCTCCCTATGACAGAACACCCTATGAGGTAGGTGGAGCTGTGGGAACTCAGATAAGAGAGCTGTGGCTAACCCAAGGTCACCCAGCTGGCTTTGTGGGGGAAGAAGAGTTGGCTTTTATACTTTGCTTTTTTTACCCTCAAGGGACTCAAAGTGGCTAACAAATCTTCTGTTCTTCTTCCCACAATATTTGACTATTCGAACGGATTTTGGATTTTCTGAAACATTCGTTCGAATAGTCAAATATTTGAATGTACAGATTCGCATGTATCGCATACGTATCTGTGGAAATATTATACATATTTGCGCTTATAATGTGGGATGAAAACGGGATGCATACAGGATAAAATGGGATGCATACGGAATGCAAACAGCTATGTATAACAGATACAAATGTTTTCTTTAAATACGAATCTAACATTTGAATGTACGGATTCAAATGTTGCAGATTCGAATCAGATTTTCAGACATTCGGATTTTAAGCATTCAAACTGAATTTTCAGATATTCGATTCAACTCGAATTTGAATGCAAAAAAACCCCTAACATTTGTGCACACTTCTAGTCAGCACTGCGCACCAAAAAGCAAATAATACATCCAACAAGAAGTTTAAACCATCCTGGCCTTCTGAAATGGTGACCCGGTAGGCCATGCGGAGATGAACACAGGAGGTTTTGAAGAATTAAGGCAGTAATAATATTCATACACAAATAATATTTAATGCAACCTTTACCAGTCATTAAATTGCTAATCATGTCACAGCCCACAGAATTAGCACTCCGGATCCTCTTCAGGGGTCTGTGTGTACTGACATAATTACATTCTAATCTAGATATCATTAAACCTTGATTTCACTCCTTTGTGCCTCGCTGGTGGAGTTTCTATTTCAGTGATTGCTCCGAGAAAGCAAAGGAGAATTCTGGTTTTATAGGGCCCACCTGCTAGAAGCCGCTCAATTCTAGTAATTTCGAACCAAGGAAATACAGAGGAGGATGAAGGTTCGGCCATTATGTTAATAATCACATGCCGCAATGCATGAAAGAGAGAAAGAAAATTGCACAGTGTGATATGTGGGTCAACAGGGACTACCCTGTTGCGAAAGGGAGAAAGACTGCGTATCTGTATAATTTGCTTATAAATGCAAATTTAAAACATTCACAGATGTTGACTCTATAGAATTGCATACTTCTCCATCGTTTGAAATGGTGAGAAATTGCACTTTGTGTCTAGGGGTATGGATTAAGGCTGGTTTCTTGGAATGCAATAGCTGGTTATCACCTGCTGTGTTGTTTTACATGTGAGTATGGAATACTTCTTTGTAAGCCTTACTCTTACATAACATAAAGTCCTACTGCAATTAGACACTCCTGTGACTTTTTGCCTCGCTTTATGGCTGTTTATAGCGCCTTTAGCACGTAGGAAGGAAAGAAACCTTTCTATGCTCACCTTGTATAACTGGTAGGGATAGGCATGAATATTCGTAATGTTCGTTATTTGCATGAATTTGGACGACAAATTCAGACATTCATGCAAAAATCAAAAGTTAAGATATTCGTATGCTAACATTAGAATGTTTCCAGACATTCGTATAAATAGTTCGGACATTTGTTAGATTGGGAGTGTGGAAGAATGGAGCACCAGTCACATGTATAATAGATCCAGATTGCATTTGACATGGATGGACAGCAGATTTGAGATTTTCAGAGCATGGATGTGCCACGGACAGATATTTGTTTGTATTGGATTCGTATCAGGTATATATTCATTTGTATCTGATATGTATCGAATATTCATATGAATACATGTGAATAGATTCATACTGAATAGAATCTTACCACATTTGAAGGTGATCTATTCCTACGAATATGGATTTTCAAACATTCGTTATGAATCAAATGTCAAAAATGCATTAGTGCACATTAGGCGTGTGCATAAATGCAAATTTGGGGATTCAATTAGAATTGAATATCCAACAATTCAATTCGATTTGAGTCTTTAAAATATGAATTTACCCAAATTCAATTCGAATTAAGCAAATTTGAATCTATTCGTTTGGATTTTCGATTTGAATTTGCATTTACGAATGTCAACCTGTATGCATCCTGTTTTCATCCTGTTCGGATCCATACAAATTCATACGGATGTGGGAAATAAAATCAGATTTTGAATGTTTCAAATATTTGTGCACATCCCTAATAACTAGATTATTTTGGAACCCCAAATGTTACATACGCCTTCCGCTCAGAAAGTAAGCTTTTATCTGCTTTAGAGATTCCATCAAAAGTAGCCTTTAATCCAGCCACAATTTTCCCCTTTTAATAATTCAGAATCTTTTATTTCTTCTTGTTTTATTTTTGATTACCACATTAACATAGATGTTCCGGTGATTTTCTCATTGCTGCCTTTCATTATTAATGCCTCACTCAACCTGCTTTGGTGTCATTTCACTTTTATGGCATGGGTCTTGGAAATCTGGCAAAGGGCTACCACATTTCAGCTTCAAAAAGGTTATAGTTTAGGATATAGAGTGAATCAGGTCACCTCACTGCCCTGTAAGAATGTGAATATCCCAAGACACTTTGTTGTAGGGAACCAGGTTTTCCATAGTTTCCATTTTTGACCATATGGAGTTGCAACCTATTGGGATTCCATCTTCTGTTCCTGTATAAACATTGGCCCTTTCTGCACTGACCTCTCTGTGGTCCAAGTCCAATGCTTGGGACCATAGAAAAGTGAGGTCTGGGGGTGTTTCTGAGCTAGCAATGAAGACCCATTTAGAACCCATTAGGAACCAGTTTGGCACCCAGTTGGTATGGATCAGTAATGCACTGTCCGCATACAAAACCCCTTTAGGACCCCATTTGTCCGCACCAGCATCAGTGAAATCTGGATTTAACAGGGTCTTCGAGCCCTTAAATCCAGATTAACAGTAGACCCCTTTAATAGTGTCTCCAATCCGGCCTTCAGCCAAACAGAACACCCTGTGAGAGGGCAGTGAGAGCTCCATAGAAAGCTGCGACTCGCCCAAGGTCACCCAGCTGGCTTCGTGGAGGAGTGCAGAATCAAACCCAGTATCCCCAGATAAGAGTCCAGCTCCCTGACCTCACGACCAAACTGGCTCACTTACAACTGGTTTAGGAGTGGTTGCATGAAGACTCTAGCATCACCATTCCATGCTGGAAGTGGATTTTTTTGGCTTTAATGGGGCAAATGCACTAGCATGCAAACACTGCCACCTTTAAGCAAATTTTGATAGTGGATCTTTTTTCTTTCTTTCGGTAGCTGTGGCTGGACGCAGTCTTAATTTCATCAATTAGGTGAGCCCAGGGTCATTGATGAACTTTATGGTGTAAATAAAGGTCCTAATGAATTTTGGGTTAAGAGAGAGGGTTAAGTCATCCAGAATGATCTGGCAGGAAATATGCATGCTATTCCCCAACAGCCAGAGCCTGCTTCATTTCTGTAGTTAATGACCATGAGTACTTAATGTACTTCTGTAGTTAATGACCTAGTCCAAGCTGTTGCTCAGAGGATGGACAGAATTTGGCACGGGCCTTGAAAGACTGCTTTGAACCTGTAATGCAAGCGTTTCACGTGGGCTCCTAAAAAAAATGAAGGCGCATACTTTCAGCGTGTGCCCTCTATTAAGGCTATCTATCTCTGACTTTAAATCATCACCGTTTAATGAGGATTAGTGCTCAGATTCTCTTATCTGTTCTGCCCCACACAGTCTCCGCTTTCTTTGATGCATCTCTTGAATTTTAGGATTACGAGGTGAGGGAACAGGACAGGGATTAAGGTCAGCTCTTCATAGGAACTCAAGGCCACAGTGGGGTTGCTATGGAGGTGTGCTGACCGCATGCCTTGGCAGGGAAGAGTCCCAGCATACAGGACAATCCTGCTCACCTTGAGCACTCGCTGCTATGAAGAGCAATAAAGGAAAACAACTGGAATAGACTGGAGCCTTTTCGGCACTTGCTGGAGATTATTTTGCGTAGCAAATTTTGCATGTGAACCATTCAGGTATAATTTGAACTGGGGTTTTCCTAACAACATGGTGGTTTATCACAAACCAGTTGGCACATCTGTAACCGCTGCCTGGAAAAGGTGTCAGAATCAAGCTCCGCTGATGATAAATTTCAAAATAATGTGGTCCTGTGGGAGCAGAAGCAACATGATGTGTAGCAATTCATCTTGTAAGCCGTGCATTAAATTGCAAAGTTTGGCAATTTATACTTCCTTTTTAGGCATACTAAAGGCAGAGAATAGAGTCATAACACTGAAAGAAGTGTGGTATGGATCATTTATTGCTGCAAACTGTGGATATATCTGATACTGCAATCTGCACTAATGAAGCAGCTCTGCTGTGCTCTTTCCCTCACTCCGTGGCAGCTCCAAATAATAGTCCTTTCTGCACTTATTCTGGATTATATATTAGGATAAGGACCTGCCATCCACATAGTGGTGCAGACTATAGGACAGGACTGTTGTTGCCTTCCTGATTCTGCCAATTTGGCAATTCAGAAAGGCCCTTAGGTTTTGTCTGCACTCAGCTGATAGTAAGGTTAAGTGGACCACTTTAGGGATGAGTGCGAATATTTGCTATTCGTATGCAAATCAAATGTTATGATAGTCATACGTTGACATTCATACAAATACGAAGCTTCGGAACATTTGTGAAATGGGGAACTGGGAAAATGACTGCACCAGTCACACCTGCAATGGATCCAGAGTGAATTCGACATGGTTTGAGAGCTGATCCAAAGTAGATTCAGGGCAGATTTGATGCTTTTAGAGTGGATATGTTACAGGATATATATCAGATACTTATCAAATATCAAATAGAGTCCTACAACATTCAATGGGACTCTATTCGAACCAATACAAATTTTCAATACGAATGTGAATGTCATTTCCCCCACACCCCTTCTTTTGCTGTATAAAAGCCCCTTTCATTCATTAAAACACTCTCCTTTTCTTACTGTCTCTCCTGCCTGAAGTCTCCTTATTTCCCCTTACCCCATTTTCTTGCTCTCGGGTCTGCCATTAAACATGTGGTGGATCTCCAGGACTGTGCCGGTCAGTAGCCTGGGTTTACCTATCACAACACCCAGCATAAGAGCAGCAGCCCCCAGCTGGTGCCCCCCCCCCCCACATCCTTGGCTGATTCACATCATGAGAGCCGGACTTGTGACAGACCCATGTTGCCATGTAGACACCTTAGCTCGATAGCATGTCTTGCCATGTTCTGGGACCAGCCAGCCTCCTGGTTCCAGACTAAACAGCCTGGGAGAAGACACATTAAGTGCAGAAAGTTTCTGAGAATCTCCAAGGAAGTCAGCAGAGTCCAATGAGAAGATCTCTTTTGCTCTGGTTATTTTCCAAAAGAGAGATTCCCTTTGTTGGCAGCCAGATTTCTCCTAGACCTTTGCTCCATCCTCATCTTCCATTCATTGTATGCATTTGCAAGTTTTTTCCCCTGTGAGCTGGGAGTAGCATTCATTATTTTGAAGGCATTTTATGCCATTTAAATTATAGAAATATCTCCCTAACTAATAATGCTGCAATTTCCATTTCCTCCTAATCTCACACTAAGTGTTGTTTTATTAATAAAATATTAACATGAAGGTGCAGGGATTTTTTTGTTTGGTTTGTTTTTTTTTTAAATGATTTGATTTATATTGAAAACAAAACAAAACTCAAAACAAAACCATCAATTTGCTGAGCACAAGTGAACTCTTGGTGCAAATGCTGGAAGCAATTTTATTTTGCCATTTATAATTCATTACAAAGTGCAGCTAAAACAATTATGATCTTCGTCTCTTATTATAGGAACATAGCAAGCGCAATTTGGTATTAATGAAATGTGAAAATAGAAATAAGTTGCGTAAAGAAAGTGATTTTTGTCTGTGTCTGGACAGCCAAAACAGGCCCCACTTCAAAGATTTCATAGCAATGTCCTCATAAAATTGAACCTTTCCAATTCTAATCTGGAGATTCGCGAAGAGAGAGTTTTCAACCACTTTCCTCAATGCTGGGAGGGGGACGTCAGAATAGGAGACAGGATGTTGGACCACTACATGGCTAGAATGGATGGAGGAGTATTGCCTCCAAGGCTTTGGTCACACCTTCACTTTATTTAAAAGAGTTGCATTGGCTGCCAATTCACTACTGAGCCCAATTCAATGCGTTAACCTTGACTTATAAGGCCCTCAATGACTTGGGCCCCCAAATATCTAAAGGAACGCCTCCTCCCATATTGCTTTACCTACTGTTTGTAGAATGATCCCATCGAGGGATGTGCACAAATCTTTTTTTGCATTCAAATTTGAGCCAAATCGAATTTAAAGATACTGATTTGATTTGAATGCAACAAAACCCGATTCGAATCTGTTACATTCGAATGCTAGATATTTATTTAAAGATACAAATGTCGACAACTTTCATATGAGTTATATGTATCTGTACACATTTCATATGCATCCCATTTTATTCCATATGCATCCTGTTTTCATCCTGTATTATTATAAGAAGAAAAAGAAGAAGAGTTGGTTTTTCTACCCTGCTTTTCTCACCCATTTAAGGGGACTCAAAGCAGCTGACAAAGCTTTTCTATTCTCCTCCCCACAACAGAGCACCCTGGGGCTGTGAGAGCTCAGAAGACCTGTGACTAGCCCAAGGTCCCCCAACTGGCTTAGTGGAGGAAGAAGAACAGTTGGCTTTTCTACCCCACTTTCCTCACCCATTTAAGGGGACTCAAAGCGGCTGACAAAGCTTTCTGTTCTTCTCCCCACAACAGAACACCCTGTGAGAGCTCAGAAGAGAGCTGTGACTAGCCCAAGGTCACCCAGCTGGCTTCACGGGGGAGGGCGGAACCAAACCTGGTATTCCCAGATAAGAGTCTGGCTCCCTTACCACTAGATCAAATCATACAGATACGTATGATATTCCTATAGATATGTATGGAATACATATTTATCTGTACATTTGAATGATTTGAATCATCCGAACGAATGTTTCGGAACATTCGAAATTTGTTCGAATGTCTAAATTCGAATGTGAAGACTTTCTATCCGATTTCAAATGTCCACATTCGACCGAATTCAATTGGATTTCAAATGTTTAGAATCCCATCTGAGCCCATCTCCCTAACCTTTCTGTGATTCATCTCAAAGAAACTTACCCACAATTCAGGAAAAGATGGTTCCGTTTCCCTCGCACTATTTTCTCATCTGTGGCTTATTTCTTTTGTTAAGAAAAGTTTCTGTTCAAAGTTTCACTTTCATTATAAAATATGTCCTTGTAGAAGCTGTTACAAATGTCAACACTTTAAGCAGCCTAAATTTATGATGACATTGAATTTTAATGGCCCCATAAATGTCTTCAGTAATGGTGATATATCTATCGCAATAAATTGCTATAGAGAAATGTAAAAATAAACGTGAGATAAAAAGGACTGTGTATAAAATATGTTTTTATATTGCTTTTAATGTTTTTAAAATCATGGAAATCGCAGGTTTTAAGCTACTTAGAAACCTGGACACTCTGAAGAGAAGGCAGAAAGTGGAGTCCATCTCCTTGTCACTTCCACAAAATACCATCTAGAGAGGAAATTAGACGTATTATTTTGACTGGATTTCATTCTGGTCATCTAAGAAAATCCCTGGCAAGTAATAACTAAACTAAACTTGGCTAATGGAAGCATTTGGAAGCAATAGTTAAGGTTGGTTCCTCACTTGATTTCTCCATGAGCAATGCTAGCTTAGATCAGGGATGTTCTGATCCAGAGGTGAATTCTCACTTCGTCTCATGGTGAGCAGTTAGACAATGTCTGGGCCATTCAGGGCCTTGCCTTGCATGAACTGCTCGAAACCTTCTTGGAAAGGTTCTGGTCAATCACACTTGCAGGAGTCTTTTACAGCCCACAAGCAGTCCCTGCCTGCCCAGAGGCTGCCTAATTGCATACCACCTGTTGCATGAAATGGTGCATCACAGGCATAGCAAGTGTGGATAACTTGTAAGCGATTGTAGCGCAAACAGACCCAGGATCTCCTGAAGGCACCTCTTACAGAACGCATGGCCAAGTTTCAAGCCAAGAACGCCCAAGATCAATAAATCCACCAACACCAAATCCATGAAAGAATCATGCGCCGTGAAACCTGCAAAAACTTTTCAACCCCGTGTTATTTTATGTCCGCCACAACTTTGCTAACCTTTTTTGGCGCGAGGAACTTTTCATTTGTTTGTAATTTTCGCCATTGCGCCTAAGCGTACCGCCACACTAAATTATTGAGCGGCGGAGGAGAAGCTATACACTGCTCTACAAATAACCAGAGTGAGTTGAATTCCCCCTCCACCCTCTTTCTCATTCACAAATGCATAAAGATCAGGTAGAAATGCACCACAAAGTTCACCCAGAGTGCAACACTTCCTGGAACTGAAGTCTAGAAACTTGCAAAATTGTTCCATTCCATTCACTGCCCTTATGTGTGTGTGTGCGTGCGCGCATGTGCACAATTAGCTTCAGTGAAGAAAGAATCAAACCTTTCACAGCCCAGGAAAAATGTCTCTCCCTATAACCAGCTTGCAGGCGTTCATGTCAGGACGCCTGCCTTTTAAGAATCCAATGACTAATTGATCGCTAATTTGTGGTTCATTTCTCTTTTCTTCACCTCACAAAAGATGTTTGCACCTGGCTGTGTGAATCAAAAAGTCATTATGGAGTCAGTAAATATATTACTTCCAGAAGCTTGCCAATGGACTAATTGCACGCTAACATGCATGCCTTTTCTCTAGCTGATTAACACTGATTTCTTGGAGCAGGATGAAGCCATGTTAGGCAGATGACAAGGAGAATATCCATTAAATGCAACTTTGGTCTTTTGACAATGCTGGAACAAAAGCCCTCTTTTCAGTGTGCTTCCCACTGATCTACCCAAAAGCCAGTGCAAGGACCTGTTGGGACCTTGCATGATCAGGGTCCTTCAGATTCTGTGCTCCAAGTCTGTTATCCTTCTCCATTTGTCATGTTGGCTGCGAGTGATGTAAGTTGGAACCAAGATTTGAGGCACCAGATGCGTAAAGACCAGGCTGATGGATGACAGCTGTGACAGAGAAACCCCTGTGGCCCTTGAGATGCTTTTGGTTCCAATTCTTGTCTTCCCTCCTAGACTGGAAGACATGTAAGGATCCATTTATAATCCTATATCTACCTTCCCACTTATGAGACCAAGAAAGTGCCAAGTCTGGAAGAATGAACGTTAATTATTACAGAATTACAAGAAGAAGAAGAAGAGTTGGCTTTTCTACCCCGCTTTTCTCACCCATTTAAGGGGACTCAAAGCAGCTGACAAAGCTTCTATTCTTCTCCCCACAACAGACACCCTGTGAGGTGGGAGGGGCTGTGCGAGCTCAGAAGAAAGCTGTGACTAGCCCAAGGTCACCCAGATGGCTTTGTGGAGGAAGAAGAAGAGTGGGCTTTTCTACCCCGCTTTTCTCACCCATTTAAGGGGACTCAAAGCAGCTGACAAAGCTTCTATTCTTCTCCCCACAACAGACACCCTGTGAGGTGGGTGGGACTAAGAGAGCTCAGAAGAGAGCTGTGACTAGCCCAAGGTCACCCAGATGGCTTCATGAGGGAGGGCAGAATCAAACCCGGTATTCCCAGATAAGAGTATGGCTCCCAAACCACTAGACCAAACTGGCTCATGAGGTTGATGGGTGTGTGTGTGGGTATAGGTCAGGAATGGCCTATCTATAATTTGGGGGACTCTGTCAAGCTTGCTACATTGAATTTTTCTTCTTTATATTCCTTTAGGGATGTGCATGAATATCTGTACCATTTGTTATTCATACAAATTTATATGAATTTGGACATTCATACATGAATCAAATGCTGACGACATTTGTACACATATGAATCTCCGAATTATGCATACAAATAACTCAAAATATTCATATTCATACGAATACTAAAAAAATGAACGTCTCACCCTTCGATTCGTATGTGAATGTCCAAATTCACCCAAATACTGAATACATCGCTACCCAATGTTGCTCTGCCTCCTTATTTCAAATAAAGAAATGGCTTGGCTGTTCGTATTTGACATAGACAAATCTGTCGCCGACGTCTGTGCCAAGTTTCTGTGTAATTCTCTTCGCACTTAAGGAGCATATTTCCATGCACATGTGGTCTTTAAATGGCAACATAAACCCATTCATGGCAGACTGAAGGGTGGGGGCAGGTTGCTGCAAGAAAGCAGATGATTAAGGCTTCTACTTCAGAAGATTTTGCAAATGAGTATTTTTGCAAAAGGTGCCAAGGTCACTGGCAAAGGCCAGCAGAGAAACTGCCTAATAACATGGGACATATTTGCACACATCACCTGGCTATTAGCCAAATGCAGTAGCCATTTGAGGCAAAATCGGTCACGGCTGTGGGTTCTAACATGGAAAACACTGACATTTCTTTCAGGAGCAAAGCGCTACGTTTGCCCTCAGGCAACTTTCACTCTGTTGCACAAAATTGAAATGGATAATATCAGCCCAACCAGATGAACGCCATGCAGAGTAAAGCACCACACTCAAAGCCTGGAGTCACACCTGTCTTGGCTGTTCTGAGCTGCCCCACATTGGAACAAGCAATCCATCAGATGCTGAATTGGGATGCAGACATATGGTTTTTTTGTGTATTTGAGTCGGATCGAATCGAGTGTAAGAAAATTTGTATTCGTTTGAATAGATCCCCTTTGAATGTGGTAGGATTCTACAGTAATTGATTAGAATGTATTCATACAAATTTGTACAAATATCCGATATGAATGGATGCATATCCGATACATATCCGATAGGTATCCTGTAACATATCCACTCTGAACGCGTCAAATCCGCCTTGAACCCACTTTGAATCTGCTCTCAATCCATGTTGAATGCACTCCGAATCCACTCTGTGACTGGCAAAGCCGCTTTCCCACCTCCCCAGTTCAGAAATATTCCAAAGCTTCATGGAAATGGGGTTGAAGAATCTCCGCAGCATCTACAGAGATTGCACCTCCTGTCCCCCCCGAAAACCTGGGGTCTAAGGGTCCTTCAACCAATCCAGATCTGGTAGATCCAGATTAAGGGAGGTACCCAATGCATCCCCACAATGGGTGCTAACCTGTCTGCAGTGGAAACACCTGAGGCCCCATGTGGTGAATCCAAGATTGACCCACGTGGGCCCACCAAAAACCTGGGTGACACGCGGGCCCCATGTGGGTCAATCTGGGATTCACCACATGGGGGCTCAGGTGTTTCCACTGCAGGCAGGCTAGCAGCCATTGTGGGGACGCATTGGATACCTCCCTTAATCCAGATCTACTAGATCTGGATTAGGTGAAGGACCCTTAGATCTGGATTAAGGGTCAGGGGAAAAAAAAAACCTTGAACATCCATAGACAAGAGCAGGGTACTACTCCCAAAACATTCTGTTCACCGGTTTTTGTATACAGGGCATTCAGGGAAGGGACAGGGCCTCTCTAGTCTCCAGCATGGACAAAAGAGGCCCAAAAGTGGATTGTGGTCCAGTGCAGAAAGGCCCAAATTTTCTTCAGCTGTGTGACTGTGAACAGTGGCTCTTACCTGCTACATTTGCATTCAATGGAAGAGTGGTTGGGGAGGAATCTGGAATGATAAGTGGGAAAATGGTATTTCTATTCTGAGCACTCCACAGTGGATTTCTAACTCTTACAGGGGGAGAAGGAAAGAAAGAAGGAAGGAAGGAAGAAGAAAAGAAAGAAAGAAGAAAAGAAAGAAAAAGAAAGAAGGAAAGAAGGAAGGAAGGAAAGAAGGAAAGAAAAAAGAAAGAAAGAATAGGGATGTGGAAGAACATTCAAAATATTCGTTATGCGATTGAATTTGGCCAAATTCAGACGTTCAAATTTGAATCAAATGTCCAGACATTCATTTTTTAAATATTCAAACCAATACAAATATTTTGTAGGGATGTGCACAAATATTCAAAGCTTCAAAAATCCAATTCAAAGGAGAAGGCCTTAGATTTCAGATACGACCCTGGGCCACAGCCAAGATTACTGCTCAATTAGTCTCTTCCCCTGTGGTACAATTCGCTTTTTTAATGGGTCTAGCCCCCCACGTTCTGTTTCTCCTCTGCCATCTCGAACATCTCGCCATTAAGCATTGCGTTTCTCATCAGGGCTGTGGTAGATCCCAGGTTTTTGACATCACCGTATAGCGGTCTACCTCGCAGGGCGAACCCTGTCCTCTGGCTAACCCCAGCAGTAAAGCTAATGACTGCTCAAGGGGGGGGGGATGCATCTTAATAAAAAATGGAAATGGTTTTGCCCCCTCATTTTAATTAACATTATGTCCACATTTGGATGATAATGGATAATTAAGTAAGTTACCTTGACATTGGGAAGCTCTTGGAAATAATTTACAGTGTAATCTCATTAGGGGGGAAAAGCATTTGTCTTGTTTTATTTCTGTATTAGGGGCGAGGCGTAAATATTTCCAGATAACATTTGTGCATCGGCTAATTTATATTTATAGAGCGTTTCTTCACATCTTCAGAAGGTTTGCCGTGTTGTCCCGCGGTTCTGCTTCACATCTCAGCTCCACAAACACAAATATTCATCTATCTCTTTCAAAGGAGAGCCTTATTTATTTTGTTTTCACAAGCTTTTTGCCTGATGCTGTTGGGTTTTTGTTTTGTTTTTTGTCGTCGTTGTTTTTGCAAACTACCTCAGGATCAAGAAACCTTCTGAAAACCACCTTCATTATTTCTCCAGCAAGGAAGGCAAAAGCAGAGTCATCGCAGGCGATTATAATTTGGAAGGAGGGGTGGGGGTGGATGCTAAGAAAAAGAAAGGAAGAGGAAGGAAGGAAGGAAGGAAGAAAGGGAGGGGTGAAAGGAAGGAAGGAAGAAAAAGAAAGAAAGAAAGAGAGGAGGAAGGGAGGGAGGGAGGAAGAAGAGTTGGCTTTTCTACCCCACTTTCTTCACCCATTTAAGGGGATTCAAAACGGCTGACAAAGCTTTTCTATTCTTCTCCCCACAACAGAAAAAAACTGTGAGGTGGGTGGGGCTGTGAGAGCTCAAAAGAGAGCTGTGACTAGCCCAAGGTCACCCAGCTGGCTTCATGGGGGAGGGCGGAACCGAACCCGGTATTCCCAGATAAGAGATCAGCTCCCTAACCACTAGACCAAACTGGCTCACTAGGAAGGAAGGAAGGAAGGACATATAGGCCGATAAAATCTCAGCAGAATTTATTCAGAGAAAATAATGGCAGCCTAAATTCATTTTTGCCCTTCGGGTAAAAAGAGCTGCTAAACATATCTTTGCTCAAAAGCTTCTAGGAAATAAACCTGAGTTGAAATTAATTAAAGTGTCTCTGTGTGTGTGTGTTTTGTGTGTCTCTTTGTGTGGTTGTGTCATTATGTGGTTGGTACCCTGTCCTTCACCCCAAATCATGGAACTGTGTGTATGGAGAACTAATTTCATTTTACTAGTTACAGCAGAAACCCACCCATTAATGGAAGATGATATGAGCAAACAAAGGACTGGACCAGGTAGCCGGGGGTGGCGGGGGGGGGGAACACATTGTGCTTGGCAACTCATCAAGACGACGAAGGCAATGGATGTGAGATTTACTAGAGATAGATCAAAAATAGCAAACTCCTGGTGCATACCAAGCACATATTCCAGTAAATTGAGGGTGGTAGAACATGCATACAAACAAATATAAAACAAACAAATGAAAGCTGGCCTGCGCCGTCATGTGGACACGTTTGTGGACAGACTCTTGTGTGCCAAGACCTGATATCAGCATACACAGGGACGATTAAAACGGCAGTCTAATCACCGAATGGAGTGGCTGTAGCCCAGTAGTAGACCAAACTCCCTGGAAAACAGAGGACTGATGGTTCAATCCCCAGCCTTTCCTCAGAAGTAGGCAATGGTAAACCACTTCTGCATCCCTGCCAATAAAACTGCATAGAGGGGACTTATGGAGTCTGAAAGTGACTGAAGCCCAGTGATAGAGCAAACTGCCTGGAAAACAGAGGGATGCTGGTTCAATTCCCAGCCTCTCCTCAGAGGTAGGTAATGCAAACCACTTCTGTATCTTTGTCAATAAAACTGCATAGAGGGGACCCATGGAGTGTCAGTCAACCCAGAGTCAGACACAACTCAGGCCGCATTCCCACCTACCTGCATTCCCACCACGAATCCGGATTACTCTAGCCCGTAGTAATCCAGCAACTATAAATGTTGGTGACATTTGTAAGTGCAAATTCGAATGAAACATTCAAACCAATAGATTTGAATTGGCTCAATTTGAATTGAATCTGGTTAAATTCAGATTTTAAACATTTGAATCGAATCAAATTTTGGGGTATTTGATTTGAATCGAATCCCAAAAATTGCCTTCATGCACGCCTCTATCCAGGATATGTATCCAGGATCCGTGTGCATTCGTATAGTATATTCGTACAAATTTGTATGACTACATTTGAATCCGATAGAATCCTGCCGCATTCAAAGGGGATCTATTCAAACAAATACACATTTTCTAACATTTGATTCATTATTAATCAAATGCCCCCAAACCCATCCATGCACATCCCTAATGTCCAGGCAGTACCCATTTGCACCTTTTCTGGTGCTCCGGGGTCGTCTGAGGTGCTGTGTGCATGCGCAGAGCATCGGCATCATAATGGCAATAGTGCTGGCACATGCGCAGTTGTGGAGGGTGCCGCAACCAAAATGGCGGCGCCCAGGTGAGTGACCAATCACGCGGGACTTAGGCTGTCATTACCAGTGTCCGCAAGTCTGGACATTAGTGAATGTTGGGTAATTGTGCTCCTTTCCTCTCCAGCATCCGGGAAGGGAAATGCGAAAACGCCCCATTTCAGGACCATTCTCCACAACACGCATTTATGGTGCTTGTGTGGCAGTCACATTAGCAATCAGCTAGTTTTTGCATTGAAATGAATTTAACTTTTTCTTGAGGAGCGCCAGACCTTAAAGCGACTGGCTGACCATTTCAATTGGCCCTTCCTTCCCTAGAGACGGTGTATCCCTGGTGTTCAAGAGCAAGCATTAACTGGGACAGGCAGCTCTGAAAAAGAAGAAGGAAGATCTCTGATGTTTTCTTTTTAATACTTTTCTTTAGCCCAACTGATTGCATGGAGAAATGACTTGCAATTTGCTACGCTTAAATAAAATTGGGGGTTTGGGAAAGAAAATCACTAGATTGTTATTTCGTTTATAAGCTGAGAATGAAAGAAGAACAGCTTTGATTATGTACAAATATGGATCATAGGATTTCTTGTTATGTGCCAATGTCTGCTATTTAATGAGAGCTGAAGACCTTCACTGGTGGCGGAACATTGGGATTTTGTGTTCCCCGCTCCCATGAAACTCCTGCCAGTGATCAAAACCACTGGCATTTTCACACTTGACTTCTCATGTGCTGGACAGGAAAGGAGCGCGATCACCCAACATTAACTAGCATTTGCACTTGTGACAGCCTAAGCCCCACGTGATTGGTCATTCACCCTTGATGGATTCCAGGACCGGTCCTCTTCTGGGTGTCAATATGTTGGTTGTGGCAACCTCTGTGGCGGTGAATGCATCAGCACCGTCACCGCGACGATGCTGACACTCTGCACAGTCCCAGTTGGTCTGTGGTCATCTGAGGTGCCAGCATGCTTGCATGGCACCTAGATGACCACAGAGCACTGGAAGTGGTGCCAATGGCCGCTTCCTGGATGCACAAGGTAAGCTCCTAGTAAATGTTGGTAAAGGTGTGGAGCATGATTTAATCAACAATTAGGGAGCTTCTGGGATGGCAGGGGGCACTTGGAGGCTGTAGCAACCCCCTGCAAGCCTGGAAGGATAGTGTTTAAGAAGGGACCTGATTGAAGCATATAAAATAATGCACGGTATAGAAAAGGTAGATGGAGAAAATTTCTTTTCTCTATCACACAACACTAGAACCAGGGGGCATCTATGGAGCTGATGGGTAGGACAGTCGGATCCGACAAGGGGAAGGGTTTCTCCTCCCAGAGGGTCATCAGTCTATGGAATTTGCTGCCGGAAGAGGTGGTAACAGCAACCAACCTAGATGGCTTTAAGGAAGGGCTAGACAAATTTATGGATGACTGATGGAATGGATGCCTCAATATGTCTGGGGGGGACAAGCGGGATGCTTCTAAGGCCATTTGCTGGGATGTGAGAGCAGAAGGTTTGCCCTTGTTTCTGCTTGAGATGCCCATGGGCAATTGGTGAACCACCATGTGAGACAGGATGCTGGACTAGATGGGCTATAGCCTGATCCAGCAGGACTCCTCTTATGTTCTCCCTCCCCCCTCCCTCCCCCCTCCTCCTCTCCTTCCCCCCTCCCTGCCAATTGGCTTCCTATTTTTACTTTTTCGCTGCCGCAATATTTATCCAGTATTTATCTGAGAGTTTAAAGACTTTCCTACCTATTCCATCAAAAGACAGATGTGTTTACTTTTCTGTAAACTGTGGCCATGATGGGTTTAGGGCATCAGTATATCATCCTTATACTCTTATTTGTAGCCAAGTCAGAACTAACCAGCAGAGAGACAAAATTATTTAGCATTTCACATTTCAGTTTTATTACCCAGCCTTCTCCGGCGATTTTCCCCATTGTGTTTTAGTGGTAAAATAGTTGCCGGAGAGATGAAAGCCCTTCTGGAATTACTTTGTGTTAGGCTCAAGGACTCCTTCAAATTATGCTTTTAAAAAGAGAAACAAGGAATTTCGATCTTTTTTGGTTTCTGTTTAATAAATCTCAGGCTGTTAGTGTCTGCTAGAGACATGTTATATTTTGTACTATAAAGGACCACAGCCTATGGATTTCAGGAGGAGATTATGTTCTATTTGAACTGCTGGATAATTTCAACTAATTCACCATCCCAAACCACTTATTCGTTTCTTTATTTGGGATGCTCTCCCTCTCTGGGATGAAGGCTTTGCCCTTGTCTTGGGTTTGAGATGCCCACTGTGTGAGATGGGATGCTGGACTACATGGGCTGTCTACTGACCCAACAGGGCTCCTCTTAATTCCTGGAGGACAGGTGTTCCAATGGCTGCTAGAATGCTTCCTAGGCCTTACCTCCAGGTAGAAGAGACAGGTAGAATGCCTCTCAAGGCCATTTGCAGGGAGTGGAGAGCAGGTGAAGGTTTTGCCTTTCTCTTCTGCTTCAGATCAGGGATGTGCAATGATATTTTTTGACATTCTATTTGAGTCGATTCGAATACTTGAAAATTCCATTCGATTTGAATTATTTAAATTTGAATTTAACAAAATTTGATTCGAATTAAGCAAATTCGAATCTATTTGTTCGGATTTTTGATTCGGATTTGCACTTACGAATGTGGGCAACATGCGTAGATGCCCATTCGCATCTTCATGACATCCATACACATCTGTATGTGTCCATAATGTGCATATGCATCCCATAGTTATCCCATACATAACCCGTTTCCGTCCCATACAGATCCGTACAAATGCGTATGGATGTGGGAAAGGTGAGGATCTTCAAGTATGCATCGTGTATTAACCTATACACATACAAATGTCCAGATAGTTTGAATGAATAGACCCCAAACTCAAAATTCGATTGAAATGTTTAAATTTGAGTTTCAGGGCATTCTATTCAAATCCAAATGTCAAAATTCGGCACATTCGATCGAATTTTGAACGCCTACTAGTATTTGTGCACTTCCCTACTTGAGATACCTAGAAGCAATGGGTGGACCACTGTGAGGGACAGGATACTGGACTAGACGGGCTGTGGTCTGATCCAACAGGGCTTTTCTTATGTTCTTATCTTCCTTTTTCCCCAAGGGGATGGTTTTTGTATGATTTTCCTACCCTCACAGTAGATACAATAAGATGTGCATCTAGTTGGTCTCCTGATTTTCCAAATTTCCTGATTAAATTAATCACTAAATCTAAACAAATAATATCTTCTACATCTATTCTCTGTAAACATCTATTCTCTGTAGGGGTGTGCACAAGGCAATTTTCAGATTTGATTTTAATATTCAAATGTTCAGATCTGAACAAATAGAGGAAAAAATGTACTCAAATTCGATTCGAATTTGAATGTCTGAATTCAAATGAATTCAACCAAGTTTTGAATGTTTTGAATATTCTTTGTTCTGAAACCTTTATTTTTAATTTATTTTTTAATTTTTGTCGCATTCATTTCTGACTTGAAATAGATGAATAATAGATGTAGGGCCTGATTTCTAGTGGCCCCTTTTTTCAGGAACTCCTCAAAGCTGCCTACCAGACACCTGATTGGGTTTTAAATTAAGACATGAATCTTCTCCCAGGGATTTAGGAAAAACTGTGAGCTTCCAGACCTTAGAGGAATGTGGATGAAGACATTTCTTGAAAACCTGGCCATTTTAACAAGCCCTTTAATTAACAATGCCCTTAATTAGTGATATGTATTCTATTCTGGGCTTGAAATTTGCTCCAGAAATGATAAATAATTGTGCCTAGAATTGTCACCGTGAGGATCCAATACATGCACAGAATTGCACATTCCCTTCCTTTGCTTCCTTATAAGCTAGCATGCTTATAAACCCTGACTGAGTCAGGTTTTGTTTTGGAGGAAACAGAGCAAAATATTTGTAATTTATCTGTCGGTGCAAGTGGGAATTGGGTTGCTGAAGGAGGGGGAAGGAACCTGTGGGCAGAAGCCCTCCAAAGCTAGCTCTCTAGAAATGCTGGCAACCTGATTAAAGCCCTGGAGTGAAGACAGGCAGACTAGGCACAAATAATTCCACTGACACGCAGCCCTGGGGCTCCCGAAGGCTGCGCCGTGCTCTGCAAATGTACAAGTCTATTTTTCTTGTGGCATTTGTTTGTTGCCATCGCTGTCATGGCTGTTTTTGTGGCTGTCGCCTTGTAGCTGAAGGAGAGATGAGTAAACACTTGGGGACCTGACCAGACTCACAGCTTAATGTTTCCTCTCAGAACAGCACCTCCAAAGTTTGGAGGAAACCTGCATGGCTTCTATCGTAGCTTGGAAGTCTTTGGGCAGCTTTCCAGATATATCAAAGCAGGCGGAGGCAACTCTGCAAGGGAGGAGAAGAGGTGTGGGTCTTAGAAGGAAGGATTCTTGCCCGAGAGTGAGAAAGTGGACGGCTCACGTGGTCCCCATCTTCTGACCTGTGCAAACATCAAGGCTGAGGCAGAAGAAGAAGAGCGGGTTTTTCGACCTTGCTTTCTCACCCATTTGAGGAGATTCAAAGTACTCACAAACCTTCTGTTCTTCTCCCCACCTCAGAGAACTTGTGAGGTAGGTAGGGCTGAGAGAGCTCAGAAGAGAGCTGTGACTAGCCCAAGGTCACCCAGCTGCCTTCAGGGAGGAAAAAGAAGAGTTGGTTTTTCTACCTTGCTTTTCTCACCCATTCAAGGGAACTCAAAGTGGCTGACAAACCTGTTCTTCTCCCCACCACAGACACCCTGTGAGGTAGGTAGGGCTTTGAGAGCTCAGAAAGAGAGGCGTGACTCGCCCAAGGTCACCCAGCTGGCTTCATGGAGGAGGAAGAAAAAGAACAAGAAGAAGAGTTTGTTTTTATACTCCACTTTTCCCACCCATTCAAGGGAACTCAAAGTGACTGACAAACCATCTGATCTTCTCCCCACAATGGACATCTGTGGGGCAGGTGGGACTGTGAGAGCTCAGAAGAGAGCTGTGACTATCCCAAGGTCACCCAGCTTGCTTCATGGGGGAGGGCAGAATCGAACCTGGTATTCCCAGATAAGAGCCCGGCTCCCTAACCACTAGACCAATCTGGCCCACAGAAAAGTTCCTCTCTATAGAAGGGCTTGTTGGCACTTAATTGCATGGAGTGATATAACAAATGCATCCCATTGCGCCTGATCTTCACTGCCATGAACTACCATTGATATACAATTAAGTGTGAATAGTATCCTTGCACACTCACCCCTTTAGCAAATGGAACAGAGTTCTTTCACATCCCTAGATGTCAGCTAACTTCGAAGCCAGGCTTAGGCTATCTTCCGAAAGCATAGGGATACTGGCGTTGTCTCTGCCTGAACATGTCCGCCACTATGGCCCTGATCACTGAAGTGTAACTCATAACGGCCGATTCATTAATTCGAACTGAGTCCGCACCAGTTCTGTTCACACCTAGATCATTATAGGTCATCCTCAGGCCGTCCTCACTCTGGGCTGCACTGCTCACACCTTTCTCCGCAATCGACCTGAGCCTCCTCCATGGAATGGGGTGTGTAGCGTTGAACCTCACATGACCATCAAGGCTGTGTGGCATGGACAATCCAGGTCCACCCCATCAGTGCAGATAGCACAGATCCTGTCCAGGCCATATCATGATCTGGATGAGAGGGCCAGCCTAATCTGGATCCATTAATCTGGATTAAAGACAGATAAGTACAGAAAGGGCAATAACGTCATTGAAAACACGTCATTTTGTATTAGGGAAGAGCACGAATATTCAAGATATTCATTATAAAATTGAATTCGGACAAATTCAGACATTCAAACTAGAAACGAATGTCCAGACATTAAATGCTGTGAGCCGCCCAGAGACCCTCGGGGATGGGGCGGCGTATAAATGTAAATATAAATAAATAAATAAATTTCTTAAACATTTGAACAACTATGAACATTTCAAATTATTAGCACAATTTAAATGCCCGTAGGTGTACAGATATGTATGCATCGCGTACATATCCATACGCATCTTATTCATCTTCATGCACATCCACATGGATAAGTACAGGATGAAAACAGGATGAGTACGGATGCGTATGGATGCATACGAGATTCATATCATCAAATACACATCGAATATTCATAAGAATAGATACAATGTATGGGTTTGAATGTTCAGACATTCATTTTTTTCTTTATTCATATGAGTTTGGATATTTGAATATTTGATTCAAATTGAATTGAATTTGAAAATTGCATTCGTGCACACCCCTGGTTTGTATGGATTGTGCATCTCTGGTAAGATCTCAACTCCTCCTCCTCCTCCTCCTCCTCCTTCATCTTCTTCTTCTTCTTCTTCTTCTCCCCCTCCTCTTCCTCCTCCTCCTCCTCCTCTTCTTCTTTTTCCTCCTCCTCCTCCTTGGTCTAGTGGTTAGGGAGTCAGACTCTTATCCGGAAATACCGGATTCGATTCCACCCTCCCTCACAAAGCCAGCTGGGTGACCTTGGGCTAGTCACAGCTCTCTTCTGAGCTCTTTCAGCCCCACCTACCTCACAGGGTGTCTGTTGTAGGGAGAAGAATAGAAGCTTTGTCAGCCGCTTTGAGTTCCCTTAAATGGGTGAGAAAAGCGGGGTAGAAAAGCCAACTCTCTCTCTCTCCTCCTCCTCCTTCTCCTCCCTGTAGCAATCTTACCATTATATTTTGGGTATCTGTCATACAAATCCTGACCCATCCTTCCTCTGCTTACCTTGCAAGAGCTGATGAGATCACTATTCAAGGTGTTATGCCTTACAGAAAATTGAGGGGAAAGGTCTTTTTTGTGTGATGTCCCTCATCAGCTGGATTGTACACATGAGATTAAGGTTCTCTGCCTTCCCTGTCATAGTTCAAATTTATCCTGAAGATATATTTATTAAAGCCGGCATTGCCTTCGTTGTAAAATCATTCTGAGCGGCCCACACCAGGAGGGTGAGCGTACGGACGTGCGATTTACCCATGCTCTGACTTGTGGATGCAATGGGGGCCGGGAGGCAGATTCCAATACAGTTTGACTGAAGTGGAGCCGCTTTCCTATGGGGTGTGAACACAATATCGGAACAAAACGCGCAAAGCGAAATGCTAAACATTTGGAACACGCCCAGCGTAGGACTGCGCACAAATATTTATAACATTCGTTATTTGGATGAATTCGGATGAACTTGGACATTCGTACATGAATTGAACGTTATGGTATTTGTACACTAATATTTGTATGAATGTTTCCTGGCATTTGTGTGAACTGTCCGGACATTCGTTAGATAGGGGGTGTGGAAAAACAGAGAACCAGCCCATCCACAATGGACGCAGATTGCATTCGATATGGATCGACAGGGTATTAAAAGTGGATTCGGGTCAGATTTGACGTTTTCAGAGTGCGGATATGTTACGGATACATACTGGATATGTTTTCAACAGCCGATCAAAGTGGAATCAAGTCAGATGCATATTGGATATATATCAGATACGTATTTATTTGTATCAGATAAATATTCGTTCATATCCGATACATGTCGAATATCCGTACGAATAGATTCATATTGAATAGAACTTCACCACAGTCAAATGTGATCTATTCATACAAATACAAATTTTCAAGCATTCATAATTACTTGATCGCAGGGGGATGGGGGAACTGGTAACATGGGGTGTTTTTCCACTATCATTATGTACCCATTGAAGGACCCATTAAGGACCCATTAGGCTCAGAGGAGGATGACCCTATTTTCACTACAGACCTCATTAGAGCCACATTTGTTTCCATCACAGCTAGGGAAATCCAGATCATATGGGTCCTTCAGGACCTATAATCCAGATTTCCTGTAGACCCCATTAGAGGGCTCTACAATGGGGTCTTCAGCCATCAAATCCAGATTATAAGGAGCCTGTTTCCACTGCAATTGGGCAATGGGGTCTAGAGGAGGCTCGGGGGGCACCCATGGGGGGGGGGGTCCCAAACTCAAAACTGTCAAAGGCTCCGAAGGTTATGTATGGCAGATCACTCAGATTCTACGGAGCCGCTCTGGAGGATCTTCAAAGATTCTACAGAGCGTCTCCAGAGATTGCACCCCATCCCCCAAAACACCTGGGGTGACAGGCAGACCCCTCGTGGGTAGATCCAGATTTGCACGTGGGTGCTATGGTGTTTCCACAGCAGGCAGGCTAGCACCCATTGCTACTGGGTGCTAGACCACCCATGGAAACACATTAAGGGAAGTACCCATTCCTTAGATCCAGATCTTTTTAGATCAGGATTAAAGGAACTCAATGGAAAAACACCCATTGACTAATGTTCCAAGTGTGAGCGCTAGTCAACATTAGTTCATCTGGAGCGTATTAGAAGCAAGCAGCCTCTGCTGTTGGAAGCCAATTTAATCTTCTCTATCAAAGGCAAGGGAAATATATATATATATATATATTACAAATAAGTCAAGAAGTAAACAAATAAATTAGGAAGACTGCAAAAGTAAAGGCAAAGAAAAACAAAATAACCGTTTTTGAAAAGAGATGCTCTCTTTGTCTGTGACAATAGCATGCGGCCTATTTATACAGGAGCTTTTTAAACAATCTGGCTTTCCCAACAAAACTGCCTCCCCACATTGTGCCTGTACCGCTGTGCGCATCCTGTGACTCTGTTATCTGTGGGGCGTAGCATTAGGCGCTTCAACATCACCACTGATAGGAACAAAACAGCCATAAAAGTTCAAAGCAGTCCATTAGAAGGTGTGTTTTTTAACTGATTCCCTAAAGGCTCTGCGTTAGACGCACGAGCTGGGATTTATCTCACAGGCTCATTTAGATCAAAGCCTGACATACATTTTGCAGCAGGATGAGTGCAGAGAGAAAGAGAGAGAGAGAAATGTTGTGCACAAGGGCAACGTGGATATAGGCAGTTCCAGTCATAGGTTTCTGAGCTGAGTTTTCCTTCCGGTTGCTCAGATCAGAAAGTGTTCACCTCTTTTCTTTCGAAATGGGAATGGAAGGAAGGTTTTGCCCTTGTCTTCTGCTTGAGATGCCCAGAAGCAATTGGTGGGCCACTGTGCAAGATGGAATGCTGGACAAGATGGCCTGTGGCCTGATCCAGCAGAGTTGCTCTGATGCTGTCTATCTATCTATCTATCTATCTATCTATCTATCTATCTATCTATCTATCTATCTATCTATCTATCTATCTATCTATCTATCTATCTATCTATCTATCTATCTATCTATCTATCTGTCTGTCTGTCTGTCTGTCTGTCTGTCTGTCTGTCTGTCTGTCTGTCTGTCTGTCTGTCTGTCTGTCTGTCTGTCTGTCTGTCTATCTATCTATCTATCTATCTATCTATCTATCTATCTATCTATCTATCTATCTATCTTACATTTAAATCCTGCCCTTCACCAAATGGTCCCAGGGTGGGTTACAATAAGAATAAAACATATCAATATATGTTAGCCATATGGAAAAGAATATAAGGTGTATGTGAAGAGCATAGAATTTAAATGGATTAGAATAGGAGTCGGAAGAATGGAGGAAGTCACATATAAAATTGTTAAAGTAGTTTAATAATGGGATGTGGAAAATATTCTTGTTGTAATGATGTGAAACTTAAAAAAAAGAAAAAAATAGAAAAAAGAATAAAAGAATAAAACATATCAAAAGAAAGAAAAAAGAAAAAAGTAACCAGGACAGCACCCTGAGGAAGCTATCCAGGTGGCAAAAGCCTGGTTGAAAAGATACATTTTCACCAGGCGCTGAAGGGTATACAATGTAGGCACCTGGTGAACCTCAAGAGGGAGGCTGTTCCAAAGTCTAGGGGCCACCACAGAGAAGACCCTCTTGTGTGTCCCTATGCCTCATACCTCTGGAAGAGAAGGAACTCCAAGAAGGCCCTCTTGAGATCTCAGTGCCCAGGCAGGTCTATATGGGAGAAGCTGCTCTTTCAGATACCCAGGGCCCAAGCCGTTCTTATGAGTCTAATCTAACCATATACTGGCAAGTGCAAAACTTGCTTTATTGTTGTAATTTTCAGAGCAAAACAGAATCTCCCAGCATTCCTTAACTCCTGAGTGAAATCACTGCTCCTGTTCATAGCTATCATTCATATAGATGGATATAAGTTGCTCGATGGGAAGGAAATAAACTAGATTTTTTTCTTTTCTTTTTTAAAAAAGTTATTTGGACTGAAAGTCCAGAATTAGTCTCTGCTCTCCATGATGACTCATAGCATCCATCCCAAGTGGCACCAAAAGAATTCAACTGTTCCCACTCAGAGCTAAAATTTCTGCTGTGAAGAGAACAAGTAATAATTTTGGGAATCCAAAGAGGTCTTCAGGGATGAAGGGGAAAGGAAAGGATCATATTTGCTGAATATAAAGAAGGCAAAAGCAGAGAGCTGTATCAGCTCTATTTTCTTTCTAAAGCTGACATTTATAGGATGTGAATAGATGGTTCCTTAGTCCTGGGGACACAGAAGTAAAGCAGCCACAATCAGGGATGTGCATGAATGTTTTTTTTTTTTTTTGGTATTTGATTCGTATTGAATCAATTACAAGTAAATTTGTATTTGTTCAAATAGATCCCCTTCCGGATCCAGACTCTTACTTGGGGGTACCGGGTTTGATTCTGCCCTCCTCCATCGAGCCAGCTGGGTGACCTTGGGTTAGTCACAGCTCTCTTTCTGAGCTCTCACAGCCTCACCTACCTCACAGGGTGTCTATTGTAGGGAAAAGAACAGAAGGTTTGTCAGCCACTTTGAGTCCCCTTAAATGGGCGAGAAAAATGAGGTAGAAAAGCCAACTGTTCTTCTTCATCCTCCATGAAATCAGCTTGGTGACCTTGGGCTAGTCACAGCTCTCTTCTGAGCTCTCACAGCCCCACCTACCTCACAGGGTGTTCTGTTGTGGGGAGAAGAACAGAAGGTTTGTCAGCTGTTTTGAGTCCCCTTAAATGGGTGAGAAAAGCAGGGTAGAAAAGCCAACTCTTCTTCTTCTTTGATTTGTATTCGATACAAATGTTCAATCTCATATGAATCCCATATGAATGCATACAAATAGCATTTGGATCCCATACAAATGTGTACAAATCTCATATACAAATCCCATAAGAAGCTTCATACAAATGTATCAAAACACTGGATTTGAATTTGAATGTCTGTCTTTGAATGTCATGTCACACCAGTAGATTCACACAAATGTCTCCACATGACACGTCACCCATGTTGGGTCTTGTTTGACTTCCCCACAGAGAAACATCCATAGGAAGTCCCTTAAGATCTGAGGGCAATCCCTGAGCTGGAGAAATATGGAGAAAGGTAGGTGCTACCACAGAAAAGACCTAACTACACCATGAGGTAACATGCTTTACTTTGTGGTCCTCACAACAGGACATCTTCCAGGCTTGGAATTGGAAGGTTGGCTATCTTGAATTTGACTACCTGAGAGCCTAAGATACCATTGTTATATATATATTACCATACATACATTCCACAGCCCAAATTATCCCATCCATAGCCGATACGTTCTTCACTTCCTCTCCAGAATCTTTGAGCCAAACCAATGCCTTTTAATAGGAATTAGGGGAGCAAACATTTGGAATTTCTTGTTTGCTTCCTAGATGCTCCCTGAGTCTGGTTAAATGACTCAGAAAATTTGTCGTGACCGAAATGGACTTCACCTTTCCTGCACTTACTAATAAAAGACACAGTTCTGCACAATCCTGTAATGGGGGTTTAATTGGCTATATCTAGGCAATATGTAAATTGTCCACATCTATACATTAATGTTTGAAAGTGACGGCTTTCTGAGGAAGGTACGAATTAAACTGGGAATTACTTGTGTCAGGAAATAGACTTACTGCTACGACATTCTGACCTGCAAGGGAAAAAGAAAAAAGAGTTTAATTAAAACAAGAACCAAAAGCTGAAGCAGATGATTGCCAGTATTTTGGTTTTTAAAAAGGCAAGTGAAACACAAAAATGTGTTTTGGGTTAATCATAGATCATCTCTTCTGCCTATAATATGGTATGAAATTATTGTTGGTGTTGGTTTTGTATTATTATTATTATTATAAATTATCATGATCATGATCATCATTATTATTATCATCATTATCAAAGAGGAACATGATATAACAAGACATTAAACATGGCTTTGATATTTCATAATGCACCAGGATCTTCCCAAGACCCTAAGATAACGTGGGGTGTTTTTCCACTGTCACTAAAAGTACCCATTAAGTACCGATTAATGGGTACATAATGGCATTTTTGTACCCATTAATGGGTACTTAATGAGTACTTCTAGTGACAGTGGAAAAACACCCATTATTTACTGGCAGATAATGTGAGCAGAACTTTGTCAATGCTAAGCTGTTTTAACTGCCACCCAAGAGGCATTTCCGCACTGAATCGCGTTCGAAACCGAACGCGTTCAGGCGGAAAGCTTAAGCCAGCTTCGGGCGCTTTCCCCGTTCACACACAGACGCTCCGGAACGCGTGTAAACGCGTTCCGGAGCGTCTGGGTGCGAATGGTCAAAGCGCCCGAAGCTGGCTTAGCCGGCAAACGCCGGCCAGGGGCGCGCCGGCGGCCGCGGAGGCAGATCGACAATCAGCTGTTTGAAAAACAGCTGATTGTCAAAGCCGCGCGGCGTCGGAGGCGAGCCGGCAGGCGATCGGGAGACAGAAGCGGCGCGAACGCTTCTTCTCCCGAACGCCTGCGGGCGGCTCGTCCGCGTTGGAACGCGTGTAGAGCACTTCGAAGTGCTCTACATTTCGAACGCGAAAAAGCCAGCTGCGGACACGTCGGGACGCAAGGCGCGCGCGGCCAATGCGGATGACGTGTCCACAGCTGGCTTTTTCGCGTTCCATTTTCCCCCGTGCGAAAACGTCTAAGGTCTTTTGGAATGCCTGCTAGGAATATGCACAAATATTCAAAATATTCATTATTTGTACAAATTTGCACATTAGTATACGAACTGAACGTCCAAAGATTTGAATTTTCCAAATTTGAATGCATAAGAATATCTCAAGTTATTTGTACAAACACTTCAGACATTTGTATTTGTATGGGTATGTATGTATCCCATATGTCCCAGTACGCATCCCGTGTATATCTGTACCCATCCGTATGGATATATACGGGATAAAAGCGAGATGAACACGGGATATGTTTCATTGGATACGTATCAAATATTTGAACGAATGCATACAAATTTATTTGTATCAAATTGAATGTCCGGACATTCATTTTTCCAGATTTGGATAAATTTGGATTTTTGAATATTCAATTTGTTATGAATCAAATGTAGAAAATTGCATTTGTGCACGCCCCTAAATGCTGCATTTGAAGGGCATGCTTTAGAAGGATGGGTGTTAGTCACCCCAACTTTGATTTTGCCCCAGTATGCTATGCACCAAATCTATATTTCCTAGAGGATAGGGATAGGCACAAATATTTGTAACATTCAAAATTCAGCCGAATTTGGCCGAATTCAGACATTTGAATTTGAATCGAATGTTGACACATTCAAAGATTGACATTCAAACTGAATGTTTTGATGCATTTGTATGAAGCTTCGTATGGGATTTGTATTTGGGCTTCACATGCTGTTTGTATGGGATCCCTATGCTATTTGTATGCATTCGTATGGGATTGAACATCCGTATCGGATATGAATCCTACCACATCTGAAGGGGATCTATTTGAACAAATAGTAAATTTTTTTGCATTCGGGTTGATACAAATCAAATGCAAAAAAAAAGAAAAAAAAGAAAATATATCCACCTGCCTACTAGAGGCAGAATAATCTGAAACATCAACATCGATTATTTAGAAGATCTGTGATGCTTCAAAGTCCTTGTCACAGAATCCCTGGTTATGACTGCAACCTAAGGGATCTAAAGGGGTTCATTTAAAAGAAGAAGAGTTGGCTTTTCTATCCGGCTTTTCTCACCTATTTAAGGGGGCTCAAAGTGGCTGACAAAGCTTTCTATTCTTCTCTGCACAACAGATACCCTGTGGGGCTGTGAGAGCTCAGAAGAGAGCTGTGACTAGCTCAAGGTCACCTAGCTGGCTTCATGGAGGAAGAAGAGTTAGCTTATATACACCATTTTTCTCACCCACTTAAGAGGACTCAAAGTGGCTGACAAAGCTTTCTATTCTTCTCCCCATACCAGACAACCTTTGAGGCAGGTGGGGCTATGAGAGCTCAGAAGCGAGCTGTGGCTAGCCTAAGGTCACCCAGCTGGCTTTGTGGAGGAGTGAGGCACAGAACCCAGTATTCCCAGATAACAGTCCAGCTCCATAACCACTAGACCAAACTGGTAGCGAAACAGTTGGGGAAGGACAACCAGGCATGCCTTCTCTATTTAATTTTAAAAAGACTACTGGAAAATACTGGAAACAGTTATTTTTCCATTATTATAACAGAAGACACTTCTGTTAAATAAACAAGCTGTGAAGATTATGCAGAATGAATGAAAGGAATCAGATTGAGGAAGTTAGACTATCGGGAAGACAGAAGCAGAAATAAATCAAACGCAGGCCTGACAGACCCTAAATGGAAGTGTTGCTATCAGAGCAGAAAAATGCCATATAATTGATAGCAGAGAAAGATGCCAGGATGCTGCCAAACTGGAAGAAATGTGCGTGTCTGTGTATTAATATAAATACAGACACTAGAAATGCATTCTTTCTGATTTGCTTACGAGAAGTTCATTGTTCAGTGTCTATAAGTGAAACAGCTTGAGAAGAATGTGTATGAACCATCATTTACGGACTGGCATCTAAAAGGTGGCACGTTTCCAAAATGAATCCTCTCACAATTTAGCTAGATGGATGATTGGTCCCTTGGACCAAATAATTTATCCACCTGGTACCCTCCAGTTATTTTGGACTGAATTTCCTATCGACTTCAGCCAACGCGGCATTCTTGGGATTAGTGGTTATGGGCAAAACATCTGGAAGACATCAAGATGGTGAGGACCACTCTAAGCCAAACCATTTATCATGTTCCGCCTTCAGGTACAGCTGGTTTACACTGACTCATCAACAGCTGTGGAACCCTCCAGCAAAGGGCCAGGCAGTGACAGTCCTCCTTTCTTCACTTGTAAAGCAAGTGTCAAAGAACAAAGGGCCTTTCTGCATTTGCCACTGGAAAACAGATCTATAAGATCCATTTTCTGGTGAAACGTTTTGAAAAAGAATCTGCCCCAAACAAGGGCAGATTCTGCATGGTCTGCCTCTTTGACAGCTGGGGCTGCCCACCGACCTCCGCCATGGCGAAGCCGGCAGCTGGGTTCCCTGGGTTCTCCTTTGCCTGAGAAGGCACGATGGTGCCTTCTTGAGCAAGAGGGAAAGCACAGCCACCACCAGCCACTCTGCCCGGGGTTGCGCGCTCACAATCGCTGCCTTACCTTGTCGCTGCCATGCGGCTCCTGTCAGCTGGAGGTCCAGTGTCCATTGTGCATGCCCACGCTGCGGGCTACATTTCCTAGCCACCCTCACAAGCCACCCACATGCATGTGCAGTGGAAGCCGGGTCCCCGCTTCCAGAAGCCGCCGTGCCACAACCAGGTAAGACCCCGATCGCGAGCACGTAACCCTGGGCGGAGTGGGTGGGTGTGTTACGCTTCGGCTTCCCCTCACAAAAGAAGGGACGATCGCCCCTTCTCTTGCGAGGGGGAATCCAGGGAAGCCGGCTGCCGGCCTCACCATTGCAGAGGCTGGTGGACGTGCCTACCTGTCAAAGAAGCAGAGCATGCGCTCTGCCTCTTTGATAGCTGGGCATGTGCCAGCAATCTGTCTTTCCCCCTGCCGCTTCGGAAGCGCTTGCTTCCAAAAAGGTTTAAGGGGAAAAGCCAGATGTAAGACCTAATTTTTCAGGTCTTACATCTGGGTCAGATTTCGGCAGCGAAACCGGTTTAAGAAACCGGTTTTGTGTGCCGACGTGTGGGCGTGGCATCCTCAAAGGGGCTCCAATCTGGCCTCCAGTGCTGAAGCCACGTCCAAATCCTTCGCCGAACAGGCTCTAAATGCATGTGCGGAACAGCCCTAGATTTGCTCCTACGGATGTGCACAAATGGGTTTTCTTGCATCCAATTTGCATCAAATCGAATTGTAAGAAATTTCGTATTCATTCAAATGGGTCCCCTTAGAATGTGGTAGGATTCTATTCAATACAACTGTATCCGTACAAAAATCTGATACAAACACATACGTATCTGGTACAGATCCTGTAATGTATCCACTCTGACAGTGTCAAATCCGCCCTGAATCCACTCTCAATCCATGTCAAACACATTCTGGATCCGTTGCAGATGTGACTGGTGCAGCTGTTTTCCCACCTCCCCAGTTCACAAATGCTCCGAAGCTTTGTGTGAATGTTCTGAAACATGGCAATGCTTTGAATGTCGTAAAATTTGATTCGTATACAAATATCTGAATTTGTATGGATTTGTATAGATATCAAATATTATGAATATTTATGAGCAACCCTGCTCCCTACAGGAAATCCACTCCAGTATGTTCTCACTAGTGATCAGTTAAAACCCTGAGAGACATCGATTTTTGGACTTCTTTTTCTCCATTTGAAGTGACAGATTCCACCAACATACAACCCGGTTCAACATGATTTGTGGACTTGGGCCAATTTGGCTTTCTGTCATTCTGCCGGACTTTGTATTGGGCTCTTCAGAAAATGTTCAGCCTATGCAGTGGGATGCATAGAATATTTGAAACATTCAAAATTCAATCGAATTCATTCGAATTCGGACATTCGAATTCGAATCGAATGCCTATACATTCATTTTTTGAAAACGGGATGCATACGGGATGAAAACGGGATGCATACGGGATGAAAATGGGATGAATACAGGATAAAAATGGGATGCATATGGATGTGTATGGACACATACAAATGTTGTTGACATTCGCATCTTCAAATACAAATAAAATATTTGTACGAATAGATACAAATGTATTCAAACTAGTTTGGATTTTAATACATTCGTTTTTCTCTATTCGTACCAATTCGGACATTTGAATATTCTATTAGAATCTAATCAAATGTCAAAAATTGCATTTATGCATACCCCTAGTTGTTTCATGGTGGAGAAATTTCACCCAATGATATGGGCATGTCATGGCATGCTGTGGAAAAGCTAGGCAGTCTGTGGACCACAGTGCTGAATGATGTGTTGGGAATTCAGAGAGGAATAAAAGTCAATATCTACCTAGTCCTGTCTGTCCAGAATATGCCGCCATCTTGTTGAGATAAGATTGCTTCTACATAAGGGAGAAAAGGAGGCCATTTATGAACAGATGCAAGGAACATCAGCTAGGTCTTGTGGACAGTCCGCCCAACCCAGCTCCAAAAGCCAGGAACAAAAGTTCCCACCCTCCAAATTTGCCAGCTGAGACTTTGATGTTCCCAGCCAAGACTTTTTCGGCTGTGTTCCCAGGAGTGGAATATTTCCAGCGTCACTTCCAATTGCCTGGCATACTCATGGGAAATGCTGTCCATATGTCATTTATGGACCAGTATATATCAGTAGTCTGCTGGCAGATTTCTTCCAACAGATCTGCTGGGGGAGAAGGATACCACACTTTATCCCATTTCAGAGTTCTGTCTAGTGAGGATGGAGCATTCCAGGGACAGGGCGTAGACTCTAATAGACCCACACTAGCATGTGCATGGCAGTGGTGTGACATGTCCTGCAATCTAGTCCAGTGGCCATGGCAGAGAGAGACTTAGGGCCTGTTCACACTCACCTTGAAGAAGCAACTGAAGTCGCCCCCATAGCAGTGTGTCTGCGTACCAGGAGCTCCCTCCAGCTGCCCTGATCGGTGGTAGCTGTGGACTATAAATGTACACAAATACTCTCCTCTGGGTGTGAATGTTGTGAGGTGGTGCAGCACAGATACAGCCACAGTTTTTCACTGTGGGTCTATCACCATAGCAGTTTCTCGGCACATGGCAGATGTTGCCTCAGCCATTGCCCTAGTGATCTGGCTGGGCTAGGCCAGGCTATCTACACTTCAAATGCTGGAGGTCCAACTGGGGAATGTATCAGCATTTCAAGTGAAGTGCAGATGTCTCACTTCAATAAGCAAGTAAGGGCTGTTGTAAGAATGAAGATGGAACCCACCATTAGGAGGGATCTTAAACATCAAGGGCCTGGGTGATGATGAGATTTACCCACATGCTGAAAGTTCATGCCTGGAGGATCCCAACAGGAAGGGTATTCAAAAGCTCATGGACCACCAAATAAATGGGCTTCCCATTTGCCACCTCCCTTCAACCCACCAAGGGTGGCCGAACTACAAGAAGAGACTCACTAATCAGCCAGGTCTGTATGGAAGAAGACACAAATTTGAGAGCAGGTGAAGGTTTTGCTTTTGTCTTCTGCTTGAGATGCCTAGGAGCAACTGGTGGGTGTGAGACAAGATGCTGGACTAGGTGGGCTGTGGCCTGAACCAGCAGGGCTCCTCTTAATTCATGGAGGACAGGTGTATCCATGACTAACAGAATGGATGCCTAGGTACACCCTCCAGGTTGGAGAAACAGGCTGGATGCCTCTAAAGGCCATTTGCTTAGATTCAAGAGCAGGTGAGAAGGTTTTGCCCTTGCCTTCCACTTGAGATGCCCAGAAGCAATAGGTGGGCCACTGTGTGAGACAGGATGCCAGACTGGGTGGGCTGTGGCCACATGCAGAGCCTTAAGTCCTGGGTAATGGTTTTTCACACTTCCTGATCCAGGGACATGCACCATTTCCCTAAGCGCAACGGATACCTCTGTTGTCTGCAATGAGACGTTTATCACTTTCTGATGACTACAATTGACTTGGGCCAGAAATATATACCCTCGGGACCAAATATGAGTGAAATGATAGGCTTATATTTGCTAGAATAAGCAAAGCGAATCTATTTTGCTCCTCTGCGTGTCTCACTGACTACTTGGCAGCCGCTCTTCTTATTTTGCACCTGTCAGACACGCGCTGTAAACAGATATTGATGTTTAATATGACTTTCTCAGCTCACATAATTGTATTAGAGGAAGGCCGGATCCAGGAGCCAGCCCTCGCGCCTTTCGAGCGAACAGAGAATGAAATGCCTTGCGATTGGAAGGGGCCGCTGGCAGAATGTCGTTCGATGAGCACATCCATGAGGGTGGTTCGGTGTTGTGATGTGAATGTAATGAGAAAAGAGTGCGGACGATTAGATGGCAGGCTACTGTGGTGCTTCTAAAATGCAGCACACAGGGAAACCTACCCTCATTCTGTGAGCCAGTTTGGTCTAGTGGTTAGGGAGCCCGACTCTTATCTGGGAATACTGGGTTCGGTTCCGCACTCCCCCATGAAGCCAGCTGGGTGACCTTGGGCGAGTCACAACTCTCTTCTGAGCTCTGAAAGCTTCACAGGGTGTCTGTGAATAGAAAAGCTCTGTCAGCCACTTTGAGTCCCCTTGAATGGGTGAGAACAGTGGGGTAGAAAAACCAACTCTTTTGGGGCCAGAAATATATACCCTGCACGAATGCAGTTTTCAACACTTGATTCAATTTGAATCGAATATTCAAACGTCCAAATCTGTACAAATGGAGAAAAAAAATGAATGTATTAAAATTCAAACCAATTAGAATATATTTGTATCTATTTTTTATCATGAACAAATCCCGTTTTTATCCCGTATGGATCCAGCAACCAATAAGAAAGGAGATAGATTTGATCCAGCAAAAGGGGTGGAGAACCAAGAGTTCCATGGAGGAGGCTCAGGTGGACTGATGGAACCCAAAGTGAGGACAGCCTGAGGACGACCTAGAACAACCTGGGTGTGAACAGCACTGTTACATCTCAGATCAAATTAATGAATAGGACGTATCCGATATTTATCAAATATGTATCCTGTAACATATCTGCTCTGAAAACATCAAATCCACCCTGAATCCATTTTGAATCTGTTCTCAAACCATGACGAATGGACTCTGGATCCATTGCAGATGTGACTTTCCCACCTCCCCATTTCACGTGTGTTCCAAAGCATTCATACAAATGTCCCAAAGCATTTGTACAGATACGAATGTCAATGTACCAATGTTGTAACATTGGATTCGTATATGAATGTCGGAATGCGTAGAAATCCATCTGAACATCGAATGTTGCGAATATTTGTCCACATCCTTAGATGGAACATAATCTGGATTGGGAGGCCCAACCTGGGCTCCCAGACTGGTGGAAGTCTAGAATACTGGCAGACTTCGATAAAGCGGGAGAAACTTCCTCGCCATGGGGGCGCCTCCATGAATGATTGCGTGCGACAACCGCCCGTGTAATTTGGTATTGGTAAGCAGAGATGCAGCCTTGTTCTCTGGCCCATGAACTTCTCAGTCCCTCTCCCTCTAACTCTCAAGGGTAGAACCACATCATTGGCTCTGCAACGGCTTTCATTCGAAGACGGCTTCATGTGATCGCATTTTGCATTATGCTTTAAGGGGAAACTTACAATTAAGCAATTGTCGTAATGGCCCATTCTCAGATGGAGGAATATTCTTCCTTATTTTCCATTAACTGCATCAAGGAGTTTATTTGCAAAGAATTGAGTTTAATTCAATTAACAGGAATTGTGAGACATTTACAACACAGAGTATATTAGCATAGCACTTTGTTTGTAATGACAGCCAAAAAGCATTTAGGGGAAGAGCTAATTATCTAAGGGGGAATGCAAGACTGTGACTTGCCTCTTCTTCCTTATAATACGGAAGGTTTATTCCAAATATCAAAATCTTCTGAGCTTTAATTAATAGCAGAGACTGAAATCCAATGCACATTTTTCAGGAAGCAACTCCCGCTGAATTCAGGGACATTTAGGAATGCAGACTATGGAGCTGTGAAAGAGTAGATGGGATAAAAATTCTAGGGATCTACACAGATATTTGTAACATTTGAAATTTGTATGAATTCGTATGAATTTGGACATTTGGATTTGAATTGAATGTTGGTGCATTAGAGGATTGACATTCAAATTCGAATCAAATGTTTCGATACATTTATATGAAGCTCCGTATGGGATCCATATAGGATTCATATGGGATATGCGTGGGATTTGTACCTATTTGTATGGGATTCGTATGGGATTGAACATTTGTATTGAGTTCAAATTCCACTACATTTGAAGGGGATCTGTTCGAACGAATACAAATTTTCTTGCATTTGATTCAATATGAATTGAATAATAATAATAATAAAAAACACTTGTGCAAGTCCCTAAAAGATTCTCCTCAAAGCCATTCTAACAGGGGCACCTCCTGGCTTTTAGGACAGGTGACTGCAGGTGCAGGCCAGACAATCACTGGCCATGGAAACACACACTGACCCCTTGGTCAACTCTTGTATCTGAATCATAGAATCATAGAATGGTAGAGTTGGAGGGGACCTCCTGGGTCATCGAGTCCAACCCCCTGCTCAAGGCAGGATCTCCTAAACCATCTCAGACAGATGGCTGTCCAGTCTCTGCTTGAAGACCTCCATCGAAGGGGAACCAACCACCTCCCGTGGCAGCCTGTTCCACTGGTTGATCACTCTTACTGTTAGAAATTTTTTCCTAACATCTAAACTAAATCTTTTCCCCTGCAGTTTCACCCCATTGTTTCTAGTCCTTCCTTGAGAGAGTGAGAACAGGGCTGATCCCTCTGCCTTGTGACAACCCTTGAGGTATTTGTAGACAGCTATCATGTCTCCTCTCAGTCTTCTTTTTGGTAGACTAAACATTCCTAGCTCCTTAAGCCGTTCCTCATAGGACATGGTTTGCAGACCGTTCACCATCTTGGTAGCTCTCCTTTGAACCTGCTCCAGCTTGTCAGCGTCTCTTTTAAACTGGGGTGACCAGAACTGGACACAGTACTCCAGATGAGGTCTGACCAAGGTAGAGTAGAGGGGGATAATAACTTCACGTGATCTGGACTCTATGCTTCTCCTAATACACCCCAGGATTGCGTTTGCCTTTTTTGCAGCTGCCTCGCACTGTTGACTCATGTTCAGTTGATGATCTACCAGGACACCCAAGTCTTTTTCACATGTGCTGCTGCTCAGCCGAATTCCTCCCATTGTATATGTGCTTTTTTCATTTTTCTTGCCCAGGTGCAGAACCTTGCATTTTTCTTTGTTAAATACCATTTTATTAGTTGCAGCCCATTGTTCGAGTTTCTCTAAATCTTTTTGAATCCTCTCTCTCTCTTCTCTGGTGTTTGCAATCCCCCCTAGCTTTGTGTCATCTGTGCCAAGGAAAAGTGCACTCACCCTCACCTCCGGAGACATCCAACATTTGGCCATTAGAATTCAAATTGAATGTCTTGATACAGTCATATGAAGCTTCATATTGGATTCGTATGGGATTCATATACATTCATATATAGGATCCGTATGCAATTTGTATGCATTTGTATGGGATCTGTATGCCATTCGTATGCATTCATACATAGGATCCGTGGGCAATTCGTATTCATTCATATGGGATTTATATGGGACTGAACATTCGTATCGCATACGAATCCTACCACATTCGAAGGGAATCTATTCAAATACGAATTTTCTTGCATTCGATTCAATATGAGCCAAATACAAAAAATCCATACGGCCTACTCTACACCTGGGATAACCTGCCCTTAAAGCTCTGAGCTGGAACGTGAAAAGGTACAGAAAGGGATAACTAGGGGTATTTTGGAATTCACTTCCAAAAGCCATGAGTCTGAATGGCTCTAAGAAAGGATTCGATAAATTCATGGAGATCAGGTTATCAATGGTTACTAGAATGAATGCCTAGGTATTTCCTCCAGGCTGGAGAAAGAGACAGGATTTGCTGGGAAGTGAAAACAGGTGAAGGTTTCGTCTTGGGCTGTGTCCAGACTTATGAATACTGGGCATTCCAATGAACTGTTGGGATATGGGCATCACTATAACAGCTGGTTTGTATTCGCTAATCTGGATACAGCCAGATTCTTCTGCTTGAGATGCCCGGAAGCAACTGGTGGGCCATTGTGTGAGACAAGATGCTGGACTAGATGGGCTGTGGCCTGATCCAGCAGGGCTGTTCTTATATTTCTATCTTAGAACTGATGGATCTATTCCTACAAGTGCTGGTTGAGATGGTCATTAGTATTTTTTGCTTTCCCTTTGCTTGCATCCCCTACATGCCTGGGGGATGATACAAGGAACTGCAGAGAAGGAGATAAACATCTCAACAGGTTAAACCCATCTCCTAATTGGAATGTTATGTCTGCAAAGGAACCAGCCCATTTGCTGTAGAACGTCATGGACCAAACCAAATAATGATGATATGCCGTTGATTAAAAATGCAACATCAAGGGACACTGGATTCCATTTTATCCCCTCTTCTGGTTTCAAAATACCCTCTTCCCCCCCTCTTCACTGCAGGATTCGGGGAAGCAAAGCTAAGCGTGAAAGAGTTGCTGCTCATAAAAAGAAGAAGAAAATGCAGAAAATCATTATACTAACATCCCAGCATCTTTAGAACCACTCCGTAAATCTGCCAGAGATAAGATTTCTAGCTATAAAATTTTATTTTATACCCTGGAACACAGTTATCATGTCCGTGTAACTTTGCGGGGGGGGGGGGGGGGGAGAAGAGAGAAAGAAGAAGAAGAATCATTTTGTATTGTGTGATGCTGCATTCACTTTCTGTTCCAAATAAATCCATGTCCTCCTGATGTTTCCCAGCTCCTTAAATTAGGCTGAAAATTTTAACATTAGCACAGTTCTAACAGTAACTCTATGTGTGCATGTTTACCCAGCAAAATTATGTTTACGTTTCCAAATTGTGGTGGTCTCTTGTACCAGGATTCTCTGCATTCTATTAACATCTCATTATTATTTAGATGCAAATTGCTGTGTGCCGCGTGATCACTTTGCTTACTCTGTTTCCATTCCTTTTCCCGGTGCTGCAGCCGCTTTTCTTGGGCCTTGGTCCCTTTGGTTTGTGTTTCGTTCCATTATTTTGGCACAAGTTGCTAGCAAATTAGAACAGTGCAAATATTCCGTGTACACAAAAGCTGTCGTGTCTAGCACGGAAGCAATATCTAGGCCAACACGGCTGTGTGTTGTGTATGTGTGTGTGCACACCTGTTCCATGTTTGCTTATCACAAATATTTTAACAGATGAGTGCAGCAAATGAACTTGCCAGAATCTGGCCTTGAATAAAATGAGCCTTCTAATATCTTACAGAACAAGGACATCAGATTTGCAGAGAAGCAGTAAATTAGTCATCAATGCCATCTTTGATTGATAGACTGAATCAAAATGTTTATACACTCCTGTTCTTTAGAAATTTCCTTGCAGTGTCCAGGAATTGAAATGGCAAAAACATTTGTTATCTTTTAAAAAAGTATAAAACAATAGAATAGAAAAAGTTATTATTATTATTATTATGAATTTATATTCCAACCATCACCAAATGGTTCCAGGGCAGTTTACAATAAGAATAAAATATATCAAATATTAAAACAATTAAAAATATAATCACAACCCTCGTTTTCTAACAGGACAGCGTCCCAAGTGAGCTGTATAAAGAGCAAAAGCCTGAATAAAAAGATACATTTTCACCAGGTGCTGAAAACTATACAATGTAGGTGCCTGGCAAACCTCAAAAGGGAAGCTGTTCCAGAGTCTAGGGGCCACCACAGAAAAGGCCCTCCTGCAAGTCCCTGTGCCCTCATATCTCTGAAAGAGAAGGAACTACAAGAAGGACCTCTTCTTCAGATCTCAGTGGATGGGCAGATCTATATGGGAGAAGGCACTCCTTCAGATACCCAGGGCCCAAACCATTATGGGCATTAAATGTTAGGCCGTGTCCCCATGCAACTTTGGCATGGTTCTGAACGTGGGATTGGCAAGGTTTCTCCCTATGTGTTTTGGATTTGGTCTGAGAAAAGCGTACCAAATCCCCCCAGATCATACCAGAAGGGTGCCAAATTTTGATACCTGAAAAAAGAAGTCTCAGCACAATTTGGGGATCTGTCACACATTGCTCAGTGAGCCGGGAACGCACATGGGGACAGTACTGGTTGCATGATCTCGGCAGACAGGAAAGAGGTTTGAGTTTTAAAGCCAAGTGTGTGTCCTGTCAGCCGAGATCATGAACAGGGTTTGCAGAGGCTTGAGATTTCTCACTCTCCCAGGGAGGCAACCTTATTGCCCCCCTGGAAAAGAGAGAAATCTCAAGCCTCTGCAACCCCTGTTCACAATCTGCTGACAGAAAAAAAAAAAGGCTTGGCTTGATTCAGACTTGAATGTCAGTCTTCAAATGTGCCAACATTTGATTCAAATTCGAATGTAATTTGGCCAAATTCTGAATTTTACGAATATTCATGTGCATCCCTACTTATCACCAAAAGAAACCGGCTCGTCTCTTTGCTGATGTGTTCTCTCGCTCAGAAAGTGGACTGAAGCTGGATTAAACCCTAAGCGTGACTGGAGCCATGGAGGTGCTGCCAAACACACATGGCCATTCTAAATGCCTGGATCTACACATCACGTGGAAACACATGAAGACAGCACCAGCTGTGATGCTTGCACGAGGACCATTTCCCACACTATCCCCTCATAACAGGATATCTGTCCACCATCTGTCCACCATCTGGGGGTGACTACAGTGTCTCCATTCAGGGCCTCCAGAGGAAGAATCTCAGGAGAAAGACAACCAGAGCCTCATTTTTGATATTCATGTACTTTTCTGACAGCAGATCTCCACCCTCTCTTCTCTGCGTGCAATAAAATAATTCATTAAATGGAATAAAGCAATGGCGAAATCGATCTGAGCATTACATGATTAGTCTTCCGTGACAGCTGGGCTACACTTGTGTGACACGCTGAATTTTTATGAAGACAAGGGACTCGCCGCCTTGTCACCAGAGCCCATGTTTGTGCAGATACAATCTGAGCTTCGCCAGGCAGGGAAAGGTCTGGTCAGCAGCACTCTTGTAGGGTCATCCATTATTTACACACCTAGGCTGTTCAGATACTTCCAGCAATGTCACAATAACCTCCATGAATTCTTGATTGGAGGATAAAAAATTAACCATATGAACTGAATTACTGTTCAGCCATGTTTCAAAACAGCCACCACCAAGTTTCGGAGGAGCTAAGTACATTATTAATGCCACAACATTATCACCTTGCACAAATTATATAGAGCAGGACATACGGCACGCAACTTCTTACAACTTCTACCTAGGCCTGAAAGTTGTAAATTTATGTTGTTCAATAAATTAGCATCATCAGTGCCCCCTCCCCTTCCTTCCTAACCCTACCCCCTCTGGTTCTTCCATCTATTTGGAATGAATTTGGGCAGTGATACTTTAATTTTTAAATAAAGAGGATGTAGCTGGGTTATAGAATCATAGAGTGGGAAGGGACCTCTAGGGTCATCAAGTTCAACCCCCTACGCAATGCAGGATGCACTAAACCATTTCAGACTAGGGAGGTGCACAATTTTTTATTATTATTTGATTCCTATTGAATCGAATGCAAGAAAATCTGTATTTGTTCAAATAGATCCCCTTCGAATGTAGTGGAACGCAATACAAATGGTCAAGCCCATACGAATCCGATACGAATGCATGCCAACACATATGAATCCCATACATATCCCATACAAAGCTTCATACAAATGTATCAAAACATTTGATTCTAATTCGAATGTCGGTCTTTGAATGTGCCAACATTCGATTTGGCATACGAATGTCTGAATTCAGCCAAATTCGTACAAATTTTTGAATGTTACGAATATTTGTGCACATCCCTATCCTAGGCAGATGTCCATCCAGCCTCCACTTGAAGACCTCCAGAGAAGAAGACGAAGAAGAAGAAGAAGAAGAAGAAGAAGAAGAAGAAGAAGAAGAAGAAGAAGAAAAAGAAGAAGAAGAAGAAGATTTTCTTCTTCTTCGCTGAGGTGTTCTCTGGCTCTGAAGGTGGGCTGAAGGTGGATTAAGCCTGAGGTGTGACCAGAGCCAGGGAAACTGCGGCAGATTTGCTGCCCTTGCTTGAAATTTTGGTTTGGGGATTTGGTGCTGAAGATACATCTGGAAATTAGATCACGATGGATGTGTCCCGAAATGGGTCAAGTGACCAGTTCCTCGCCACCAGATGGTGTGGGGACATGTTTCAGCAAAAAGACAACAAGTCCTCCAGCTGTGCTCATGGCTTCTTTACTCCAATGTTAATGACTTCTGTAAAATATGTTTGTTTTCTGCCAGGTGTTGGCCTGTGTCTTAGGGGAATGTGCCGTTCTACAAGAATGAGCTAAACACCCTCCAGTCAGAGAGAGAAATGAGATTCAGATTAAAATTTGAGCTGCGTCTTCCCTGTCTCCAAGTCATGTCATTTTGCCTTTTTGGAGTGGAATTGGGGAGGGGGGGGGAGAGAAGACCTTAATAGCCTTTCTTTTTCCCTGGTGGGTCGCTGCCACTCCCTCCGCCGCACAGAATCCAATTACCTGTGGATGACTTGGTAGGATATGGGGATGCCGAAGTTGATCAACAGAAATCGGCACTCAAAACTCTGCAGGGAGAGCAAAGAGCCTGGAGTCAGTGAAATGAAATTGTAGGTGACAAACTCATTTTATTAAACTGCAGACTAATGATGAGGTTTATTCAGGAGAGCGTGCATGTGTGTGTGTGTGTGTGTGTGTGGAGTGGGATCAGATGGGACACAGCAGCTACACAGAATCTTCACCTTTATAATGATGATATATTAATAATGATGAGGATGAGGATGAGGATATGGATGGATGGATGGATGGATGGGTGGGTGGGTGGGTGGGTGGATGGATGTGTGTGTGTGTGTGGGTGGGTGGGTGGGTGGGTGGGTGGATAGATGTGTGTGTGTGTGTGTGTATGGGTGGGTGGGTGGGTGGATGGATGGATGGATGGATGGATGGATGGATGGATGGATGGATGGATGGATAGATAGATAGATAGATAGATAGATAGATAGATAGATAGATAGATAGATAGATAGATAGATAGATAGATAGATAGATAGATAGATAGATAGATAGATAGATAGATAGATAGATAGATAGAATTCATCTTTGCTACCTGGTATTTTTAACTAATAATAGGGGTATAACTACCTGTAGAAATCGGGTAGCATTATAATACATTAGAAATATTGTTTTGTCTGTTATTATTATTGTTGTTGTTATTAATTATTGCTTTATGATCTCTTCTGCACTTAATTTCCATTATGTTTCTGGATGGTTATCTTTGCTCTGTGAGCCAGTTTTGCCTTGCGGTTAGAGTGCCAGACTCTTATCTCGCAGACAAGGGGTTTGATTCCACTCTCCTGCACAAAGGTGGCTGGGTGACCTTGGACTAGTCACAGCTCTCTTCTGAGCTCTTGCAGCCCCACCTACCTCACAGGGTGTTAACAGGTTGTGGGGAGAAGAATGGAAAAGCTTTGTCAGCCACTTTGAGTCCCCATAAGTGGGTGAGAAAAGTGGGGTCAAAAAGCCAACTCTTCATCATCATCATCATCATCATCATCATCATCATCTTCTTCTTCTTCTTCTTCTTCTTCTTCTTCTCCTCCTCCTCCTCCTCCTCCTCCTCCTCCTCCTCCTCCTCCTCGTCCTCCTCCTCCTCCTCTTCTGGAGGTCTTCAAGCAGAGCCTGGATGGACATTTGCCTACAATAGGGATGTGCACAAATATTCATAATATTCAAAAATTTGTCAGCTGCTTTGAGTCCCCTTAAATGGGTGAGAAAAGCGAGGCAGAAAAGCCAGCTCTTCTTCCTCCACCATGGGCTAGCCACAGCTCTCTTCTGAGCTCTCATAGCCCCACCTACCTCACAGGGTGTCTGTTGTGTGGAGAAGAACAGAAGATTTGTCAGCTGCTCCCAATGCCCTGTGGGTGAGAAAAGCGGGGTAGAAAAACTAACTCTTCTTCTTCCTATTTCATATTGTCATTTATGCTGTTGTTTAAAACTGGGTTTTAAACTATTGACTGGAGTTGCATCTGCGTCTGCCCATGTTCTGTTCTACCTGCCTTCAGGCCTCTGGACTTATGGAAGCCACAGATAAATAAAGTATCTGAGAAGCTGAAAGCTGACTTCCCTGCCTGTAAAATGGAAACATCCCCCAGTGCCTATTCTTCCAATTGGCCATACTGGTTTCAGTTCTCCTGTAAAAGAGGCTCCCTTGCGCCTTTGGAGACATTTCTCTTTTACAAAACCCTCTCAGGCTCGCACCTGACGTATTTGGCTGCACAACCCCTTGCTTTAGGAACTCAAAACTGCTCCATCCAAGTACAAAACCAGCATGTGGGACTAATATGTTAACATCTGTTCGGTACATCAGACTCACAATGACCTTGGTGTATCATCATTAATTTTGTCTCCCAACAAACCAGCCAGAACTGGTGTTAGCAGAAACAATTTGAGGAACATCAGCATATAGTCAAACTTATTTAGTCCATGACATTGATAGAAGCCCCGTTGCTGTTTGAGAGCAAAATTCATCACCGCTGAAGGGAAGAGAAGTTCGCCTTGAGTGAACAAGGGGAAAAAGCGAGAACAATTGAGATATTTATTTTCTTGCTCCTGCTCCAAACATCTATTTAAAAGAGAGGGAGGGAGGGAGTCAGAGAAAACAGCCGTGCAGTGTTAATAAAAGAATTGGTTATATAATTTTGATCTGAGCCCATGCAGACATTTGCATAATAAAACATGGCTAACATTTTGGGTTTCTAGCAGCACATTCAGAGCCTGTTTGCTCTTCCCTCTGTAGCATGGATTGAGACGTTCTGGAATGCTTTATCTGCACACCTGGGCCCTTTCTGCACTTGGTCTTTTCCTGGAATATATCTTGGGATAGGGGGCTCCTGTCTGCATGCTGATGCAGTCTATGGTAGGCCTCGCTTGGTGCCTGCCATAGCCTGTGTGATTGGGCCCCTATTCTGGGATATAATCAAAATAGGGGCCCCACTGGGGCTTAGAACACTTCTCTGACCCCATTAGGGACCTGATTAGCACCTGATTGGTACCAATCAGGAAGGCCTCATTTGGACCCCATTGAAGGCCCCCACCTGTAAGGCCCTGTTCCCATGAGGGCAGGGGAAAATCCGGATTTAATAGGTGCTTTGGGCCCTTAAATCTGGATTTCATGTGGACCTGATTAAAGGCATCTTCAGGCATCTTCAAGATCTGGATCTCCAGGAGGACCCAATGTCAAAGATCTTCGACTGCGCATGGAAAAAGAGGGTAAGGCTACATGCAGAAAGACCCAGGCTAGGGATGTGAACAAATATCTCTAGCATTCATTATTCATACGAATTTGAACATTCATACAGAAATCTTCATTGCTGTTCGTACTTCATTTTGTTCTGCTTATTTATAGAAAGAAAATTGGAACCGAATAATGGAGTGGGCACTGCTTATGTTTTGTGTAGGTTACTTTTAGTGACATTTCAAATTCATGTAACTCTTGTTCTATATTGTATCTATAGGGGGTCAATAGCCATAATATGATTTCAGTTACCCTAAGAGAATACAAGATTGTATTCTTCTTAAGACAGTTTGGTCTAGTGGTTAGGGAGCTGGACACTTATCTGGGAATAGTGGGTTTGATTCCACACTCGTCCATGAAGCCAGCTGGGTGACCTTGGGCTCTCTTGGGCACAGCCCTCTTCTGAGTTCTCACAGCCCCGCCTACCTCACAGGGTGTTCTGTTGTGAAGAACAGAAGGTTTGTCAGCTGATTTGAGTGTCTTTAAATGGGCGAGAAAAGTGGGGTAGAAAAGCCAACTCTTCTTCTTCTTCTTAAGTAGCAGATATCCAGAAAGGAATGAAGAAGCCAGAGAAATCAGGTCAGGGAGAGTGTTAAGTTTAACGTTCATTAACTTACCACCAGTTTGCGAACAAGTGGACATCTTAGAATCCTGGGCTACAGTTCACTTTTAATAGACAATTGCACAGAGTTCAGCAAAACTGTTTGACCTTCCCCTTTCAGAAATGTGGTGGCATGTAAAAGGTGGACTCTCAGACTGAAGAAATAGTGATACAGTCTTGGGGACTAATGATTTGGGTGACACCTACCCTAATGCCATTTTCCAGATACTTTCAGGACTGGTACTTTGGAAGCTCAAAGGGAAAGCTCTTTCCAAGGTACTCACTGTACAGTTATGGGCAGCACTAGCCACATCAAGGGTTAGATCCATCCCATCTTCCTTCCTTCCTTCCTTCCTTCCTTCCTTCCTTCCTTCCTTCCTTCCTTCCTTCCTTCCTTCCTTCCTTCCTTCCTTCCTTCCTTCCTTCCTTCCTTCCTTCCTTCCTTCCTTCTTCCCACCCACCCTCCCTCTCTCCCTCCCTCTCCCTCCCTCCCTTTGGAATAGCTTCATACCAGTTTAATACTTTAGGGTGTTTCCGCACAGGCCCTTTAACACAGATTAAGGACGGATTGGGAAACGCGTGTCCGCATTTATGTGCCTATTTAGCACATCCCTAGTTCTAACTGCTTGACCATCTGTAGAATTTCAACTTGACTTGGGCTACAAAAGATAAAACTATAGAATGGACTTGGCCAACAAGATCCAGGTATAAGCTGAAAGTGTAGGATTCTCGCTGTGGTGTTTGCATGCTCTGCCAACCTGCAGCAGCGAGAATGTCAATGGGTGTTTTTCCACTGTCACTAAAAGTACTGATTAAGTACCCATTAATGGGTACAAAATGGCATTTTTGTACCCATTAATGGGTACTTAATGGGTACTTCTAGTGACAGTGGAAAAATACCCCATGTCTCCTCCCAGGACTGTTGTCAGTAAGACAGGAAATGGCCCTAATGTTGGCTATTTTCTGTGCCTCCGGAATAGGGTGTACCATTTGTGAGCCAGTTTGGTCCAGTGGTTACGGAGCTGGACTCTTATCTGGGAATACTGGGTTCGATTCCACCCTCCCCCTTGAAGCCAGCTGGGTGACTTTGGGCTAGTCACAGCTCTCTTCTGAGCTCTCACAGCCCCATCCACCTCACAGGGTGTCTGATGGGGGGAGAAGAATAGAAAAGCTTTGTCAACCACTTTGGGTCCCTTTAAATGGGTGAGAAAAGCGGGGTAGAAAAGCCAATTCTTCTTTGGCCTAGAGGACTATACCTTCATGGGGGGGGGGGTCAGAAAAGTGGGAGAAAGCTCTCAACATCTTATTGAAATCTGCAATTAAAGCATTACTGATGTGATTCCTACACCCTTCAAGCCCTCTTTTGGTGCCATTTCGGTGTTGTGTGGACTCTGACAGAAATGTTCTACCTGGGGTATACCTTCCACATGAGCACAGGATTTTAAATTAATGACCACGTGTAAATCGCAGGCCAGAAGGAAGGAAGCTCAAGGGAAATGCAAACACGTATCTCAATAAAAGGAGAAACATGTTACTGGAAAATATACCAATAAACTAAACTGAACAATAAAATGAATGTAGTCGTAAACAAATAAAATAAAATAAAATCCTCCACTGCTAATACACAGTGGCAAGAATCAATAACGTACTGAAAAAAAATATTTTAAAAGAAACATTTCTGAGAGATGGGGGACATTGCTGGCTGAAAATGAGATTAATGGACAGAAGAAGTCAGACAGCCAAACCAAGAGTGAAGAACAGGAAGTGTCTTTGTCCCTTTGGTCTAGTGGTTAAGGAGCCAGACTCTTATCTGGGAATACCGGGTTCGATTCCCCACCCCATGAAGCCAGCTAGGTGTCCTTGGGCTAGTCACAGCTCTCTTCTCACGGCCCCACCCACCTCACAGGGTCTCTGGTGTGGGGAGAAGAATAGAAAGAATTGTCAGCCATTTTGAGTCTCCTTAAACGGGTGAGAAAAGTGGGGTAGAAAAGCTAACTCATCTTTCTGTACTCACTGGTGATCCGGATTAAGAAGTCAGACCACAGACGTCCTGATCCACACATTAATGCAAATGAAGGAGGCCCCACTTATGCAGGTCTAGCTCCATCTGCGCTTGACAGGGCCCGATCCAGAATAAAGAGGCTCTTAATCAAGATCTATCATAGACCCATGGACAAATTGGCTTGTTCCCGATCACAGAAGGCATGCTTTTCAGACACCTCTCGCCCCTCCCCCCAGGCCTGGCTAACCTCAGTGATTATGGACCGGATCAGTAGGTCTCTACATAATCTGGGTCAGTGGGACTCACTGCTCCGGATCAACACCAGATAAGTCCAGAAAATATCTTTAATTGGCAACCAAACACACCTACCTTTAGGCAACCCTGACCATGAACAACAGTGTAGTGATGGGCTGCAGGTCCCATGTAATGTAGACATCCACTTTAGGATGTCTCAAAGTTGGGCCCTCTCCATAGGCAATCCTTCTCTGTAGGCATTCCCTGCATAGACATTTGCCTTTTCCCTCGTCTACTCAGTTTTTAACGTGTTTTAATTGCTGCTTTTACTCTGATTTTATTGCTCAATCTTATTTTTTTTAATGGAAAGTGGTCCATTCACATGCTCATGTACATGGTCCTTGGCTTCCAATGACTCCAGGTAAATGCAGGACTCAGGTAGTCTTGTTTGCTTGGGTTCTGTTGTCGGGATGTGCACAAATATTTGTAACATTCAAAATTCATACCAATGTGGCCGAATTCAGACATTCAAATTCGAATCAAATGCTTTGATACATTCGTACGAAGCTTCGCATGAGATCCGTATGTGATTTGTATGCTATTCATAATAGGGATGGCCACGAATATTCTAAACATTCAAAATGCAAATTTAGACATTCGGATGAATTTCAAATGATCTGAAACATTCGTTTGAAACACATCTGTATTACATACTGTATGTATCTATACAAATATTATACGTATCTGTACGCATTTGAGCTTAAAATACGGAACGAAAACAGGATGCATACAGGATAAAAAGGGATGCATGTGGAATGCGTACAGATACGTATAACACATACAAATGTTGTCAACATTCGTATCTTTAAATATGAATGTTGTCGGCATTTGTATCTTCAAATTCGTAGCTAACGTTCAAACGAATAGATTCTAACACAACAGATACAAATAGGTTTTTGTTGCATTCAGACTTTAAAAATTCTAATCGAATAGAATGTTTTGACATTCAGTTCAACTTGAATTCTAATGCGAAAAAAAAAACCCATTCGTGGACAACCCTAATTCACAAGCATTCATATGGGATTCGTATAAAATTGAACATTCGTATCAAATATGAATCCTACCACATTCAAAGGGGACCTGTTCAAACAAATAGATTTTCTTGCATTCAATTTGATACAAATCAAATACAAAACAATCATTTGCGCTCATCAATAGTAGGTTGATCACAGCCAAAACGTGGGCTTTCAACAACCTTAGAACGTCTTTATCAAACAATGGCACTTGTCTGCAACATCTTCATCAAGAGGTGTATTGAGAGATTTGAGTGTAATCTGCATTAATTGGCAGTAATACAGTATGCAAAAAGTATTATGCAAATGAGGGCGCCGCTTGGAATCTGCTTATTTCACATAAATTGAATTCAGCGCTTAGAACATGTAATTAGATACCTTTCCTTGTTTGTTTGTGGGCAACTTTCAATTGAGAATAGATCTGACTCTTGACTTAATGTTGCTGTTTATGGTCTATTTGTCAATACGGATAAAGACTAAAAGCTTTTTTAAATTAGATTGCTGCAGTCCTATATGGACTTACCAGGAAATTGCCTGCACTGAAGCCAATTGTTGATTTTTTAATTTTAATTTTATTTTTTTCTAAGTGCTTTTAATGTACATTCTGTTTTTAATTTGTTTTTTTAACGGTTGTTACCTGCCCAGAGACCGTCAGGTCTGGGGTGGGATAGAAATGTAAATGAAGGAAGGAAGGAAGGATTTTTCTTCTGAAACAAGCATGTATACCAATGCACTCTGGGTTGACTATTTGCCTTGATAATACTAAGCAACGGATAAATTAAATTAGAGTTCTTTCTGCTCTTACCTCAGTTAATCCGTATTAGCTAGATCCATATTAGCTAGATCTGCATTAGCTAGATCGGGATAAGCTACATCCGGATCAAAGTATTGAGTGGACTTTGGAACACCAAATGTGTGCTAAAAAAGTGCTAGCATGGACTGCATTCATCAGAGACGTTTTCGCACGGGGCTGAACGGAACGCGGAAAAGACAGCTGTGGACACGTCATCCGCATTGCCCGCGCGTGGCTTGCGTTCCGACGTGTCCGCAGCTGTCTTTTCCGCGTTCGAAATGTAGAGCACTTTAAACTGCTCTACACGCGTTCCAACGCGGACGAGCCGCCCGCAGCCGTTCGGGAGCAGAAGCGTTCGCGCCTGCTTCTGTCTCCCGAACGGCTGCGGGCGCGCCTCCGACGCCGCGCGGCTTTGACAATCAGCTGTTTGTCAAACAGCTGATTGTCGATCTGCCTCCGCGGCTGTCTGCGCGCCCCTTGCCGGCGTTTGCCGGCTAAGGCAGCTTCGGGCGCTTTGAGCATTCGCACCCAGACGCTCCGGAACGCGTTTACACGCGTTCTGGCGCGTCTGTGTGTGAAAGGGGAAAGCGCCCGGAGCTGGCTTAAGCTTTCCGCCTGAACGCGTTCCATTTCGAACGCGATGCAGTGCGGAAATGCCTCTGGTCTACCACCAATCCGGATCAGTGAGTCTTTAGCACTGTTCTGATCTAGATCTACCGTACTTCAGCACAGATGAGCTGTTTTTAGCAGCTCCCTGATCCAGATGCGCAAGTACACAAAGGGCCCAAGTTGCCACAGATTTGGTCCCCCGGATGTTGCTAAAATATATCTCCCATCAATCTATGGTTATGCTAGTCAGGTGTAGGGATGTCCTAGAATACTAAAAACATTTGAAATTCGATCATATTCATTCAAATTCGGACATTCAAATTGCATGTCTACAGTATACATTCGTTTTTAACATTTGAATGAATTAGAATGTTTTGAATTATTCATATGAATAATTCAGACATTGGTATGTGTATGTATCCATATGCATTACATACATATCCATATGCATCTTACTGGTATCTGCACACATTTGTACTGATACGCATGGAACAAAAACGGGATGCATACAAATGAGCTCTTGTTGAGATCCAGGATGGATTTGTACCTCCTTCTGGTGCAAACACTACTTGGGGATGGGATATGGTGGGGTGAGGAGGCTGCAGAGGCACAAATGCACACCAGAGTGCGACTGCCATGGCAACAGTCAGGCATGTGACAGAAGCTACAGCCAATGCCATGGTGATTTGGACAGTTTGGTATGGATCGTCCACACTGCAGGTCCCTGTAGTATTGTTGAAGATGGCACTGCTGCTTGCAGTGTGAACATGGGCCACTATCCCTGAATTTAGCTGGGCTGGAATACTCACTCCAGACAAGGGATTTGCATGAATATTTGTAACATTAGTTATTTGTATGAATTCGGACATTTGTACATGAATCGAATGTTTATGACATTTGTACGTTAACATTCACATGAATACAGATGTTCCAAACATTCGTATGAGTAGTTTGGACATTCGTAAGAATAGTTCGGATATTCGTTAAACTGGGGAGGTGAGAAAGCAGGTGCTCCAGACACATTTGCAATAGATCCAGATTGCATTTGACATGGATCGAGAATGGATTAAAAGTAGACTCAGGTTGGATTTTACACTTCGGAATACAGATATGTTATGGGATAAATATCAGATGTGTATTCATATCAGATATGTATCTGTTCGCATTGGATACGTGTCAGATATTCGTACAAATTCATATGAATACATTCGTATTGAACAGAATCCTACCAGATTCAAACGAATATGGATTTTCTAAGATTCGATTTCTAACAGGCCCTGTGTTGGGAGATATCTTAATTGAGAGCAGTGTCTAGAATGCAGGGAGTCAAACAGAAGTCAAGCTGGAAACTCAAATGCAAGAAATCAAAAGAGGCTGAACTCAAAAGGGGTTGCTCAGAACGGGATGGCGACATCTCTGCAGTAGGACCTTCCCTTTCATCAGATTCCACTAAATTTCTCATTAGGCACCATAACACCTGTGCTGCTTTCTGAAACTCAGCAGATTTTGCCAAGAGAGAAGAGAAGAGAGAATGCTACTTTGGGGAATAGAGTTGGGAGTAATTAAAAACCATATAACTTTAGGGACCATTGAGCAGCTGTAGAAAGGAGATGAAAGATCGTATCTATACCTCTGCAAGTGTATAAGACTACAAAGGTAAGGAATAATTTTCTGCAAGTGATCTATAGAATATCCTTGGAATTTGCATCCTGAAATACAACATAAATGCAGATTTCATGCAAAGACAGATCTCTTTGCTTTGGCTTTTGGCTAACCTAATACCCCGGTAGCTTGTTGTGTATGTTGCATATGTGTTAAATAGCTTGTTTTATAGGTTTGAGATTCTGTATTTGGAATTTGGATAACAATGTGGTTGTTTGAATGCCATATATTGTATTGGAGTGTTTTGTACGCTGCTTTGAGTCCCTTCGGGAAAAAGGTGGGATAAGGTGGGATATAAATAAAGTAACAACTAACAAGTAAGTAACAAGTTTATTTATGTATGTATTATTTGTATTTCTATCCCATCCTGTACCCGAAGGTAGGGATGTGCACAAATATCCGTAACATTCATTATTCATATGAATTTGTATGAATTTATACATTCATACGTAAATCGAATGTTTCCGGACATTCATACGGATTGTTCAGACTTTCGTTAGATTGAGAGTGTGAAAAAATGGAGCGCCAGTCACATCCGCGATAGATCCAGATTGTATTTGACATGGATCGACAGTGGATTCAAAATGGATTCAAGCCAGATTTGACTATTTTCAGAGCGTAGATATGTTATGGATACATATCGGATACATAGTTGTTCGTATCAGATACATATTCATTCCTATAATACGTATCAAATGTTCTTACAAATATGTACAAATAGATTCATATCGAATAGAATTTTACTGAATTCAAATGTGATCTATTATTTTAGTGGGATAAAAAATGTGAATTAACATAAATTCAATATGGATCGATTCAATACGAATTGAATGTTAAAAAGTTCATGCGCTTCCCTACTTCAGACCCAAACTGTTTGACTGAATTTTCAAATATGAACTGAACTCTTAGCAAGGGCAAGTTGCTATGAAATTTGACTGAATTCGGCCAAATTTGGATGTTCAAATGCCAATCGAACGTTGGCACATTTGAAAATGTGTATTCAAATTTGAATTGAATGTTTTGATACATTCGTATGAAGCTTCATATGGGATCAGTATGCTATTCATATGCATTTGCATATAGGATCCGTATGTTATTTGTATGCATTCATATGGGATCTGTATGGGATTGCACATTTGTGTCAAATTTGAATCCTACCACACTTGAAGCAGATTTATTCAAATATTAATTTTGTTGCATTCAATTCAATATGGATCAAATACCAAACAAAACAAAACAAAAAACCATTTGTGCAGATCTCTAGAAATAAAGCATGGATCTTCTGAGAATAATCTCAAAGCAGCGTACAGACAACAAAGATGCCAGGATAGGGTATGTATTGCTCATTGGTATTTTAAAATACACAATATTGCTGGAACTCTGGGGAAAACAAGAGAACTGTTTCCTTTCATTCATTCTTGCTTCAAAAAAAATTATTTAAAAAACAATGTAACTTTTTAAATGAGCAACTTTAGTTTTATTGGAGCAAACAGTGCCTTATTCATTCAAGTGTAGTACAAATGGAGGCCTAAACCAGGTTTATAGATGAGGCCAGCCCCAGATTCACAGCAGGAAAATTGGTGTTGTTTGCCAAAACTAATGTTTAACTATAACAAAATGTGTAGGTGACTCCCGACTGCTGCAGTCAGATAAATTTTTAATAGCAACCCTTGGTAAATTAAATTGCATTATTAAAGAGAATAGATAAACTTAGCTGGTGGCTTCAAAGAACAAGGACATGAGAGTTCACTTGCAATGGGTAATCTAATTCATTCAGGTTTAACTTGAAAGCAAGCTGCTCAGAGACTGGAAGTTTTTTATGGATGCTAGATTAAACATTGATGACTTCAGAATTACGGTAATCTGTGATTGTAGACATTTCTGCCGTCTTTTAAAACTAAGAAAGCCAGAAAGCTCCTTGTAAAATAGCAGGCTCATTTTTAAAGATCAGGCTAGATGCAATTTTTGGCATTGGATTTGTAACCGTGTGAGCAGGGCGAACATTCCTGGAAATTTGATTCAATACAAATGCATTTATATGTATTCCTTTGAATATTTTATATGCATCCTGTATTCATCCTGTTTCCATCCCATATCTGTGCCATCATAGGAATATCCAAACTATTCGTTCAAATGTCTGAAAAATTCATATTTGTATGAATACTAAAATACAAATGTCCGGACATTTGATTTGTTTTTGGATGTCCGAATTTGTCCGAATTTTTACGAATAACAAATAGTACAAATTTACATGCATGTCCCTAGATCAGGCCAAATGGCAAAGGACATTCCACAAACATAGGGCAATTTTGCATATCCCTTCCCGTCTGCTGGACAGGAAATGACCACAATCACCCAACATTGACCAGCACTCGCACTTGTGAGGGTTAGTCACTTACAGCCTAAGCCACGTGTGATTGGTCACTCACCTGTGACTAAACCTGGGGCCAGTGCTCTTCAGGGTGCTGCCATTTCCGGTGCATGCGTCAGCACCATCACTATGACAATGCTGATGCTCTGTGCATGTGCAGTCATGTCTATGATCATCTGAGGTGTTAGTGTGCCGGCAAGGCACCACACAATCCTGGAACACCAGGAAAGGTGTGGATGCTCCCCCCTGGACCTGCCAGGTAAGGAACAGTGTAACATTAGTGCATAATTAGGGAACTTCTGGGGCAGTAGGAGACACCTGGGGGCTGTAACAGCCTCCTCAAGGTGTGGATGCTCTTCCTCAGAAATCCCTAATCATGCACTATGGGCTGTAGTGTGAATAGGGCCATATTTAGACAACCCTGTGGCATAAGAAGAATGAAGCTTTATATTTCATAGATGTTCTGAGATTAATACTGAAATGTGTACTGTAGTATTTTTCGCATTCAAATTTGAGTCCCATTGAATATTTGAAAATTCAATTCAATTTGGATGTTAAAAATCCGGATTTTCGAAAATCTGATTCGGATCCGGATTATTTGAATCTGAGAATCCGAAAATCCAATTCATATTTGAAGATACAAATGTCGACAACATTTGTATTGCTTTCATGAATATGTGCGCATCCCGTCGGCTTTCTGTTTTATCCCGTATGCATTCCGTTTTCATCCTGTAGTATAAGCACAAATACGCATAATTTTTATGCATATTCAAATGCGATAGATATGAATCTATACATTCAAATCATTCAAATATCCGTATTGTATTTTCGGAAATTCAAAAAGTCATTCCAATGGCAAAATTCAAATATCGTTAAATCCAATTCGAATTTGAATGTCGATATTCGTCGAATTTGAATCAGATTTTCAAATTTTTGAATATTTGTGCACATCCCTAGTGTGAACCTGTGATTTCATCCACACGAGCCAGTTCTGAGACACTTTGCATGGTGTCTAAAGAAGAAAGCTCTTTCAGAATAATTGATAGTTGTCCTCAGTCTAGGGAATTTACTACCAGAAGAAGTGGTGGCCCAGCAACTAGCTTGGATAGTTGCAAAAAAAAAAAAAAAACAAAAAACAAAAAAACCCGCCTAGACAAGTTCATGGAGATCAGGTGTATCAACATCTACAGCAGTGGTTCTCAACCTTCCTAATGCCATGACCCCTTTAATGCAGTTCCTCTTGTTGTGGAGACCCCCAACCATGGGGGAGGGGCAGCTTGGGTAAGGATGGGGCAGGAAGGTGGGAGACTCATCACAACCCCTCTGAAAGGGTAGTTCAACCCTCAAAGGGGTTGTAACCCACAGGTTGAGATTGTGGAATTATTTATACTTTATGGGCTGCACCCCCTAGCGGTCGGTCTTGGTATAGCAAGAGGATAACCCATGGGTATTCTGCTTGGGCCATTCGAGAACCACTGATCTATAGAATGGATGCCCAGGTACTTCCTGCGTACAGATATGAATAAGATGCCTATGGATACGTATGTAATGCATATGTATCTGTATGCATATGAATGTCCAAATAATTCATATGAATGATTTGAAAGATTTGAAATTCATTTGTGTGTTTTAAAAAAATGTATAGACATTCCATTTGAATTTGAATGTCCTAATTAGAACGAATTTGAACGAACTTTGAATGTTTCAAATATTCTGGCACATCTCTACTCTGAACACTGACTGCGCAGTCTTCATTCAAGGTGCCACAGTGCCAGCAGATATGGCTTCACCTGTGTCTTTCCAGTGTCCTTTCCCTTGTAAATACCTAAATGACAAGCTTTGAACTAAGATAAAATTAAGAATTTCTCATGCATATGGATTCTAATAAAAGATTGTTATCACAAATGGCTCTGCTCTCTTGTACAATAATACACTTAATGGGCCATGTTAATGTCATTACGGAGTAGACTTCTGAATGGGGTAGAATGTGGCCATTTATTATCCAAACCATGATAATGGGTGACATTTAGCAATCAGATCTCTGTGCAATTTATCACTGTGGCTCTTTTTCCAGGAGGGGAGGGACTTGTAATCGTGTGTTAATGGAAAGCAATTTGTTGAGGCTGCAGGTGACTGTCGCCGAATGGAGACCTAGCGTGGAAATTTTCTAGAGGTTAAGTCCATATAACGTATTTGAGTACAGGGATACAGGTGTAAGGATCCATGCATGAACATGCAGGTGAGCCAGTTTGGTCTTGTGGTTAGGCAGCTGGAATACAGGGTTTGATTCCACCCTTCCCCCATGAAGCCAGCTGGGTGACCTTGGGCTAGTCACAACTCTCTTCTGAGCTCTCATAACCCCACCTACCTCACAGGGTGTCTGTTGCAGGGAGAAGAACAGAAAGCTTTGTCAGCTGCTTTGAGTCCCCTTAAATGGGTGAGAAAAGCGGGATAGAAAAGCCCACTCTTCTTCTTCCTCCACAAAGCCATCTGGGTGACCTTGGGCTAGTCACAGCTCTCTTCTGAGCTCGCACAGCCCCTCCCACCTCACAGGGTGTCTGTTGTGGGGAGAAGAACAGAAAGCTTTGTCAGCTGCTTTGAGTCCCCTTAAATGGGTGAGAAAAGCAGGGTAGAAAAGGCAACTCTTCTTCTTCACAAAATCATACATCCCCACGGACTTCCATGCAATACATATGCATTTTGACTTGGTCAGTCGACAAATGCAAAGTTCAGATGGATCCAGAGACTGAGCAACTGCTGTTCCCATGCAAGATCTGCTGGTGTGTCCCAGGCAACACCAAGACTCAAATGGTGGCTGATGTCCTTCTGCCAGGGGAAACAGTCCCAACACTGAAGGTCAGTACCAAACATTGCTGGCCTCCAAAGTGGTCCGTAGGGGCTGTTTCTCACCGAGTGCCAAGATATGGAACATGTCCAGGGAAGGGATGTGCATGAATATTTGTAACATTCGTTATTCATCCAAATTCGGACATTTGCACACAAATTGAATGTTACGACTTTTGTATATTAACGTTCATACAAATATGAGTGTTCCAGATATCCATATAAATAGTTCAGTCCATTCATTAAAGTCAGGAGGTGGGAAAGTGACTATGGCATTCATATCTGCAACTGGTCGAGACTGCATTCAACATGGATCAAAAGCGGATTAAAAGTGGATTCAGTTCAGATTTGACGCTTTCAGAGTGCAGATATGTTACAGGACACGTATTGGATATGTATTCGTTCATATCAGATATGTACTTGTTCATATCGGATACCTATTCGTTTGTATTGGATACGTATCAGATATTCATACGAATTCCAACCACATTCGAAGGGGATCTATTCAAACGAATATGGATTTTCTAACATTCAATTTGTCAAAAAAAAAAAAAAAAAAACCTTTGTGCACAGGGCCATTTGTGGAAGCATGGTGAAATGACATCAGGATCTATTAGCCTTGTAGAACAACATGGCTGTCTGCACTTTAGACGGCTGGATTAATCTACCCATGGGAGACCCCTTTGAAGTAGTCACCTTGGAGTGGACTCTCATGCCATTTTATCATTGGACCCTGTTCCCAGATGGTTGTGCCATTCCACCGTAGGCTTGGCTCCTTGTGAAATCTCAGTGTTCCAAGCTGGGTTCTGCTCTGGTGAGTAGCCTAGGGTAGATCCACATGGAACTGAAGTTTGAGTAGATCAAATATATCTGTGAAAAAACAGACATCCCCATCTCAACTTAAGTGATATCCAAAGCAACTGCCAGAAGCCTGAGTAACACCATATGAACACATACAGTATGAACTGAGAAGGCAAAGGTGAAAGGTTCGCTGACTTTTTAACTTGAGAACTGTGGCTTCATCTTCACTTCCAGGTAGAGGTGGCTCAGACGGAGGAGATGACCTTCTCACCTCCATTTTAGAACAATGGGTGTTTTTCCACTGCAGCCCTTAGATCTGGATCTAAGAAGATCCGGATCTAAAGAATGGGTACATTCCTTAATCCGGATCTAGTAGGTGAGAAAAGCAGGGTAGATCCGGATTAAGGGAAGCACCCAATGTCTTTCCATGGGAGGTGTAGCACCCATCAGCAATGGGTGCTAACACCCCTGCTGTGGAAACAGCTTTGCACCCATGTGGGGAATCCAGATCGACCCCCAAGGGGTCGGTCTGTTACCCCAGTTGTTTTGGGGGGCAGGGGGTGCAGTCTTCAAAGCCACTTCAAATTGATTTGGAAGTCATTTGGAAGACATTTTGAAGTCTGTGCAAAATAGCTCCGGAGTGCCTTTGAAGTCTGTGAGAATCTTCGGAGTGAACTTCGAAATGACTTTGGAGTCACTTCAGAGTCACTTCAGAGTCACTTTGAAGTCACTCCGAAGTTCACTTCGAAGATCAGCACAGACTTCAAAGGCACTCCGGAGCTATTTTGCACAGACTTTGAATTGGCTTCAAAATGACTTTGAAGTGGCTTCGAAGTGACTTCGGAGCCTAGGTTTAGGGGGGTCCCAATGGGTGCATCCCCTCCCCCTAGCCTCCTTTGGACCCCATTGCCTGTTTCCAGTGGAAACAGGCTCCCTTTAATCCGGATTTTCTGGCAGAAGACCCCATTGTAGACCCCATTAATGAGGTCTACAGAAAATCCAGGTTAAAGGCCAAAATGTACCCATTAGATCTGGATTTCCCCCACGGCAGTGGAAACAATCGGGTCCCAAATGGGTGCTGTGGTGGAAATAGGATCATCCGGCTCACACCCAAATGGGTCCTAAATGGGTGCACCCAAGGAGGTGCCATGGAACGGTTTCTCCACTGTCCTGCAAAGAAACCATCCTGCAAAGAAGGAGGCTCAACCGACAACTGTGCATGAAAAGAGGGGGACCCACTGCCACCAAAAATGGAACCAAGGAAGTAGTAGGCACACTTTTTGGATCCACAGAAGTGGCCCAGACAGGTACAAGGAGAGTCAGCCTGTATTGGCGTTTCATAAGAACATAAAAACATTAGACAAGCCCTGCTGGATCAGGCCACAGCCCATCTAGTCCAGCACCAATTGACCCACCAATCTCAAGCAGGAGACAAGGACAAAACCTTCACCTGCTCTTGAATCCCAGCAAATGGCCTTTAGTGGCATTCTTGTCTGCCTCTCCAACCTGGAGGAAATAGGTAGGCATCTATTCTAGTGACAATTATTTATTTATTTACTTATTATTTATTTATTTATGCCATATGCGAATAGAATGTTACAACATTCATACATTGGCATTCGTATTGATACAAATGCTTTGGAACATTCAAGAACCGGGGAGTCACATCTGCAATGCATCCATTGTGCATTCAGCATGAATTGAGAGTGGATTCAAAGTGGATTCAGGGCTGATTTGACACTTTCAGACTGGATATGTTACGAGATATATGCATCAGGACCATATGAGATACGTATGTGTTTGAATCGGATATTCGTATGAATTCATATGAAGAATCCTACCGCATTCGAAGGGGATCTTTTGGAACAAACGTGAAATTTTCTTACATTCGATTCGATTCTAATCGAATGCAGAAAAACTCATTCATGCACATCCTTAATTGAAGCATTTGCCATCCATGAATTTGTCTAACTCCTATCTACCTGTCACAAGCATCATTCAGAAGAGCTTCCCACTTTAAAAGGTCATTCCAAGGGTGCAAATTCTCCTTTCTTTCCAGGAATGCCCTCTCACAATTCCCCAGGCAAGCATCACAATCCAGGAAGGATTTAATTCTAAGCCAACTCAACGTGTCAAGCAATTCCGGTGATTTGTGCTATATCTTTCCCCAGCCTGCAAGCCTGGCAAAAACCATCTCTGCAGAATTTTGCCTGTAGTGCAGTCTAACTATAAGCAATTTGTTTATGTTGCTCATTTCTTATCAACAAATGCCACTCCGGAACCCCTGTAACTCTGAACACACGGACGTCCTCTCTGTAATGCAATAGGTCTGCCTTATTGAGAAACAAGCTTTGGAAAAGGCCAGAAATGTGTTACTTTTTGATCACCCTTTTGCTGCACCGAAAATAGTATTTTTTGATTTTCAATCTTCAAAATAACTGGCAACGTCTCCTTCAAAATAACTGACAACACAGTCTCCTAAATGTTTTTTTTTTTTTTTTTGCAAAATAGCAAACTCATTTTATAGCGTTAGGGAAAGCACAGAAAATTAGTCTATTTGCAGCATGGGCATAATTTAAGATTGTTCATGAATTCCTTCTTTGTATTTCTTATCAGAGTTCCGATTTTTTAAAGAAAATAAATAAAATCTATACGAATTTCCATGTTTAATAAATAAGGGAACTCCGCACATGCATTTTAACCTTCAAGATACATTTGAAAAGAGAAAAAGAAAACACTAAGTTGCAATGTTCAAAGAATAGTCATTAGTCTAAGGCCCTTTCTGCCCTCATTTTAGATTTGGATTAAGGAGATCTTATGAATGGGTGGATGATTATCTTGTAGACCAGCTTCTTTGCCTTTTTTAAAAAACACAAAAATGTGTACCCGTTTTATTTGCTATGCAAGTGGCCAAGCTAAGAATTTATTACAGGACGTCAGGGAAATGTCGTAACATCTTTTTTTATTATTGTTATTTTTTAAAAGTTAACATTAACTTTATAGAATTAGAACATCGATTTAATTTGGCCTCCTTTAATTTATGTTAGGTAGCTTGGGAAATAATGTCCTCACTTTGGAAATGCGCTTGATCACTTCCTCTGGCAGAAAGAAAACTTGAACTTTTTTTCTCCTTCCAAACATATCCATTGTCTACACACACAAAAAAAAATCACCATCATAATATCTGATATTTAAGGTGCCAGTGCTAGAGGTGCCAATGCTCTTGGATCTCTTAGGAAGCACCCTCTCCACCTCAAAAAAAAAAAAAAGGAAGGAAGGAAGGAAAGGAAAGGAAAGGAAAAAAAGACCACCCTCATGTCAGGAAAACAGCATAGGAATAAAAAAGAAAGATTAGGAGTGTGCCCAAATGCAATTTTTGACATTCAATTCAATTCGAATACAATATTCAAATGTCCGAATTTGTACAAACAACAAGTCTTTATTGATTAGTCATTGGGTGTTTTTCCACTTAGCACTAAAGGACCCATTAGGGGTCCTTAATGGGTCCTTAATGGGCCCTCTAGTGCTAGTCAACCCCCCAGCACCAGAGTACCCATTAAGGAACCATAGTCATTAAGGGTCCTTAGTGGGTCCTTAATGGGTACTCTAGTGCTAAGTGGAAAAAACACCCAATGTGACCTTAAATACTAGTTTGAATTTGTCAAAACAGAGCAAAAATGAATGTATTAAAATTCAAACCAGCTCGAATACATTTGTATCTATTCATACGGATATTCGATATGTATTTGATGATATGAATGTCAACAAAATTTGTATGTATCCTTACGCATCCCATTTTTATCCCGTAAGTATCTGCACAGATGTGTATGTATACAAGTAAGATGTGTTCGGATATGTATATAATGTGTACATATCTGTACACATATAAATGTCTGAATTAGTTGTACAAATGATCGAATAATGAATATTTTGAATATTCTTGCACATCCCTAAGAAAGATGCATTTTGTGTGTGGTTACATTTTTTAAAAATTGCTGTATTCGTTATCTTGAATATTACTCCTGATGTGGATGTTTCACATGAGTTTTGCTTCTATGGTGTCACTTGAGGTGGATGGATGAATTGAAGAAGGCTTGGCTTTTATACTATTTCCCTCACACTTAAGGGGACTCAGAGTGGCTGACAAACCTTCTGTTCTTCTCCCCACACCAGACACCCTGTGAGGTGGGTGGGGTTGTGAGAGCTCAGAGGGCTGTGACTAGCCCAAGGCCACCCAGCTGGCTTTGTGGAGGAGGGAAAAATTGAACTGGGAAACTAGCAGATTAGGGTCTGATACTAACCACAAGACCAAATTGGCTCAATTGAGAGGAATAATATGTTTGTGGCATTAGCAACAGTGGAAGTATGGTTTGGCTGGACGTAATGTGAAACAGGAGAAATCAAATGTGGGAAATTAAAGGGAAAATAATAATGTTATCAGGCAGGAAGAGAGCAAGTTATATCGGGGAATAAAGCCTGTGCACCTTGAAGACTATGGAGTTCCAGGTAGGTAGCCAAGGTCAAGCAAAGGCAATTCCGGCAATTCACTACTAGAAATCGGTCCACATCCAGCCCAGCAGTCAAAGAGTGAGGCAAGAGCATAATAATATTGAAATAAGCAGGATTCAGAAATCAGAATTTCCATTACAAATGTACTGTAGCCAAGGGAACACCAAGGACCAGGCTGAAGGACGGTGACAATCTGTAGATCCAACATCAGCAGACTCACGGAGTAGCTGCAGTGTTAATGGCGGAAGAAACACCAGGAACCACAGTAACAAGGTGGAGTGTAGAGCAACTCAGTATTAGCTCCGAGAGGTAGAATGGCCCCTCATGAAGAAGAGGAGGAGGACGAGTTGGGTTTTGTACCCTACTTTTCTAACTCTCTCAGGGGGACTCAAAGCGGATGACAGGCCTTCCGTTCTTCTCCCCACTGCAGAAACCCTGTGAGGTAAGTGGGGCTGTGAGAAGAGAGCTGTGACTAGCCTAAAGTTACCCAACTGGCTTCATGGAGGAGGAGGAAGAAGAAGAACATTGGATTTTATACCTCCCTTTTCTCACCCATTTAAGGGAACTCAAAATGGCTGACAAGCCTTCTCCCCACACCAGAAACCCTGTGAAGTAGGTGGGACTGTGAGAGCTCAGAAGAGAGCTGTGACTAGTCAATTTTGTACGGATGTCCAAATTCATATGAATTCGTACAAATAATGAATGTTACGAATATTCATGCACGTCCCTATCCCATATGAATCCCATATGAAGCTTCATACGAACGTATCGAAACTTTCAATTCTAATTTAAACGTCAGTCTTCAAATGTGCCAACATTCAATTCAAATATGAATGTCCGAATTTGGCCAAATTCATACAAATTTGGAATATCAGAAATATTTCTGCGTGTCCGTAATTTACTGATCTATTTCTCACCAGAAACCAAACTGTTTTGGGGTGGATGGCACAATAAAATAAAACAACTACTATAAAGCAAACTACTATAAAAAAAAATTCAGAGTGTTGGAATGAAAATGTAAAACAAAATCAGCGTTAGTACAGGAGAAACAAGCGTGATTTTTCACGTAGCTCAAGGCCAGGGCAAAGAGGTGCCTCTTTTGTACCTGTCAAAAGGTGTCAAGCAACAGCAGTTGATTCACCTCAGAGGGTAAAAAGACACCGAGGGAAGAAGCATTTCTATTCCCAGAAATCACTTTAACTGCTAAGGCCAGCTAAAATACCAAACTCTCTCAAAATTCTTGTTTCTGCTAAAAACAAACAAAAATGCCAGGACTTTCTTCCTAAGTAATACAGTTAGGGTGTTTTTCCACTTAGCACTAAAGGACCCATTAAGGGTCCTTAATGGGTACTCTAGTGCTAGTGGAGAAAAACCCTAGCACTAGGGTACCCATTAAGGACCCATTAAGGGTTCTTAATGAGTCCTTAATGGGTCCTTAAAGGGTACTCTAGGGCTAAGTGAGCCAGTTTGGTATGTGAGTCAGTTTGGTCTAGTGTCTAGGAAGCCAGACTCTTATCTGGGAATACCGGGTTCAATTCTGCCCTCCCCCATGAAGCCAGCTGGGTGACCTTGGGCTAGTCACAGCTCTCTTCTGAGCTCCCACAGCCCCACCTACTTCACAGGATGTCTGTGGTGGGGAGAAGAACAGAAGCTTTGTCAGCCTCTTTGAGTCCCCTCAAATGGGTGAGAAAAGAGGGGTAGGAAAGCCAACTCTACTTCTTCTTCTAAGTGGAAAAACACCCTCCATCCCCCATTCCTTATTTGCAGGTAAATACAAGCTGCTCATAGTGAAACTGTGGACACTAAAATTCACTATACAATGCCAATGCAAGGCAGGAGGAGATAAACTGCAATATTACTCAAAGGTGTTCATTTAAGACTAAGGATGTGCAGTATTTTTTTAAAATTTGATTTGTATCGAATTGAATGAAAAAAATATCGTATCAGTTTGAATAGATCCCCTTTGAATGTGGTAGGATTCATATATGATATGAATATTGAATTCCAGATGAATCCCATACAAATGCATACAAATAGCATATGGGTCCTATATACAAATGCATACGAATAGCGTATGGATCCCATAGAAATGTATACAAATACGATACGGATCCCATACAAATACCATACGAATCCTGTATACGAATCCCATACAAAGCTTCATATGAATGCATGAAAACATTTTATTCAAATTTGGATGTCAGTCCTTGAATGTGCCAACATTTGATTCGAATTCGGTTGTCCAAATTTGGCTGAATTTTGAATGTCCTACGCCAGTGATGGCCAACCTATGACACGTGTGTCACAGGTGACACGCCAAGTCCTTTTGGGTGACACACATGGTCACCCTGGCACCTGGGTGTGTAGTGCTTGCTTGTTCTTGAAGTGTATGAAATACCAACTTTCAATTGAAGATTTAGCAACCAAAGCCACTAATGTAAAGAATTATTTGTTTTTGCTTTTAATAAAATACATATATCAAAAATATAACTTTTTTACTAGAACTACAAATATCACAAAATTATGGATATTTCTAGATGTGACACAGCACCCGAGTTAAGCTAGGTTTTCTTGTGAATTTTGACACACCGAGCTCAAAAGGTTCGCCATCACTGTCCTACGCGGAATGGTTGAAGGATCTAAGAATGTTTAGCCTTCAGAAGAGAAGCCTGAGAGGAGACACAGTCAAAGTCTTCAAGTCTCTGAAGGGCCGACACAGTGCAGAGGGATCGTCCCTATTCTCAGTTGCACAAGATGGGAGGACTAGAAACAACGGGATGAAACTTCAAGGGAGTCAATACAGAGGCATTTCCGCACTGAATCGCGTTCGAAACCGAACGCGTTCAGGCGGAAAGCTTAAGCCAGCTTCGGGCGCTTTCCCCGTTCACACACAGACGCGCCAGAACGCGTGTAAACGCGTTCCGGAGCGTCTGGGTGCGAATGCTCAAAGCGCCCGAAGCTGGCTTAGCCGGCAAACGCCGGCCAGGGGCGCGCCGGCGGCCGTGGAGGCAGATCGACAATCAGCTGTTTGAAAAACAGCTGATTGTCAAAGCCGCGCGGCGTCGGAGGCGAGCCGGCAGGCGATCGGGAGACAGAAGCGGCGCGAACGCTTCTTCTCCCGAACGCCTGCGGGCGGCTCGTCCGCGTTGGAACGCGTGTAGAGCACTTCGAAGTGCTCTACATTTCGAACGCGGAAAAGGCAGCTGCGGACACGTCGGGACGCAAGCCGCGCGCGGCCAATGCGGATGACGTGTCCGCAGCTGCCTTTTTCGCGTTCCGTTTTCCCCCGTGCGAAAACGTCTCAGATTAGGGATTAGGCGAAACTTCCTGACAGTGACGGGAGGTCATGGGTTCTCCTTCACTGGAGGATTTCAAGCAGTGGCTGGACCTACATCTGTCTGGGATGGTTTAGGAAATCCTGCATTGAGGGGGGGGGGTTGGACTTTTGGACTTGATGACGCTAGGGGTCCCTTCCAAATCTATGATTCTACATTCCAAAACATTTGCACAGATACAAATGCCAAAGTACGAATGTCGTAACGTCCAATCTGCATATGAATGACTAAATTCATACAAATTCATATTGAAGGTTACAAATATTCACGCACATCCCTCGTACGCAGATGGGGATGGCCATCTTCTCTCGTGGAGTAGTGAGAAGACGGCAGAGGTGTGGACGGCAGCGATGCAGAAAGCCCGTAGACGTCAGCAATTTAGGCCTCTTTAGCTCCAAATTGCAATCCATTTAGGTCGATGCTAAAATGCACCGCTGTGGACAAGAATAGCTGGTAGAGATGGGATAAATTTATCACCAGTGCTTGGAAGCGATGGAGGAGAAACTTTTCTTTCTTTGCATTCCTAAATAAATATTTCATGATGGCAATGGGAGGGTGAAGTGATCTGTGCAAAGAACATGTTTGTGTTTTCTTTCCTTCTTTTTTACCCCCAGTATGTAAACGATCATAGCAGATATTTTACACTATTCAAACACACGTCTAGGAGAAAATTGATGCAATCTTTGCACGCTGAATCTCTGTGCCAGCTGCAAGAATTTTTTTTTGGGGGGGGGGGGTACCAGAACATATTTGTTATGTGCTATGCTTTGTTTGTTTCAGTTGTGCCACAAGGGTGGTGTTGCTGTTTGTTGTCTTTAATATAATTAGCAAAGAAGGAATGAATAAGGAAATAGCGCTGTGGTATGAATTATTTTTCTCAGATTGCAAGGAACGCAGTGATCTGAAGCATACTGGAGAAACTACAGTTTCCTAATGAGAAATCTGTGTATGCATGCATGCATGCATGCATGCATGTGTATGGTGAGGGCCAGAGAGAGAGAGAATGAGAGATAAGTCCTGAATCTCCACTCCTTCCTTTGGGACTCTGTGTATGCATGCATAAACCGAATATCTCAGCATTAAGAAAGTCTGCCTGCAAAGAAGAAGAGTTGGCTTTCCTACCCTGCTTTTCTCACCCACTTAAGGGGGCTCGAAGCGGCTGACAAACCTTCTGTTCTTCAGGCCACAACAGACACCCTGTGAGGCAGATGGGGCTGTGAGAGCTCAGAAGAGAGCAGTGACTAACTCAAGGTCACCCAGTTGGTTTCATGGAGGAGTGCAGAACCAAACCCAGGGCAAGCAGGGTGCTTCTAAGGCCGTTTGCTGGGATTCGAGAGCAGAAGGAGGTTTGTCCTTGTCTGCTTGAGATGCCCATGGGCAATTGATGGGCCACTGTGTGGGAGGCTGGACTAGATGGGCAGTGGGCTGATCCAGCAGGGCTCCTCTTATGTTCTTATGTATTCCCAGATAAGAGTCCGGCTCCCTAACCACTAGACCAAACTGGCTCAAAAGGCCCCAAGGGATGCAATGACCACATATTATTGCACCCATTGTTCCTGAAACCTGCTTCAGAGGGGTGAAAAGCATCCCCAGCTGCATCCTTCACAGGCATCACCCCTCTTGCCATCTCCCCTAGGGTGGTCTAGTGGTGGCAGCCTAGACTCCTCTGCCCTCTGGGTGACTCTCCAGCCTGGCTGGGCATGGACATCTTAGAGGAGGTGATTCTTTGTGGGACTGAGGTCTTTGGTCAGCTGCTCTGAATTCCACTTGGCCTCAGCTGCCTCAATGTGTGTGTGTGTGTGTGTGTGTGTGTTATTTTGCAATGTTTTGTATGATGTGCAATTTTTATAATGTACTTTCATTATAATGTTTTGATTATTATTTTGCATTGTATATTTTCTGTTTGTCGTAAACCAGCTTGGGCATTTTTTTTTTCTTTTGGAAAGGTGGTGTACAGATAAAATGGAAATAAAATGAAATGAAAGTGCCATAGCAAAGAGCAGGCTCACTCAGTGTGCCAATGTGACCTGTCCTGTTTTAATACTAATCACGTCTCCTGAAATCTGGAGCTATTTTGAGTCCTCACAGGAGCACCTAGAGAGGTCTGTTTCTTTCTCCGCACTTTTGAATTCCAAAATAGAACTCAATAGAACAGGTTGGGGGAGGTGCATATTTTACAAGATTCAGAGGAAAGAAATTAGTTTAAGGGAGGAAATGTATCTCTCACTAGCATGGGTGGCTAGAATAGAAGAAGAGTTGGCTTTTCTACCCTGCTTTTCTCACCCATGTGAGGGGACTCAAACTGGCTGACAAACCTTCTGTTCTTCTCCCCACAAAAGAACACCCTGTGAGATGGGTGGGGCTGTGAGAGCTCAGCTGTGACTAGCCCAAGGTCACCCAGCTGGCTTTGTGGAAAAGGGTGGAATCGAACCCGGTATTCCCAGATAAGAGTCCGGCTCCTTAACTACTAGACCAAACTGCCTCACATATCTCAGGGCGCTAATGCCCAGGGTAAGACCTCAGGTTACTCTATGATATACAATTATATAAAGATGTTTCTTTAATTTATAGCTACAGGCTTCCTTAAATTATATAAAGGAATTAGGCATGTGCACAAATATTCAAAATATTCATTATTTGGATGAATTCAGATGAATTGGGACATTTGTATACAAATGTCCAGACATTCGGATTTGAACATTCCCAATTTGAACAAATACGAATATTTCAAGTTATTTGTATGAATAATTTAGACATTTATATCTATACGGGTCCAAATTATTCATACAATTTTTTTCATTATTCAGATACATTTGAATATTCAAATATTCAATTTGTCATGAATCAAGTTCAAAAATTGCATTCTTGCACACCTTTAGCAAGAATACATACACATACTTGAAATAGGCATTCTTCCTAAAATATTATACACTTTAAGAGCATTCTACTATATAAGCAAAAAGAAAATCCCAAATTTTAATGTTGTATTTTGGAAGTCTGGTTTATGGACTGCCATAACATCTGTACTACAAAGATAGATCCCAGTTGGCTTCAGATGCTAGAGATCTAATAGAACTGTCCCCGTAATTCCTTTTCAGAAGGAAGTTATTAAACACATAAATTCTGCACTGGGCCAAATCATTAATATTTTCAGATGTTCATATTTCATTGAATTATATGCATATATCTTGGGCAATGAAAATGGATTCTAAGGGCTCTTGTGAGAGCAAAAAGATATTTCAACATGGGGAAGCAGCTCCAAGAAACCAATGGACCGAAAACTTGGTTCAGATTTCTACACAAGAAATCTGTAGCATACCAACACCATCCACCCATGGGTTTCTACAGGATATTTGCTTAACTTTCAACAATGTCAATGTATTATCCTTCAGATTCATATAAAATATCCGGACTTCAGAAGCGTGTGCTGCTGTTCCCGTAGTGAACATCAAAAACCAAGCTGAGGAATCGGAATAATTTGCATATAATGTAAAGCATGAAAGAATGAAGCAATTTTGCAAAAACGTGCGCAAGGACAGAACAGTGGGACAAGTTTCCACTCGGTGGTGAACAACCTCAGTGGATAATTAGTCGAGTTTAAAACGTAACAGAGAGTGAGAAACAGATTTCATATATATATATATGAATTTTTAGCAGATTCATTTGTTGATGGGCTGGATATCCATTGTTGACTTGGGCCCTTCAAGTACTTATCTGTATATCTGGATCAAAGGGCCTCTCGTATGTATCCTGGCCTCCTTGTCCTCACATTAAAAATGGGGGCCCACACCCCATTAGTCTGACTCCACATGCACAAGACAGGCTATGGTCGCATCTAGGTTGAAACCAGCTTCAGTCCACCTTCAGAGCAAGTGAACACATCAGCAAAGTGACCAGGAATTTTCTTTCCACGTTATCCATCCCAAAGGTGAATTTTCTGAGTTATTTAACACTGAAAGAAAACAGCTTGTATCTTTGCTGATGTATGCTCTCGCTCTGAAAGTGGACTGAAGCTGGATTAAACCACAGCCACGGAGGTGGATCTGGATTAAGATGATATGACTCCATTATCCGGAACGAATGGGGTTGTTATGCAAAGGCTCTCTTTTGTAACAAGAATAACTCCTTACTGAATAAAAGGGGACAACAAGTCTAAACAGCTGGAGGAAGATGAAAGAAATGTCCAACCAGTTTGGTCTAGTGGCTAACAAGCCAGATTCTTATCTGGGAGTACCGGGTTTGATTCCACGCTCCCCCATGAAGTCAGCTGGGTGACACTGGGCTAGTCACAGCTCTCTTCTGAGCTCTCACAGCCCCACATACCTCACAGGGTGTTCTGTTGTGGGGAGAAAAACAGACGTTTGTCAGCTGCTTTGGATCCCCTTAAATGGGTGAGAAAAGCGGGGTAGAAAAGCCAACTCTTCTTCTTCTACTACTTCTTTGAATGTGGTAGGATTCAGATTTGATATGAATGTTCAATCCCATGTGAATCCCATACAAATGCATATGAATCTTATACAAATCCCACAGAAATTCAAACATCAGTCTTTGAATGTGCCAACGTTTGATTCAAACACGAATGTCCAAATTCGGCCAAGTTTGTATGAATTTGGAAAGTTCTGTGAGATGCCCTCTGGGTGAATTTGAGGCTCTAAGGGCTGACATGAGATCCCCCAAAATGTCTTATCCCATCCACAGGTCTAGTCCTGGGTGTCTCTTCCTCATGTAGCCCTTGGAGTGACTCTTTTCTGTTGTGGTTGTACTGGGCTGGAAGCTACAGAAGCCAAGAGAATAGAAATCATCCAATCACAGTGTGCAAAATGGGTGCTGCAGGTGATTGGCCTGAAACTTAGGTTGGTAGTGGCCAACGAATGTCAACTACTTGACGCCAAGGACAGGACAATGGATTTTCATAAGGAGGAGCTTGAAAAGATGAAAGGAAAATCAGATCGTCAGTGGAAAGTGAATCAAGGGTCTTTTTCCACTGTCACTATGTACCCATTTTAGCACTCATTAAAGACACATTTGGCTGAGAGCCGGATGACCCCATTTCCTCCACAGACCCCATTAGGGACACATTTGTTTCCACCACAGCTAGGAAAATCCGGATCATTATGGGTCCTTCAGGTCCTATAATCCAGATTTCGTGTAGACCCCATTAAAGGGGTCTACAATGGGGTCTTCAGCCTGAAAATCCAGATTGTTCAGAGCCTGTTTCCACTATAATCCAGCAATGGGGTCTAGAGGAGGCTCGGGGGGGGGGAGGCACCCATGGGGGGGGTGCCCCAAAGTCAAGGCTTCAGAGTCCCTCCGAAGGCAGCTCCAAAATCCCTCTGAAGTCCCTCCGAAGGCAACTTCAGAAATTAGCAACGGCTCCACAGAGAAACCCCTTGCAAGAGCAATGCTGCTGGGAGCTGCCTGTTACCTTCAGACATGGAAAGAGGTGCATATTAATGAGGCTGACTCATCCATGCTCACAGGAAAGATGCAAGCAAGGAGCTAATTAATATGCACCTCTCTTATAAGGATTTGTCTTTGGAGCCTGTGCTAATCTCTGAAGTTGCCTTTGGAGGGACTTTGGAGCCTTTGCTAATCTCCAAAGGCAACTTCAGAGATTGCACCCCCTGTCCCCCAAAACACCTGAGGTGACAGGCAGACCCCTTGTGGTCCAATCCTCATTTGCCACATGGGTGCTGCGATGTTTCCACAGCAGGCAGGCTAGCACCCATTGCTATAGAGTGCTAGACCACCCGTGGAAACACATTGATCCAGATTAAGGGAAGTACCCATTCTTTAGATCCGGATCTTCTTAGATCCAGATTAAGGGAGCGTGTGGAAAAAATTTCTAACAGTAAGAGTGATCAACCAGTGGAACAGGCTGCCACGGGAGGTGGTTGGTTCCCCTTCGATGGAGGTCTTCAAGCAGAGACTGGACAGCCATCTGTCTGAGATGGTTTAGGAGATCCTGCCTTGAGCAGGGGGTTGGACTCGATGACCCAGGAGGTCCCCTCCAACTCTACCATTCTATGATTCTATGATTCTATGATTCACATCTCAACTCGGGATGTGCATGAATATTCAAAATATTCATTATTCATACGAATTTGGACGAATTTGGAAATTCGCATATGAATTGCATGTCCGGACATTCGTACTTTAGTATTTGTATGAATACACATATTTGAGTTATTCATACGAATAATTTGGACATCCGCATGTGTACAGATGCATATACATCGTGTGCATATCTATACACATCTGTACGGATACGTACAGGATGAAAATGGGATGCATACAGATATGTACGGGATGCATACGAATAAGTACAAGATGCTTATGTACCAGTAGGGATGTGAATGCCCAAATTATTTGTATGAATACATATGAATGTATTTGTATCGAATCGAGTGTCCAGACATTCATTTTTATTTTTTATTTTTTTTGGTTATTCGGAGACATTCAAATTTTTGAATAATCGATTCGTCACTAACTGAATTCAAAAACTGCATTAGGGCACACCTTGAGAACCCACCGAGGTCATCTATACTTAACTGCAGCCTTCTTGAAGGTTCTTTGGGATTACCTGAAAAACACAGTTGGAATAAAGTGGAAGTTAGGAATCGCGGGGTGGGTGGGTGATTGATAGACAGAGAATCTTAACTTTCAGCATTCGAGCTAGAAAAAGTTCCAAAAAGCTGTTTGATTTTCAATAATCAACAAAACCCATGGACTTCCACGGACCGATGCCCTTGTAATGCTCAAAGCAGCATCGCTGTCAGAGAAATTCCCTTATTTACTGTATGATTGCATTCACTTTTGGAACAATGCTTTGTATTCAAATGACCAAGAAGCTGTCTTGCATTGCATGGAGCAGCAAATAGATTTAAGCTTTCTTTATTTTTTATTTTTTTTAGGAGGGGGACAGGATGAGGGGTGTCTCTTTATAGTTATAAACATATGTCACCTTTGGGCAAAAGATGAGCTAATAGAATTGAAATTAATGTAATTTGTGGGAGGTCATCTGGAGAGTAGCCCCATCTAGGGTTTCTCAAGAAGCGTGGTTCAATTCCTCTGCTGGCATATTGCTCGATTAGTATGCAGGTAAAGTTATTGTGTCTCAACAGAATAATTGGATCATTCAAACATCTCTGTGCCCTGGTGTATCTACAAAGCCTGAACACTGATTAGATCCTGTCTGTTCATCTCAGCAAGCCTTGAAATCCTTCCCACTGTGAAAAACTAATTTTCAGTGGGAATTTATTAAATAAGAAATCGGCATGCCACTTTACCTTGCGAGCATTACTGACAGAATACAAAGATTTCCCTTGACTTTGATATATGCACTTCATGGACACTTTCTATATCATTGTTTTTTGGCATGATGATGTTTTGGGGGGGGGTTGTTCTTTCTTTCTTTCTTTCTTTTTTTTTTTTTTTGCAATTTGGCAGAAAATCCCCTTTGTCTGCAGTGGATTCCCATACAGGAAAACATTTTAAGTTTCTCTGTGAAGAAGAAAGTCATTAATACGTAAGAGCAAGAGAGCTGGAAAAACAGCTGTGATTTGCAGGAAGTTATACATGGCATGGTAGCAATTAACGCAAAAAGGTAAGGGCAAGTAGATGAAAGAAGAAGAAGAGTTGGCTTTCTTTGCCCTGTTTTTCTCACCCATTTAAGGGGACTCAGAGCAGCTGACAAATCTTCTTGTTCTTCTCCCCACAACAGAACACCCTGTGGTGTAAGTGGGGCTGTGAGAGCTCAGACGAGAGCTGTGACTAGCCCAGGGTCACCCAGCTGGCTTCATGGAGGAGGAAGAAGAGTTGGCTTTTATACCCTGCTTTGCTCACCTATTTAAGGGGACTCAAAGCAGCTGATGAAGTTTTCTGTTCTTTTCCCCACAACAGAAAAACCCTGTGAGGTAGGTGATGCTGTGAGAGCTCAGACAAGAGCTGTAACTAGCCCAAGGTCACCCAGATGGCTGCGTGGGGGAGGGCGTAATCGAACCCTGTATTCCCAGTTAAGAGTCCGGCTCCCTATACACTAGACCAAACTGGCTGACAGTTTGGGGATCTATTCACAAAGGGGATCTATGCAAACTAATATGAATTTTCTTGCATTCAATTCAATACGAATTGAATTTTTTAAAAAATATCCCTTGTGGAAATAGCACTGATCTGACTCCCACTTCCACAGAATCTGGATAGATGAGCCCAGATCTTCCTAATAATTGGTCCAGATTTCAGGCACATAAGTGTAGAAAGGACCTCTGAATCAATGAGGTTGAGAAAACGTTCAATAATTCCTCAGGCATTTTGGCTCACACTGGTAAATGGTGCCCATCTACATTTCATATGTCCCAATTTTTTCAATAGGCTGTAATTTCTTGCGCAACATAGCTGTCTGCTGGATCCAAATCGTGACATGCTACGAGCAACTACTTTCAGTCCTGGAATCAGTTTGAGTGCCAATAATGTTGATACGTTCTGGCTAGTGTTCCATACTTGCTGGATAGGTTTTGCATCAGCAGATGGACCGAGGTGGTGTACATCTGTTGCAGTCCAATGAAACTGAACATCAGGAGTGTAAAATAGTTTTAACTACTCAGAAGGGAGAAGAACAGACTGGCATATATATATATATGAATATGAACACAATTTTGGATAGCAACAAATCACTTCTGTAACTATTTGTATTTGATACCAATGTTCAGTCCCATAAGAATCCCATACGAAGCTTCGTACGAAGCTTCATATGAATGTATTGAAGCATTCTGTTTGAATTTGAATGGCTATCTTCAAATGTGCCAATTCATACAAATGTGCTGAATTCGTTCAAATTTTGAATGTTATGAATATTCACGTACCCCTGTGTGATCTTCACAGCTGCCGTCATGCCTCCAAAGGCCAGGAATGAAGGTTGCTTGCCTCAGAGTTGGTGTGTGTGTGTGAATTTTGGTGACACACTATGGTACATGACTGAAAAGCACCCTCTGACAGTTCCAGCACATGGAACTGTGCCATCTACCTGCCTCTCATGTTCCGTACAAAGGACTTTGGTCCTCTTCTGGAGCCAATTAAATGGATCTGCAAGCAATTCAGATTAAGCACCTCCATAATCCAGATCTAGCTTTGTCCAATACAGGACACGTTAATACACTCAGGTCTCCTATACAGAAACTTTGTTTGGGACTCTGGAAACACATTGATGAACTAGATGAGCCATGGATGTGCATGGATATTCATAACACTCATTATTCGCATGAATTTGTACGAATTCAGACATTCATTCATGAATCTAACATTACGATATTTATTAACACTGGTACGAATACGAATGTTTCCGGACATTCGTACAAACAGTCCGGACATTCGTTAGGCGAGGGGCGTGGGAAAGCGGCTGCACCAGTCACACCTGCAATGGATTGAGAGCAGATTGAAAGTGGATTCAGGTAGGATTTCATGCTTTCAGAGCGGTTTTGTTACGGGATACATATCAGATATGTATTCATTCCTATCGGATACAATATTTGCTCACATTGGATATCCGTACAAATTTGTACGATTACGTTTGTATCGAACAGAATTTTACCACGTTCAAGTGGGAATATTTGAATGAATATGAATATTCTAACATTCGATTTGTTACAAATCGAATCATGCTACGAGCAAATCGTAATGCCAAATCGAATGTTACAAATCGAATGCCAAAAAGCACATTCATGACATCCCTACTGTAGAATATTTCCTTTGTTCTTCCTTTTAGAACCGGTACAAAGTAGGGATGAATTTTGGGGGGCATTCTATTTGAAATGAATTGAACATTCAAAAATCCATACTCATACAAATACATTGGAATGTGGTAAAATTATATTTGATACAAAAGTATTCGTACATATTCGTAGGAACATTTGATACGCATCGGATAAGAACTAATGCATATCTGATACGAACAAATACGTATCCGATACATATCCACACTTTGAAAACATGAAATCTGACCTTTTTAATACACTGTCGATCCATGTCGTATGCGGTCTGAATACATTGTGGATCCACAAATGTCCAAACTATTCATGTGAATGTTCGGAAACTTTTTTATTCATTCAAATGTTAGCATTTGAATATCGTAACATTCAATTCGAGTATGAATGTCCGAATTCGGACGAATTAGGTGAGATTTTGAATATTGCAAATATTGGTCCACATTTGTGTAGAAAGTGCTCATTAGATGTCCAGATTTCATGGTGCTTTAGTTATTTTATAGGTTTGAGGCCTTTGGCCCATGATTCATCTAAAATAAAGCATAAATAAGGAATAAGCGGGCCAACACTTGTATTGGAAAGGAATTCCCCAATGGAGTTTGTGTCTGAGTAAATTTGTGCAAATTAGAACTCAAATCCATTTGCCTGCTTTTGTTTCCCTGGAAACTGAAACTCGGGCATTAAATGAGATAATTACCTGATGCTTTTTTTCCTAAACAGATGAAATTGTATTGGCCAAGATACGGGCTGCACCTTGAAAAGAGGCCACGCCCCATAATGATAAAATAAAATAAATTTCCAGTGTAATTTCTTTAGACAGAAGCCTTGTTGAGGGGAGGAAAAAAAACCTACTTTCTGACCAAATACGGCATTCAAAAAACGTTGTTCTTCTGGTATTCCACATACATAAATTAGCTTGCAGTAAATTATTCATTGCAGTGTATTATTTGCTCAGCGCTAGTCATTTATTAATAATTGTCAAATATTCCTTTATTGGAAAATGGAACACAGCTTGTATCCATTCTGCCACGATTTCACACTTTCCTTCCTGTCTGCTGGACGGGAAAGGAGTGTAATCACACTTGTGAGTGCTAGGTAACTACAGTCCATGCCCCACGTGATTGGTCACTCACCTATGACCGATCCCGGGGCCGGTCCTCTTCAGGGCACCACCATTTTTTCGTGGTGCCCTCCATGCATCAGTGCCATTGCCATCAATGCTGATGCTCTGCTCACGTGCAATCGCATCTGTGGTCGTCTGAGCTGCCAGCGCGCACAGGAGCACTGGAAAAGGTGCAGATGCTCGCTGCTGGATAAGCCAGGTAAGTGATTAGTTAAGCTTAACAAAGGTGTGGAGCTTTATTTCATGCTCCAAACCTAGTACGTGATTAGGGAACTTCTGGGAAGGCAGAGAAGAAGAAGGAGGAGGAGGAGGAGGAGAAGTAGTAGTAGTAATAGTAGTAGTAATCAAAGTAGTAGTAGTAGTAGTAGTAGTAGTAGTAGTAGTAGTAGTAGTAGTAGTAGTAGTAGTGCTAGTAGTAGTAGCAGCAGCAGCAATAGTAAGTAGCAGTAGTAGTGTTGGATTTTCTACCCCACTTTTCTCACCCATTTAAGGAGACTCAAACCGGCTGGCAAAGCTTTCTATCATCTCCACATCAGAGCACCCTGTAAGGTAGGTTGGGCTGTGAGAGCTCAACAGAGAGCTGTGACTAGCCCAAGGTCACCCAGCTGGCTTCATGGGGGAGGGCGGGATTGAACCCGGTATTCCCAGATAAGAGTCTGGCTCCCTAACCACTAAACCAAACTAGAGGCTACCTGGAGGCTGTAAGGTGCGGATGCTCTTCCCCAGAAGTTCCCTAATCATGCATTACGGGGTATAGTGCAAATAGGCCCCTGATTAGGTACTGTTATTAGCCTATGCTTTCACTGGATAGTAAACAAACAAACAACACACAAACAACAAACAAACAATAACTGAGAAGGTGCTAGGTGCTAAAAACACACAGACACTCATTCTCAGGTTCTTTAGAATGGAGGGGTAGCTCAAGCAAGCAGATTCACGAAAATCAATCAAATAAATAAGTTTCTGTATGCTTTAGAAAACCGGTCACCCGTGCCGTGCCCTTGATGGCTTTCATAAGGGATTGCAAAGTTTCTTGATCAGCCTTTTCCATTGCCCATTTATCATAAGGAAGCAAGGACAGCAGCTGAGAGATACAGAGAAGTCTGCAAAGTTCAGTTCACAGCTGAATATTTGAAACGGGACACGTTTGCAGCAAACCGGATGGGCAGTGGTTTGCGTCCCCAGAAATTTCATCCAACCAAACCAGCCCCTCGCTAGCGAGCATAAACTGTTTGGCCAAACAGGCTTATGTTTATTGTCTCTTTGTCTTTGAAAAAGACTTTTTTAAAAATGAAAAAAAAAAAGTATTTTGGACAAGCCCGGTAGCAGGAGATCTCCCTCACAGAAATTCTCTGAACTAGATCGCGTTGCTGCAGATGGCTCAGCCCCAGAATAAGAATGTGCAGGAATGTATTTTTTGCATTTGAATTTGAGCCGAATTGGATATCCAAAAATTTGATTCAAATGGAAAAATCCGGTTTGAATCCAGATTATCTGAATCCACACATTTGAAAATCTGATTCGAATTTGAAAATACGGATGTCAACAATATTCGTATCCTGTGATGACTGCAGTGTAAAGGTAGGCGTGTAGTTTGCAGTTTTTAACCCCTGTTGTTTTGCAGGTAAGAGACTGGAGGGCGTGGCTTACATTGACTTGGAGGGTGGGGGGAGGTTGCTCCTTACATGAGCCAATCACGGTAAGCCTACAGCCCAAATAGAGGCTATATAAGGCCCTGCAGCCAGGGCTTAGGGTTCTTTTCTGAGGCAACTCACTTGAGGGTGGGCAGAGAAAATCAGGCTGATGATAGTCTACTAACCTGAGCAGAGATAGATAAGAATATGAAATATGTTGAGATTGTATAAGAGAACATGGGAGTGAAAAAATAAGACCACCAGCAGCTCTCCTATTTCCATATTGTGTGCCAACTAACAATCTTTCCTCCTTGAGGATATCAAAATGCATTTGTCCCATTCCTTCTAATAATGCTACGGACTGAAGCCATCTTATTTCCAAAAGATTGGCTCTGCAAGCATAAATCTTTTTTTAAAGTATGTCATGGTCTTGTTTCAGAGGGATCTTCAGGGACTGTGTGTGACGCTTTCTTTCTTTTTTAAGAAGCAGAGACAGTGAGAGACAACATTTATAATAGAGTTCAATGTTCTTGGAAGCTGACAACCTCTGAAATTGACTTTGTGTAGTCAGCGAGACAACGAGACATTATAATAGGAAGGGAGCATCATTAACATGGTTATCTGTGACGTGGCCTCGGAAAAGTTTTGGGCTCCTTTCCAGCCATTCCCTTCCACGTTGCTGAACATCTTGTACCTGTCCACGAAGGTACCTGTGAGGTCCATGTCTTTTGGGGTGGGACCTGGGAAGGGAGGTGACGTTGCTTACATGGAGTGGCAGCTGGTGGGTGAATGGAAGGAGAAAAGAACTTGGTGTTCTTGGATGGCTCAAGCAGAATACCTATGGGTTGTCCTCTTCCTGCTGTACCAGAAACAACTGCTAGGGGGCGCAGCCTCAAACCTATAAATAGAGCTCCAGCTGCTGCCCCCTTTGACTTTTCCTTGGTTGCCATGCCTCCTGTGGAACTCCATGTTCTCATGGGAAAAGGTGTTACGGGGGGGGGGGGGGGCAGCAGGAAAATTGTGCCAAAGTCCAATCCAAAGGAAGTAGGGATGTGCACGAACATTCATAACATTCGTTATTCGTACAGACATTTGTACACAAATCAAATGTTACGGCTTTTGTACATTAACATTTGAATGAATACAAGCATTTCAGAACATTTCTGTGCATGGTTCATACACTCGGTAAACTGGGAATGCATATAGGATATGTATGCATTGGTATAGGATATGTATCCGATATGTATGTGTTTGAATGGGATCTGTACGCAGGATCCATATGGATTCATATTGGATATTTGTACAAATTTGTATGAATACATTCATATCAAATAGAATCCTACCACATTTGAAGAAGAGGAAGTAGTAGTAGTAGTAGTAGTAGTAGTAGTAGTAGTAGTAGTAGTAGTAGTAGTAGTAGTAGTAGTAGTAGTAGTTTAAGGGGACTCAAACCGGCTGGCAAAGCTTTCTATCCTTCTCTCCACAACAGAATACCCTGTGAGGTGGGTGGAGCTGTGAGAGCTCAGAAGAGAGCTGTGACTAGCCCAAGGTCACCCAGCCAGCTTCGTGGAGGAGTATGGAATCAAACCCGGTATTCCCAGATAGGAATCCAGCCCCCTAACCACTAGACCAAACTGTCTCACTGTCAGAAGGAGCTACTGCTGCTGTAAAGAGGACACAGCCTAAAATAGTCCTAGACTAGACAGTCTAGCAGTTTATCTGTTGCAGATGTTGCATACTGTCCCTTTCTCCATTCCAAAGTCAAGAATACATTAAAGATTGAAAGGAAGGAGGGAGGGAGGGAGGGAGGGAAGAGAAATAATTGAGGGAGGGAGGAGAAGAGTTGGCTTCTCTATTCTGCTTTTCTCACACTTTTAAGGGGACTCAAAGCAGTGGACAATTCTTCTCCCCACAACAGGCACCCTGTGAGATAGGTAGGGCTGTGGGAGATCAGACAGAGAGCTGTGACTTGTCCAAGGACACCCAGCTGGCCTTGTGAAGGAGTGTGGAAGGAAGGAAGGAAGGAAGGAAGGAAGGAAGGAAGGAAGGAAGGAAGGAAGGAAGGAAGGAAGGAAGGAAGGAAGGAAGGAAGGAAGGAAGGAAGGAAGGAAGATGTCTTTTATTTTAGGCATATCAAATTATTTTCAGCAGCCCTCTGCTAAAGCAGCTTTGTGGAAACCCAAGGTAGGGAGGGAATTCATAACTTTCCTCCACCTCTCTTCTATAAGGGCCAAAAGGTTTCAGAGCTGACAAGCAGACCGCAGGATTAACCGTTCAGAAAAGAAAGGAAAAATCTGTCTTCAGGCTTAATCAGCAGCCCCAACATTTACTGAAAAGTAACTTTCTGAAACAGTTCACTGTGAAGGTGACTTTCCAGAATGCAAATGAGTCCCAACCTTTTAAAATAAAAAGGAAGGCAGGCATTCCATAAAGGATGAAATTAGATCCTTTGGCCAATAACAATTCTCTTCCCCTGCTGTTGCCCCTGCTGTTCCATATCATCAGTCCTACGGGGATGCATTGCAAGGAAATGTCTGGGTACAAAATAAATAGCATGTCTAGAGAATCGAGAGAGCTTGGTCTCCCTGGAAATGGGAAAGGCTTTGGAAGTTGGTCATTTGCAGGTCCTTGCAGAGGCACGCCAAACTGGCTCGGGTTTCAAAGATGTTCTAACCGAACAGGGACATCGGACAGGTTCAAGTAGGGATGTGCACAAATGGGTTTTTATTGTATTTGATTCGTATTGAATCAAATGCAAGAAAATTTGTATGCATTCAAATAGATAATCTTCTAATGCGGCAGGATCCAAATTCGCTATGAATGTTCAATGTGAATCCGTTTCGAATCCCCACTACGAATCCCATACAAATCCCATATGTAGCCCTTTGTACAAGATTTGTACTAATGTATGGAAACATTCCATTCTAATTCGAATGTCAGCGTTTGAATGTGGCAACCTTTGATTCGAATTTGAATTCTGAATGTTACAAATATTCATAGAACCATAGAATCTTAGAGTTGGAAGGGACCTCTAAGGTCATCAAGTCTAACTCCCTGCCCAGTGCAGGATTTCCTAAACCATCCCAGACAGATGCAGGCCCAGCCTCTGCTTGAAGACCTCCAATGATGGAGAACCCACCACCTCCTGTGGCAACCCATTCCATTGACTGATTGCCTTCACTGTCCGGAAAGGTTTAAGTTCAAATTGAACCATCTGCCACTTTGGCTGGCCCAATCTGCCTTGGGCTAGTCACAGCTCTCTCTCTGATCTCCCACAGCCCTACCTATCTCACAGGGTGTATCTTGTGGGGAGAAGAATTGCCCACTGCTTTTAGTCCCCTTAAAATCAAACTTGATGGGACAAAGGGGTAGAGATGTGCATGAATGTTTTTTTTTAAACATTCTATTCGAATCAAATCCTTAAAAATCCAACTCGATTTAAATCTGTTAAATTCAAATTTAACAAGATTTGATTCATTGTTACCAAATTCGAATCTATTCATTTGAATTTTTGATTTGAATCTGCACATACGAATGTCAATAACATTCATATGTGCATGTACACATCTTCCCGACATCTGTACACATCTGTACACATATGCATACCATACTTATCCCATAGGCAACCCCTTTTCATCTAGGACAGATCCGTACGGATGCAGGAAAGATGTGGATCTTCAAGTATGCATTTTGTACGAACCCGTACACATAAGAATGTCCAGATAATTTGAACGAATAGATCCAAAATTTGAAATTTTATTTTAATGTCTGCATTCAAATTTTGGGACAGTCTATTCAAGTTTGAATGTCAAAATTCTACACATTCAATCGAATTTTGAATGTCTATGAATATTCGTGAACATCCCTCCAAGGGAGTGCTCTTGCAAATCCAGCAAACAAACCATGCTTGATATCAGATTGAAGGTGTTGGAATCAAACCAAACATCCTTCTGTTTGAAGAAAACAGTTTGAATTCAACCTGAACGAAGGGGTGTTTGTTTCACTTCAACGTGTGATTTTGTTTGTTTGTTTTGGTCCACGCCCCATTCCTAGTCTTGTGTTTAATTGCACTGGGTGTCACAATCAATCCTTTTCAGTCATCTAAAACAAGTGTGCACAGCAGGGTCATTAAAGGAGGGTGAAATCCATTGTTGAAGTTGGCAGGGATAGGGTTGTGCACGGATATACGAAAATCCAATTAAAAAACCCTAATCCAAATTCAAAACGGATTTTCAAAAATCCGTATCAGATTTTCTAATGATTCAATTGAATTTGTCTGTATATCACATCCAAATATCGCTTCTATTTGCGCTTATAATACAGGATGCAAACATGGAAAAAAGGGATGCAAACAGATTTGAAAATCAGATAAGAATGTTCCTGACATTTGTATCATTCAATTAAAATTGGATTTTCAAAAATGTGGATCTGGATAATCCAGATTCAAATTGGATTTTAAAAAATCTGGATTTTTGAACTTTGATTCGAATTGAATATTCAAATATTCAATTCAAATCAAATTCAAATGAAAAAATGCATTTGTGTACATCTCTAGCTGGGGATTGATTTTCTTTTGCTTGGTTGGTTTGGTATTTTGGTGCTCTGAAGTCCAAATTCCTGTTTTTTTCATCAAGAAACTCAGACACAAGAATTTAACTTTCAAATGTATATTTAAAAATTAAATATCATTGCTTTGCTTCAAAGAAGCATTAATTATTTGGGCCTCACGGGTGCCATTTTGGTTTGGCTCTTTAGAAGTTCAATCCAGCCGCAGCATTTTTGGATTATATAAACCAGAGGGTTGGCTTTGTTGTTTTTCCCTCTCCTTTTCTTCCCAGTTACAGGTCATCAGCTAGAATGTGGACACTGTTCAAACGAGCTTTTAGAGAAAAATTAAAATGAAACTCTGAAGGGACTGAAATGAATTGGCGCTTAGAAGTGTATCCAAGACAGAGACTCAAAGCGAGTCACGGGACATATCTGAAAGCATTTTAAAACTCAGTTTTCAATTCCAAATTTATTCATTTATTTTTAACATTAGAAGTGTGAGAAGCACCTCTGAAACAATGGGAAATATCATTCTAAGTCACAGGAGAAAGAGTTAGGGCTCAGTGAAAATGGCGAAAGCTTATGTGCCAGAGGAGATCCACAAAGCTTATGCAGTTTGTTATTGGAACCAGCTGCAGCCCACAGAAGTTAAGTTATGTGGCAAGCAGGGATGTGAATAAATATCCAAATTATTCATTATTCGTATGAATTTGAACACAAATCAAAGACATTTGTACTTTAGTATTCCATTCCATTCCATTTTTATATGAATATGAATATTTTGCGTTATCCTTATGAGTAATTCGGACATTCATGTGTGTACAGATATGTACACACCACGTACATATCCATACACATCCTGTGCATATCCGTACACATCCGTACGGATGCACACGGGATGGGAACGGGATGCGTGTGGATGCATACAACATCCGTATCATTGGACGCATTCAAATATTCAAATGAATGAGTACAAATGTATTCGCATCAGATTAAATGCTTAGATATTTATTTTTCTTTATTTGTACTAATTCAGCTTTTTGAATATTCGATTTGTTATGAATATATTGTCAAAAATTGCATTCTTTCAAACCCGAGTTGCGAGCGTTCACATTGCAAGCACTGGCACCGCCCCAGGCTTACCCAGGGACCGTTTCTATGGCAATGGTGATGCAGCACCCAATTGAACAGCGGCAGCCATGACGCCCTTCTACCGCAAGCATCTGGGAACAAACCAAGAGTGTCCTAGGAACTCCCAGTGAAGTAGCTCCATAGCTACAGAAGTTTGGGATATGCCGTGCACGCTCTGGGCTGCTCTGGGATGGTGTGGACCATTACTGCCAGCTTGGTTTAGTGGTTATGGAGCTGAACTCCTATCCGGGAATACCAGGTTTGATTCCACACTCCTCCACAAAGCCAGCTGGGTGACCTTGGGCTAGTCACAGCTCTCCTTCTGAGCTCTCACAGCCCCACCTACCTCACAGGGTGTCTGGTGTGGGGACAAGAATAGAAGGTTTGTCAGCAGCCTTGAATCCTCTTAAGGATGAGAAAGGAGGTATAAAGCCAAGTCTTCTTCTTCCTCCTCCTCCAGAAAGCCAACTTGGTGGCCTTGGGCTAGTCACAGCTCTCTTGTGACTCAGTTTGGTTTAGTGATTAGGGAGCCAGACTCTTATCTGGGAATGCCGGATTTGATTCTTGCACTCCTCCGTGAAGGCAGCTGGGTGACCTTGGGAGAAGAACAAAATGGTGAGAACAGAAGGTTTGTCAGCTGCTTTGAGTCCCCGTAAATGGGTGAGAAAAGCAGAGTTGAAAACCCAACTCTTCTTCTTCCTCCCTGAAGCCAGCTAGATGACCTTGGGCTAGTCACAGCAAATTACTCCTCCTCCTCCTCCATGATATCCAGCCACCCTCTGGAGGCAGCCTGGGTTTTCTCCCCAATCAAACATCAGTCCATTCTCCATATTCATCCAATTAGTCCTGTTCCCTCCATTGCCATGCCTTTCCCACTTCCAAATCCATTTGAGCATACGTGCAGTGTACAAAATTTAAGGGTTTGTTTTTTAAAAAATGAAAAACCCTTCAACAGAAGCAAGCTGTGTTCACACAAAGCTATGCATGAATGTAGCTATTAAATGTAATAAGGCAGATGCACACGTCTGCATCTGTGCTTGTTCAAACTCTGCTTGGAGCAGTGAAAGCCACCTTCATTCAGGGTCCACATACTCAGAGAAAAGGAGCAGAATATAACTGAAGCAGAGTTCAAATAGATGGACAAGAAAGAAAGAAAGAAAGAAAGAAAGAAAGAAAGAAAGAAAGAAAGAAAGAAAGAAAGAAAGAAAGAAAGAAAGAAAAGCTCCTGCCTCCTGCCCACCTTTTCCATGGTGGGAAGATCATCACCCAGTATGCCTCTCCTTTCTTCTCTACAGTCCACAAAGCTCTCCTGAAATAATTAGATAATGAAATTGTGGGTTTCATTTATTTTTTCGTTCTTCTAGATGGCAGATAATTTTGAACATGAAATATTCCTTAGAGGTCTCTTACCACTTATTTTGGTGGTCATTGGAATGTAGTTGAGCTAAATGCAGATTATTCTTTAATCTTCAACTCTTCAAGTCCTATGTTTTTAGGGTGTTTGTTAGGGATCTGCCCCTGAGTAACATCTGCAAAGATCAGCTGGGCTATAGTGGAGTCTAGGATCTTCTCCCAAAGCCTGGAAGTAGAGAAGAAAAGGGATCTCATCTCTGGATCCTATTTCTCCCACCCTTCTTGTAAATGTGGGTTCCCTGGTCCTGGTCTTGGCTTGGCAGTTGAAAGACTTTAACCAGCCAGGGCTTCCCATCTTCCATGGTCACCAGGCCAGACCTTAGGCCTCTTTGCACTTGGGTTGATGGTGCATGAAGAAGAAGAGGTGAAGAGTTGTCTTTTCTACCCCACTTTTCTCACCCATTTCAGGGGACTCAAAGCAGCTGACAAAGCTTTTCTGTTCTTCTTCACAACAGAACACCCTGTGAGGTATTCGGGGCTGTGAGAGCTCAGAAGAGAGCTGTGACTATCGCAAGGTCACCCAGCTGGCTTCACGAGGGAAGGCGGAATTGAACCCAGTATTCCCAGATAAGAGTCCGGCTCCCTAACCACTAGACCACTGGCCTTTCCATTCCCAAGTATCCTTGAGACTGTTTGAACTTTTAGCCTGAAGTGTTTGTAAGCTTCTGAAAAGGAAAAGTGAATCCCCTAAGCCTTAAAGAAGAGCGTGCGTGCACACACACACACAACACACACACACACACTCTCTCTCTTCTTTCCTAAACTTGCAAACCTTATTCCACATAACAAAGAGAGAGGGGGGAAATCACTCTTAACTCACGCTTCGATTGATTTATTCCTAGCTGTGCCTTTTGCTCGTCCAGCTATAATCCCCTCTGTGAACATGTGATTTGCACCCAAAGTATTGTCGGAAGCCGATAGCCTAAGGCCGTTAGCAACAAAAGAACATGGGATGAGCTCTTTGCAAAGTGGTTTCCGGTAAAGCCAGGCTCTCTTTGGAAAGACGAAGAGCGCAGGCTATAAGGAAAAGCAGATTTTTAACAGCATCTTTTAGGCATGTATACATTTTGATGCTGCGCTGTATGAAGTACAGGCATCAGAAAGCGTCTGCTGGAATCTGAAAATGTAGCTAGAATGGCAAAGGCTGCAGGTGCAAACCAAACTAAACTAGATCAAGCTTCCACAGATCAGAACAGTTTAAATGTAGCATCCTTTTTGCCTTTAAACAAAACAAAACAAACCATGCAGACCATGATTATGGCCTGGCCTTCACTCGCCCAGTGGGGAAATTTCTTTGGAAGGGGCTTCTTTGGAAACTTCATGATCGTCTCACGGCATAAGCTGTTTCTGTCTCTATTTCAAAGTTAGGAGGGATTAAGAACCCAAGAGGAGCCCTGCTGGATCAGGCCGCAGCCCGTCTAGCCCAGCGCCCTGTCCCAGATGGCAGCCCTCCAAAGCCTTCTGGGCATCTCAACCAGAAGACAAATGCAAAACGTTAACTTACTCTCGAGCCCCTGCAAATATCCTGAACATGGTGCTAGGCATCCATTTTAGCAGCCGTTGTGAGCCGCTTTGAAAATTTCAAATCATTCGTATGAATTATTTGGACATTTGTATGTGTACGGATACGTACGCATTACATATGTATTCATATGCATCTTATTCGTGTATCCGTACACATTTGCATGGATACATACGAGACGAAAACAGGATGCGTACGGATGCGTACGGACACATGAGAATGTTGTCGACATTTGTATCTTCAAATACGAATAGATACGAATGGAATCAAATCGATTTGAATTTGAATACATTTGAACATTCAAAGATTCGATTCGATTCAAATCAAATCAAATCTGAAAATTGCATTTGTGCCCTAATTTGTATGCATTCGCATGGCATTTGTATGGGGTTGAACATTCATTTTGGGTGTTTTTCCACTGCGCTCCTTAAATCTGGGTCTAAGAAGATCTGCATCTAAGCAATGGGTACTTCCCTTAATCTGGATCTAGTAGATCCAGATTAAGGGAAGTACCCAATGTGTTTCCATGGGTGGTCTAGCACCCAATAGCAATGAGTGCTAGCCTGCCTGCTGTGGAAACATGAGCCTTTGCTAATCTCCAAAGTTGCCTTCGGTGGGACTTCGGAGCCTTTGCTAATCTCTGAAAGCAACTTCAGAGGGATTTCGGAGGGACTCCGAAGTCTTGACTTTGGGGCACCCCCACCCATTGGTGCCCCCCCAAGCCTCCTCTAGACCCCATTGCTGGATTGAGGTGGAAACAGGCTCCCTACAATCTGGATTTTAAGGCTGAAGACCCCATTGTAGACCCCTTTAATGGGGTCTACATGAAATCCGGATTATAGGTCCTGAAGGACCCATTATGATCCAGATTTACCTAGCTGTGTTGGAAAGAAATGTGTCCCTCATGGGGTCTGTGGTGGAAATGGGGTCATCCGGCTCTCAGCCAAATGGGTCCTTAATGGGTGCTAAAATGGGTACTTACTGTCAGTGGAAAAACATCCATTGAATACGAATCCTACCACATTTGAAGGTGATCGACCTAAATGAATACAAATTTTCTTGCATTCGATTCAATACGAATTGAATACAAAAAAAAAAAAAAAAAAAAACACCAAACATTCACTCACATCCCCACTATCCAAATATAGCGGAATAATACAAAAGCAGATGGTAGTTGTTTGACTAGAAAAATGAAGCTCCGTTGTTCCATGAGGAATTAAACAGCCCCGTCTTGCCTTGGAAGGAGCACAGAGTATTTATGCCGCTAGCTTGCAGATCGCGTGGAGATTCAGTTTATTAATCTTAGTTTAGCGGGGAAAATGTCTTGGCTCTATCCATCTAATATCCTAGAACAGCAAGCAGCCTGTTAACATCAACACCTTAGTCTGTGTTTCTGTTTTCTGACAACATTTTAATAAAGTGGAAAGGCATCCCTGCTGTGAAGGACTAGAAAGCCAGAGTTTCATCAAACCATATTCTGAGACATAGATTTATTTATAATTTGAAAAGCTAGGTGGAAGGCCTGTGGATACACAGGTGCCAAATGATGTATTATCCAATATATCCATGCATTATAGATAATGATTTAGGTTTGTTTGTTTTTTCCCCCAGGACTTGAAAAGCAGCGTTTGGTGTTGATTTTCTAAAAAGCTGTCTAAAGTTATGTTCCTATACCAACAAACCTTGTTCTACACTATTTTTTAAAATCTAAAATTGCAGTTCGGTGAGGGGGGGGGGGGCTGTGACAGCTCAGAAGAAAAAGAGATGTGACTCCATAAAGATGCAAGACAAGTTAAGAAGAGTCGACTGCTTTTCTCTCCCTTAAGGGGACTCAAGGCAGCTGGCAAACCTTCTGTTCTTCATTCCACAACAGATACTCTGTGAGGTAGGTGGGGCTGTGAGGGCTCAGAAAGAGAGCTGGATGGAGATGACAGATAGATAGATAGATAGATAGATAGATAGATAGATAGATAGATAGATAGATAGATAGATAGATAGATAGATAGATAGATAGATAGATAGATAGATAGATGATGGACGGACGGACGGATAAAAAGAGAGGTGTGTGTGTATGTATTTCCATCCATACCCCATTGGAATACAAGAAGCTGGCAAAACAAAACTGATAACAATCGAACATCGAGAAGAAAACAATAATATTGTGCTCTCGGATATTCTTATCAATCTAACCATCAAATCTTTGCCTGCTTAGCTACAAAATCCCTTTGAGGCAGAGCTGTTTAAAATACGAATGACAAACCAGTGGCCCTCTGGCTGTTACCGAAATGCAACTTCTCCAGAAGAGAAAAGCCTCTTCGGATGTGTGACACCCTAATCTTGCCATCACATCAGCTCTCAATTAAAGAAGAATGTGTCTTTTTCCCCTCTTTTTTTTTTTTAAGGATTACTTGAAGCACTTAATTAAACTTCTCCATTCTGTTCGGCGGAGTGTATCAGAGAGGCTCCCCGATTTTCCCTACCAGTTCCTTTGGTCAACTTCTCTAACCAGGCAGCTGATAAGCTCTGTGAGCTGCAGTATGAAAAACGCCGCCAGCAACTGTTTAATCTTGGCAACCCAAGGCAAGCGGAGGACGGCAGTAGTCTAATTAAAAGGCCTTTTGATATATTATTTATCATTGATATTCCAATTTGACTGCACAGGTCTACTCCACTCTGAGTATCAGTTTCAGCCTAAAAAGTAATAATTAAAAGCAGGAGTAAAAATCACTAGAAGTGAATTGGAAGACAGAGAGCACACACACGCCATAAAAAGCTACTGTTGAGAGGAAGAATTATGATTTGGTGATATTTGACCTTCTAGGAATGACTGAAAGTGTAAATAAGTTTAGGCTGAAAGCAGACATGGCAAAACAAGGTATCTCTGAAGTGTCTCAGAGAAGGCTCTGAGGTGGGATTGTTCACACACCAGCTGGCCCCTCTACCTTCTTCTGAATATTCTGCGTTAGAAAAGGTGGATTAGAGAAGGGTCTGGAACACCAGGCCCACACACTGTCTCTCTCTCAGGCACTTCTGAGGTGTCCCAGAGAAGGCTCTGAGGTGGGATTGTTCACACACCAGCTGGCCCCTCTACCTTCTTCTGAATATTCTGCGTTAGAAAAGGTGGATTAGAGAAGGGTCTGGAACACCAGGCCCACACACTGTCTCTCTCTCAGGCACTTCTGAGGTGTCCCAGAGAAGGCTCTGAGGTGGGATTGTTCACACACCAGCTGGCCCCTCTACCTTCTTCTGAATATTCTGCGTTAGAAAAGGTGGATTAGAGAAGGGTCTGGAACACCAGGCCCACACACTGTCTCTCTCTCAGGCACTTCTGAGGTGTCTCAGGAAAGGCTCAGAGGTGGGATTGTTCACACACCAGCCTGCCCCTCCCCCTCTCCTGAACATCCTGTGCTAGAAAAGATGGATTGGAGAAGGTTTGTGAATATGAGGGCTACATGCTGCCTCTCTGAGGTGACTTTGGGGCACCCCTTTTGCTATGACTGACCACACCTTACGTCCATACGTTCTAAACCTCTCTGGATAGCCAAGAAAGAAAGACAGTGACATTTCAAGATTATATGCTCCCCCCCCCCCAAAAAAAAATGCAGAGGCCTTTTCAAGGCAAGAGCTACATGCGGTAGAGCTCAGAAGAAGAGTTGGCTTTTCTACCCCACTTTTCTCATCCATTTAAGGGGACTCAAAGCGGCTGACAAAGCTTTCTGTTCTTCTCCCCACAACAGAACACCCTGTGAGGTAGGTGGGGCTGTGAGAACTCAGAAGAGAGCTGTGACTAGCCCAACGTCACCCTGCTGGCTTTGTGGTGGAGGGCGGAATCAAACCCGGAATTCCCAGATAAGAGTCCAGCTCCCTAACCACTATACCAAACTGGCTCAGAGGTATTCAGTAACAGCTGGCAAGGAGGGGTCACAGCTCAAAGCTCCCCTCTGTATGGTGCCAGGAACCTCAGAACAAATCCCGATTGCTGTCATGGAGGACCATCAATTAAGCTATAAACCAGTGCAACGGTGGGAGATGTAGCATTTGGAACATACCAGGAAAGGGATCTCGGGTTTTTGGTGGACAGTTCAATGAAGGTGTCAACCTAGTGCACGGCAGCAGCGAAAAAAGCAAATTCAATGCTGGGAATAATTAGGAAGGGAATAGAAAATAAGTCAGCAAGTGTCATTTTGCCCCTTTATAAATCTATAGTGAGGTCACATTTGGAATATTGTGTATAATTCTGGTCACCACACCTTAAAAAGGATATTGTGGAACTAGAAAAGGTGCAGAGAAGGGCAACCAGAATGATTAAGGGTCTGGAACACCTCCCTTACGAAACCAGGCTGCAATGTCTAGGCCTCTTCCATCTGGCGAGACGGCGTTTAAGAGGGGACCTGATTGATGTATATAAAATTACGCACGGTATAGAAAAGGTGGATAGAGAAATTTTGTTTTCTCTATCGCACAACACTAGAACCAGGGGGCACTCTATGAAGCTGATAGGTAGGAGAGTCAGGTCTGACAGGGGAAAGTATTTCTTCACCCAGAGGGTCATCGGGTTATGGAATGTGCTGCCGGAAGAGGTGGTGACAACTACCAGTCTAGATGGCTTTAAGGAAGGGTTAGACAAATTTATGGATGACAGATGTATCAATGGCTACTAAAACGAATGCCTAGATGCATCTTTCAGGCTCGGGGGGGGGGAGGAATTGGGGTGCTTCTAAGGCCATCTGCTGGGACTCGAGAGCAGGAGAAGGTTTGTCCTTGTCTCTGCTTGAGATGCCCACAGGCAATTGGTGGGCCACTATGTGATACAGGATGCTGGACTAGATGGGCTGTGGCCTGATCCAGCAAGGCTTCTCTTACGTTCTTATGTTCTTATGGAATGAAAGGATATATATTTTTTTTTAAAATGCAGAGAGCTTTGTGCAGAAATGGTGGAGATGGCCACACCTTCCCTGACCATTCTGTATTCACTGGAAGTCAACAAAAAACTCTTCTGGGTCTCACCAGTCCACGTGTTTATGTGCATCTGTGATTCCTTGTTCCTCAACTCCCACTGGTACATTTTATCTGCATTAGACGGAACATAATCCCCATCTGGGGGGGGGGGGCTGATTGACAGGTCTACTGGTGGACCAGAGGGCTCTAGTCCGAAATACGAAGGTGTGCAGAAGGTGTGCCTCCATGTTCATGACGACCAGGGGATCCCTTTTGGTGGCACACCAAATCACACTGCCAAACCGCATTCCAAGGTTAAAACCCTCGTTCCTGGCCCCTGGGATACTCAGAGGTCAGCTCCAAAACTCACGTCAGCTTTGGAACCAAGGGGAGGGGTGAGAACTGGTCTGGACCAGTGCTGTCATGCTGAGAACACTGTTCCAGGGCATCCCTTTCCATGGGCTGAAACAGCAAGTCTGCCTTCTCCAGACAAACTGGGTTTAGGCTGTGGACCTAACACTCCAATGAGACCATCTACCTCCGAGGAGGCAGGTAGCTTTAAAAGAACTCAACAAATCCATAGACCCTATATTTTGGAGGAGAGTTTATTCTTAGAGCAGCTCTGACTTCCTGCATGTCCAAAGGTAGACCCTGATGCCTTTGAATCATTCGTGATTCATGCCGGGGCTTGGAGATAAACTGAGCAGTCTTACTTGAAAATTGTTTATTTATACTCCAGAACACATCGACCTCATAAAAAACCGTTTGCTTTTGCTATTTTGGCTTCCTGCGTTTGAAATAAGACAATCTAAAAATATGCGTGCTACCAATTCTTGCTTTGCAAGGGCACCAGTACAGGTCAGAAGGGATTTAATGATAGCTACGTTCAAAAATAGCTGGCAATATCGTCTGGAAGGCTTCCTTGCAAGCAACACAAGGGAAGACAGTACACAAGTATTTTGAGAACGAGCTATTAAAAAGAAATGAAAAAAAATAGGAGTGATGGTTGACCTCTGCATTAATTCCGTATGTCTAACAGCATCTCATAAGGAATCTTTTCCAATTCCCAAAGGAAAAGCTCTACAGAAGGTGTGATGATTCTGAAGATTCATGCTAGCATGTAGCTTCACCATTTATTCTTCATAATTAAGAATAGTGTGCATTTGGTTGACTCTACTAATGCTAACTAGGGATGTCCATGGATACTCATAGTCTTTGAAATCTGATCAAGTATGCCGAATTTTGACATTCGAACTCAAATAGAATGTCCCAAAATTCGTATGTAAACATTTGAATTGAATTTTGAATTTCGGATCTATTTGTCTGAATTATCCGGCCATTCCTATGTGAACGGGTTCATACACGATGCATACTTGAAGATCCGTGTCCGTACACTTTTGTACGGATCTGTACAGGATGAAAAAGGGTTGCATTTGGGATAACTATGGGATGCATGTGGACCTGTATGCAATTGTATAGATGCGTACGGATGTGGGGAAAATTCAAACAAATAGATTTGAATTTGGAAAATTCAAATTGAATTTTGTTAAATCCGAATTTAAAAGATTCAAATCCAATTGGATTTTCGGGTATTCTATTTGATTCTAAAAGAATGTCAAAAAAAAATTGTGCACCTCTCTTGTGGTATCAGCTAGCAACAATTTGCAAACCATCTAGTGGTCCTGAGCTGAAACCAGCAATTACTCAAATATGTTCACTAGGGAACTTCATTGGTATTCGTCACATTTGAAATTCATACGAATTGGGAAGAATTTGGACATTCTCCATCGAATTGAATGTTGGCACATTCAAAGACTGAAATTCAAAACTCCCAAACATATTTGTTATTGTTAATACTGTTACCAGCATTAGTAATAATCACTTTCTTAAATAATCATATCGCTATGTCTGCAAGATGGTCATGTTTTGATACCTGCTGTTGGTTTGTTAAATTCTTACTGTTTGCAATTTCAGTTTTTCAATAAAGTTAATTAAAAAAAAGATTGAAATTCAAAAGCGAATCGAACACTTTGGAACATCCGTACGAAGCTTCATTAGATTCCTGGACTTGGGAGGTGGGAAAATGGCTGTGCCAGTCACATCTGCAACAGATCCTGAGTGGATTCGAAGTAGATTGAGAGCAGATTCAAAGTGGATTCAGGGCGGATTTGACACGTTCAGAGTTGATACATAGGGGATGCATATCAGATATGCAGGGGATATGTATCTATACATATGGGATTCATATTGAACATTTGTATCGAATTTATATTGAACATTCATATCGAATTTGAATCCTACCACATTCAAAGAAGAAGAAGAGTTGGCTTTTCTACCCACTTTCCTAATAGGCGCCTATGAATATCAGAAAGGCGACTATTTCAAAGACTGGGACCCACCACAGAGAAGCCCCAAGTGCAGGGAGTCAAAAAATGATATTCAGTGATTCTCAGTATTCTCAGTAGGACCTTCCATGAAGTTCTAACTGCTCTCACAGATCCATACTGAGACTGGTCCCTTGGCCCTTGAAGCCTATTTCGGATAGTCCTGGAAATAGCAGCTGCACAAAAGCAATTTCTTATTCTTAGTAATTTTAACAAAGAAGAAGGCAGAAAGAACAGGAAGCTATAGACAAACTGCTCAAAACAAATCCCATTGCTAGCAGCAATTCATCATTAGCTGACTCTCAAATATCATGTTTATTAAAAATAATAACAATAACTCTGGCACTACGTGGAGAAAGCAGGAAGTTAAAACTAATGTGCCTCATTTTGGACTAAAAAAAAAGTAAAATATCTTTCTCGTATTATTGTTTTGTTTGGTAATCTATCGTTTTATTTTGCAAATATACCTTCAGTTCATTACTTCTTTTTCTTTTTAAGGCATTCTTTTTTAAAAAAGAAAATATATTTATATGGCTTGTTTTATATAACAGGAGTGACTGTAGCAGCCTGTAAAGCAAAGGGTCAATGATTTAAACCCCAGCTTCTCCGTTGAAGAAAGCAATGGCAAACCACTTCTGTATCCCTGCCAAGAAAACTGCATAGAGTATAGAAACAGCTGCCCATGGAGTATAGAAACAGCTGTAACTCAGTGGTAGAGAAAACTGCCTGGAAAACACAGGGTCACAAGTTCAGTCCACAGGCTCTCCCTGGAGGAAGGCAATGGCAAACCACTTCTGTATTCCTGCCAAGAAGACTGCAGAGAGATGCCGAGGAGTCACTCATGACTCAGTGATGCCCAACAGCGCAGAAGCTTTTATGCAGCATTAATAATTTAAATTTTATTTTGTTTGTTATACTTTTGGTTATTAGCGTCATTTTACTCCTTTCTGTGCGAACAGAATTTGAGAATCTGTGCGGACAGAATTATGTGTGGATGGAGAAATTCATTCAAATGGAAATTCACACAGTAGATTACTAACAATTCTGTTGAAACTGAAAAGCATCTTTTTGGGGGCGGGGGAGTCTCTATCGGTAATGCATTTCAGCTTTCAGGAGATTTCTCAGGTACGCCGTGTTTTCCCAACCTTGCACTAGTCAACATTTGTTTTAAGACGTGTAATCTGGCATTTGCAGTTGAATGGTCAAAAGACAAGCTTTAGGAGATGGAGAAAAGAAAAACAGAATAGAAATACACAGGACAAAATAACAGCTTATAGCAAGCTGGCGTCGGGTAGGAGAGTCGGATCTGACAAGGGGAAGTATTTCTTAGCCCAGAGGGTCATCGGTTTATGGAAGTTGCTACCGGAAGAGGTGATAGCACCTACCAGCCTAGGTGGCTTTAAGGAAGGGTTAGAGAAACTTATGGATGACTAGAATGCCTAGGTGCATCTTTAAGGCTTGGGTGGGGGACCAGGATGCTTCTAAGGTCATTTGCTGCGATTCGAGAGCAGGAGGTTTGTCCTTGCCTCTGCTTGAGATGCCCATGGGCATTGGGTGGGCCACCATGTATGACAGAATGCCAGACTGGACGGGCTGTGGCCTGATCCAGAAGGGCTTCTCTTACGTTCTTATGTTACATCTGCATTAGCCTAAAGAATTTCGGGAGAGAACAGTTTCACTTCCAGTTGAAAGAGGAGGAGGAGGAAGAGGAAGAGCAGACAGATTGACCTACAAAGCTTCATATGAACATATCAAAACATTCGATTCAAATTCCAATGTCTGAATTTGTACAAATTTGTGCAAATTTCCATTGCTTCGAATATTCGTGCACATCCCTAAATGATGCACACATTAGCAAACTTGTATTGAATTCCAGGGGTGAAAGGAAGAGCAAATTGAAGCTCTGGACTGCAAGGTATTGTAGGGCAGGGGTGCATTGGTCCTCTTGGAGATGGATCTCCCTGTTCTTCCAAATTTAAAATTGAGGGAAGGATCTAGGACACGGAGCTACGACTCCAGAAAGCACGTAACGCCGAGCAACCGGCAGGCACAACAGAGATTTTCTTTTCTTTGAACTACGGAGACAATGAACTGGTGGTGAATAATGCACACACCTCAAATAATTCAGAGAACAGATTTGAATAATGAATGTGTTTGAGAAAATTGTACATTGTTCCTAGACAATTCACGGGGAGAAAGACAAGCAAACATTCATCACTTACCCTTGGCTGCCAGCTCACTCATTAAAACTGGCAGATCACATCAGGATGAATCCATGGGAGGGTCTCCTACAGATGTTTCGGTAGTCAGAAAGGAATTAGCCCCACTATTTCATAGCTGTCCTTCCCCCCCCCCCCCCCGACATTTGCGCATAGGAGTAGAGAAAAAGAACCGGGAGAACTGCATAGAAAAAACCATGTCTCTTTGATTACTCGGGGTCGATAAAAGAATAAGGTTGCATCCAGATGTAAGAAGGTGGGTGTCCTGACTGATCATCAAATGACTCGGGGAAACAGAGACATTCCTTTCTTATTCAGGGATGGAGAAATTCTGCTCTAATAGAAACTTGGAGGGGGGGGGGAACAACTCCAAAGGTTTTAAAACTTTAGAAACTTTACTACCAGGATGCTCTCTGGTATCTCCAGGTATCCTGAGGATAGATGTTACCAATGGCAACTGCAAGAATATGCAAAACATTCAAAATTCGATCGAATTCATTCAAATTCGGACATTCAAATTTGAATTGAATGTCTGTACATTCATTTTTTAAACATTCGAATGAATTCCAAATCCTTTGAATCCAAATGGGATAGAAACGAGATGCGTAGAAATTCCTATGGATGCGTACGGACACATACTGTACGAATGCTGTTGACATTTGTATCTTCAAATACGAACCAAATATTCATACGAATAGGTACAAATGTATTCAAATCAAATCAAATGTGAGTATATTTGAATTTCAAACATTCGAATTGATTTGAATTTCTGGATACTGGATGCAAATCGTATGTGAAAAATTGCATTCGCGCCCACCCCTACTGGTATGGATGCCAAGGTACCAACGCCAGTTTGGAGAGACAGGCAGAATGCTTCTAAAGCTCACCTGCAGGGATTTGGGAGAGGGTGAAGCTTTTGCCTTTGTCTTCTGCTTGAAGCAAGAAGCCATTGGTGGGCCACTGTGTGAGATGGGCTGCAGGATTAGATCATGGCTCCTCTTACGTTCTTATAGAAAACTTTACGGCTACTAACATGGATGCCCAGGTACTGCCTCTAGGTTGGGGAGACATGCAGGATGTCTCTAAAAGCCACTTGCTGGGACTCAAGAGGAGGTGAAGTTTTGCCCTTGTCTTCTGCCTGAAATGGCCAGAAGCAATTGGTGGGCCACTGTGTGAGACACGATGCTGGACTAGATGGGCTGTGGCCTGATCCAGTAGGGCTCCTCTTACATTCTTACGTGAACATCTCAAAAGGTGGATATTTCCCATCCATGCTTCCTATTTGTCTTTGCATAATGACAAAGACCAACCCCACAGAAGTATTGGACTAAGACCAGTAGCCAGTTCTAGTGTAGGCCCTTATCCTGGATCATATCTGGAATAGGAATCTGCCATCTACATGCTGGTGCAGACTATAGCTGACCCCACCAGCCTGAATCAGGCAGTATTGACATAAAGCTGTTCTTCAGCCCACCCTTGAAATGGGCAATGTCATCTGTGTAGACTGGGGGTGTTTTTCCACTTAGCACTAGAGTACCCTTTAAGGACCCATTAAGGACCCTTAATGGGTACTCTAGTGCTAGCAGTTTTTTCCACTAGCACTAGAGTACCCATTAAGGACCCATTAAGTGCCAAGTGGAAAAACACCCTGGAACACAGATGGATCTATAGGGCAGGATACAGACTCCAGACTTGACATGGGCATGGATTTCAATAATTGGCTGTGGGGCCACACTGAGAATTGTACCACCCGCTAAGCAGAGAATTCAGTGCCAGAGACATCCTGGCCATTCATAATATGTCTGGCCCTGACTAGGGAGGGGCACGAATGCTCTTAACATTCGTTATTCATATGAATTTGCCCCAAAGTGGGACATTGGTACACAGATCTAAAGTTATGACATTTGTACATTAACATTCGTATAAATAGTTTGGAAATTCATGAACCTGGGGAGGTGGGGAAGTGGCTGGGCCAGTCACATCTGCAATGGATCCAGCTTGCATTCAACATGGATTGAGAGTGGATTGAAAGTGGATTCAGGTTATATATGACGCTTTCACACACACACACACACACCCAAAATTGTGCCCATTCCTACTCCCCAGGTAGCTCTTTGGGGTCTTTTCCCCCTCTTTAAATGATGTCCAAGTCTGGTTTTCAGTTTTTCCATCTTTCAGGTAGTTATGCAAATTACTCCTCTGTTGCTGACAGTTACGATAAAGTTCACAAACTATAAACCATCTGTTATTTTTATGCACAAAATATGCTTTGGTTAAAAATGTGTCCCTGCCAGGATTCTGACATATCCCACCCCCCCGTCCCTGTTCTCCCTTTCTCTCAATAATATTCCCACAATACCATGATGGTGAAACAGATCTCCATGCCACACGGGAGATTCAATATTTCAGTTTCTATGGTGACCAGGTAAGGACTGGCCTCACCTATTGGCATCAAAAGTTGCTGGGAAGCAAGCAAAACTCTCTCCCCCTTTTTATTTTTAATTTTTGTCTCAGAGATTAAATGGTGCAGTCTTCAAAAGAAACTAGAACAAACTGCCTGGCGAAGATACTCTGTGTGTCAAATGAAGAACAGATATCTTCTTCGAGTAACAGGAAGCCATTTAATTTTAGGGGGTTTTTTTTGTGTGCACTGACCCTGGCTAATTATAGACGGCAGTTTATGGAGATTTCTATGCTGCCTAATTGCATAAGTCTTGGAGAGGTAAACAAGAAGAGTAGAAAAATAAACAAAACATAAAGTACATAAAACGCTCACGCTTGAAAAAGTACACACAAAGAGAGAGGAGAAGAAGAAGAAGAAGAAGAAGAAGAAGAAGAAGAAGAAGAAGAAGAAGAAGAAGAAATGGGCTTTTCTACCCTGCTTTTCTCACCAATTTCAGGGGACTCAAATCAGCTGACAAAGCTTTCAGTTCTTCGGTCTAGTGGTTAGAGAGCCGGACTCTTACCTGGGAATACCAGGTTTGATTCTGCCCTCCCCCAGGAAGCCAGCTGGGTGATCTTCGGCTAGACGCAGCTCTCTGCTGATCTCTTACAGCCCCACCTACCTCACAGGGTGTCTTTTGTGGGGAGAAGAACAGAAGGTTTGTCAGCCGCTTTGAGTCCCCTTAAATGGGTGAGAAAAGCAGGGTAGAAAAGCCAACTCTTCTTCTTCAACCTTCTTCTCCCCACAACAGACACTCTGGCCGCATCCCCACGACGTCGTTATCTCGAATTCAAAATGTTTTGAGTTCGGGCAGTTTAGACGGCACTTCGGCTTAATACGGTATTTCCGTGTTAAACGACGTTATTCCGATTTGAAATAAATCCTGATCTCAACAGGTCTCACTCCGGAACATGCCCTTGACACGTGTTTAATTTTTTACTGTGTGGACAGTATCGTTCCGGGATGAGATTCCGTGTTAAGGCTGTCCCGCCCCCAATAGCACTGTAACCAATGGCTGTACGTATTAGAAGCACGTCATGTTTAGGGTTTCCTTCATTGAAAAAATCCACCCTCAAACACCCACTATAAAGCTCCAGTCCTTAAAGTTACACTGTATCAATGTCGGCACTTCACACCTTAAAAACAATGTTGCAGTTTTGCGCAATTTCAGCTCTTTGAAGGTTCTGAACTTTAAAACAGGGAAAGGAAAGCCCTGGAGCCTGTATTTTAAAAGCTGTGGGGCTTATCCAGCAGTACGAGGGGTGAACGGCAGGCGCCCCCCGCCCGCCATCCATCTGACACCTCTCTCCTCCTTCCCCACCAGACCGCCACCCCACCTCGGTAGGGGATGTGCGGCCGGTGCCTTGCCTCAGCCGCCGCTCTACAGGAGCCCGATGTCAGCACTGGCGAAACGGCTGCTCCTTTCTCCACCACCGCCTCCGTCTCCTACCGCTGCTGGGGAAATGAAGCGACACCCCCCATCCTGCTGCGGGCAGGGGGTGCCTGCCATTCACCCCTCATAGTGCTGGATAAGCCCCGCGCTGAATCAATCCCGCCTGCTCCTGCTCCTGTGACGGCGGCAGCGGCAGCGGAGCCCCTTCTCTGAAGGGGTGTTCTGTTGTGAGGAGAAGAATGGGAGGTTTGTCAGCTGCTTTGAGCCCCCTTAAGGGTGAGAACCGGTTTGTCAGTCGCTTTGAGCCCCCTTAAGGGTGAGAAGGCTTGTCAGCCGCTTTGAGTCCCCTGAAGGGTGAGAACAGAAGGTTTGTCAACCGCTTTGAGCCCCCTTCAGAGGCTACTTTGCCTCTGCCTGTGATCACACCTAAGGTTTAATCCAGTTTCAGTTCACTTTCAGAGTGAGAGAATACACCAGCAAACTGACAAGCTGGTTTTCTTTCAGGGTTAATAACTCAGAAAATCCACCTTTAGACTAGATAATGTGGAAAGAAAACTACTGGTCACTTTGCTGATGTGTTCTCTCACTCTGAAGGTGGAGTGAAGCTGGATTAAACCTTAGGTGTGACCACAAGCCAAGGTTTTAATCCAGCTTCGGTCCCTGTGAGGTGGGGGGGCGGCTGTGAGAGCTCAGAAGGGAGCTGTGACTAGCCCAAGGTTACCCATCTGGTTTCATGGAGGAAGAAGAGTTGGCTTTTCTACCCTGCTTTTCTCACTTATTGAAGGGGACTCAAAGCAGCTGACAAACCTTCTGTTCTTCTCCCCACAACAGACACCCTGTGAGGTGGCTGGGGCTGTGAGAGCTCAGCAGAGATCTGTGACTGGCCCAAGGTCACACAGCTGACTTTGTGGAGGAGTGTGGAATCAAGGTTACCAGGTATTCCCAGATGAGAGTCCCGCTCCCTAACCACTAGTCCATCTGTTTCATTTGTGGACTTTCTTCCCTTCAAGCATACTTTCCTGAGTCCTGGTTTTTATTGGTCTCAATCCATTATAGGCTGTGGTCACACCTAAGGTTTAATCCACTTTCAGTCAACTTTCAGAGTGAGAGAATATATCAGCAAAGTGGCAAGCTGTTTTCTTTTAGGGTAAAATTCACCTCTGGGAGAGATAATGTGGAAAGAAAATTACTGGTCACTTTGCTCATGTTTTCTGGCTCTGAGGGTGGACTAAAGAAACAGCTTTTTCCTCCCCATGTTCAGGCAAAGTTATGGCTTTAATATGTTTAATATGAACACATTAAAACCAATGTGTTGTGACCCGCACTGAGACCCTTGTGTATAGAGTGGGATAAAAATATGAATGAATGACACCCCACCACAGCCACCCTATGCCTCTTTAATGTTTAAAGCCCCGGTCCTTTGATGCAGAATCTCAGCTGTATTACTTCCTTTCACTTTCTAAAGGTCTGAAGGTTTGAAATTGTGGAAATTTGCAACATTGTTAATTGGGAGTGAAGGAGTTCCCTGATACACTGTAGCCACTGTGTGAAGGCTGTAGCAAAAGTGTCTGATTTTCTAGCTGTCATGAAAGCCTGCCTGTGTGTGTTTGTACTGGGAAAGGGGGGCTTCTCAGATACCCCTCCTTCCTTCCTTCCTCCCTCTCTCTTTTTGGGAAAGGGGGGCTTCTCTCACTTTAAAATCCCGTCTGTGCAAGGATGACACCACCCCCCTTTGCTAGTCCCCCCCAAGACTCTTTTCCTTGGTGCCTTAGCAACACCTCCCTTCCCCTCCCCACCCCCACCCAGCTGCTGCTGCCCCCCTCTCCCCCCATCCTCATCTTCCTCATGCCCCCCCCGATTTGGCTTCTTCCGTTCCTCCCCGTTCCTGATCGGCGGCGGCTCCGTTCTTCCCCCCTTCTCTTTTTCCTTCCAGCTCCCCCCCAAGCAGCCAGTCAGTCAGTCCCCCACCCCATCCCCAGCTGCCCTCTCCCCCTCCCCTCTCTCTCTTTAGGGACTAATTTTCCCCTTTGCCATGTGGGGACCGCCTAACACACCCACTGCCGCCCGTCTCTCTCGGCTCTCCTCCTCTTCTAGCCTCGCACCGAGGGAAGAGCAGCCAGCAGCGGAGAGGGGCAAAGCGGGCAGGGGATCCCTGGTGGAGCATGGATGATGCAAAGGGAAGGGAGGGTGGGATCCTGGGACGGAACACCAATCACAAGAGAGGGGGTGGGCAATGGCGGGAGGACAGGGCTGCTGTCTGGACTCCCAGGATTGATTCCGCGTTAAGGCTGCAGTCAGAATGCTCTCGGAACCGGATCAACTTGCAAGCCGTGTGGACAACTTTGTTCCGTTTCTTTTATTTCGAATTCTTTAAACTGAAATTATGCATGCCATGAAGATGCGGCCTCTGTGAAGTAGGCAGGGCTGTGAGAGCTCAGAAGAGAGCTGTGACTAGCCCAAGGTCACCCAGCTGGCTTCATGGAAGAGTGTGAAATGAAACCCGGTATTCCAAGATTAGAGTCCGGCTCCTTAACCAGAGGTGTAGGGTTGTGTCAAGAGGCAGTCCAAAGGCAAAAATCACATTTAATAGCAAAGGTCAAATTATACAGGTATTTTTTAAAGGTATTGCTTGAAAACACCCCAGGTGTTCCAAAGCTTAGGGGACACCACCAAATGAGCCCTCTTTCTAGTGGCAGTTCCATGATTCTCATGAAATGATAGGACCAGTAAGGAGACGTCCACAGGGAACTGTGAATGGAGAAGCCCTGCTGGATCAGGCTAGTCCAGAATCTTCTCTCAACCATGGCCCAAGCATGGCTTCTGGGCATCCTGAGCAGAAGATGAAGGCAAAACCTTCACCTGCTTTTGACTCTCACCAAATGTCCTTCAGAGGCATTCTGCCCATCTCTCCAACCTAGAGGAAATATCTAGGCACCCATTCTAATAGCCATTGAGATGCCTGACCTCCATGAATTGAGATAAGCCCTGCTAGATAACACCACAGACCATCTAGTCCAGCATCCATCTCACAGGGTGGCCCACAAATTGCTTCTGGTCATCTCGAGCAGAAGATGAAGGCGAAACCTTCACCTGCTCTTGACTTGCACCTAATGGCCTTCAGAGGCATCCTGCCCACCTCTCCAACCTGGAGGCGGTATCCAGGCATCCATTTTAGTAGCCACCGATACACTTGCCCTCCATGAATGAAGAGACATCCTGCTACATGAGTCCACAGCCCATCTAGTCCAGCATCCCATCTCACACAGCGGGCCACCAATGGCTTCTGAGCATTTCCAGCAGAAGACAAAGGCAAAACCTTCTAGTTCCTGAGGATATCAGGTAGCCCAAAGCGGAGCTGATTATCTTTGAAGAAAGGTGACTTTGAAGAATTTTTAGGAGCCTAGCCCATCTCTGTTCTGTTCCATCACAGGCACAGGAAACAAGCCATTGGAAATTCTGAAAATTGGCTATGAGAAGACAAAAAGGTCACACACACTCTCTCTCACACACACACACGGTGTCTGGATATTATTGTCTTCACTTCCATGAAAGCCCTGGATCCCCACAGCAGAGCCTATTATGATACTGGAGCAACGAAGCCTCTCACCTCACCGCCCATGCCTGGCGTGCACCCGGATTTTGGCAGAAATTCACCGCAGCGACAATTAAAGAAGAATCGCGGCGCTCCATCTAATGAGATAACAGAATACTTCCTACAGCTTGTTTCTATTCTTCTCACAAGGCAGAGGAGATTATCCCCTTAGAATTGAAATGAATAACTTATCCGGCATGCCCAAGATGTTCCGTGTGTCAGCGCTTGTCAGTCACTGCCATGTTATGCGGAATTAATCAAGCACATTACAGTATTGTTATTATGTTAACGCCACACATGTCTTGCGGCCTGGCTTCTGCTCTGTAGCCAGAATAAGCAATCTCAGAATAAGCAAGGGAGGGGAGATGGGAAAAGGTTTGAGGACATTTGGGGATAGTTTCAGAGGTCTCTCCTTGTGGCAGCTCCATGGTGATGATTTTGAGGACACCAGATGGCCAGGTGGAGCTGCTGGCTTGAGAGATAAGGGGGAGACACCAGGCCCTGTAGGAGGGAGAGGTCAAGTGTATCTGGAATCCTTAAAGGAAGAGGAGGAGGAGGAGGAGGAGAAAGAGGAAGGTTAGCTTTTCTACTTCACTTTTCTCACGCATTTAAGGGGACTCACCTTCTATTGAGCCAGTTTGGTCTAGTGGTTAAGGAGCTGGTCTCTTGTCTGGGAATACTGGGTTTGATTCCAACCTCCACCACGAAGCCGGCTGGGTGACCGTGGGCTAGTCACAGCTCTCTTCTGAGCCCTCACAGCCCCACCTACCTCACAGGGTGTCCTGTTGTGTGGAGAAGAACAGAGAGCTTTGTCAGCCATTTTAAGTGGGTGAGAAAAGTGGGGTAGAAAAGCCAACTCCTCCTCCTCCTCTTCCTCCTCCTCCTCCCCCTACTCCCCAGCAGAGTCACCCTATGAGGCAGGTGGGGCTCAGAGAGCCCAGAAAGAGATCTGGGAGTAGCCTAGAGCCATCCAGCTGGCTTCATGAAGGAGTGCAGAATCAAACTGAAAGACTACAAGATATGAGTCCAGCTCTGCCTACAAGAAGAAGAAGAAGAAGAAGAAGAAGAATGGGGTCTACAATGGGGTCTTCAGGCAGAAAATCCGGATTAAAGAGAGCCTGTTTCCACGCTTGTTTGGCAATGGGGTCTAGAGGAGGCTAAAGGAAGGGGGCACCCATGGAGGGGAGTCCTAAAGCCTACGCTTCAAAGTCATTTCGAAGTCACTTCAAAGTCTGTGCAAAATAGCTCCGGAGTGTCTTTGAAGTCTGTGCTGATCTTCAGAGTAAACTTCGAAGTGACTCCGAAGTGACTCCAAAGTCACTCCAAAGTCCACTCGGAAGATCAGCACAGACTTCGAAGTGACTTCAGAGTGACTTCAAAATGACTTCGAAGCCACTTCGGAGATTGCACCCCCTTTCCCCCCAAACACCTGGGGTGACAAGCATACCCCTCATGGGTAGATCCAGATTTCCAAATGGGTGCTCCAGTGTTTCCATGGCAGGGAGGCTAGCACCCATTGCTATTGGGTGCTAGACCACCCATGGAAACACATTGGGTACTTCCCTTAATCCGGATCTACTAGATCTGGATTAAGGAATGTACCCATTCCTTAGATCCAGATCTTCTTAGATCTGGATCTTCTTAGATCCGGATTAATGGAGTGCTGTGGAAAAACACCCTAAGTCACCTCTGCAACACCCTTTCTGTTATTCCCAAACCCAGCCTTGGAGAAGGCTTTGTGGTGGGATTGTCCACACACCAGTCTGCCCCTCCCCATCTCCTGAACATTCTGTTCTAGAAAAGGTGGATCAGGGAGCATGAGGGCTACACACTGTCTCTCTGAGGTGTCCTTTTTTATGTCTGAACACAGCCCATATCAAGTGTATCATCAAGAACAAGCTGCGACTACATGATAGCCATCTGGGCAGGAAAAAAAGAAAAGCCAAACACCCTACTCAGAATCAAATTGATCTTTGAAGACATCATGTGGCAAGCATCACACAGATCATCAGCTCTGTTTTCACCCCTGCAGGTTTATTTCCAATGGCCGAAAATCCTTCCCTACATCACAATCGCCCCTGTCCTCCCTTCCATCTGGTCACTTAAGCAAATAAGCCTTTAAAACGACCTTAGGAAGCAATGTAAGCATGCACTTTAATAAAATATTCATTTTTCGGGACACGGTCTTAATTAACCAGAACTCAATAAATTGCTCATTTTATTTATTTTATTTTTGAAGGTTGAAAAATCCATTTGAGTGCCAGAGTCGCTAGACTGGTTTTATTATGCTTTATTTTCTTTACTAGCTGCTCCATATCAATATATGTTGAAATGGAAGCTTCCTAAAATGCTTATAATTTGCAGATTACTGTAATTTTATATCATTTTATGTGATGTAATTTGGTTTCATCTGACTCAATTGGTTTGTTATGAGTGTCATGGTTAAAAAGAGTTCAGTTTACAAAATAAAGTGAAGGGGGAGAAGGAGGAGGGAATTCTGGGTCCTGGCAGGTTGTGTAGCGGATCTAGACTGGAATCAGATCACTTGTCAATCTCAGAGAATAGCTGGACAGTCACTCAGTCAAATAAATCCAGAAACAAAGTATTTGTTTCCTCATTGGAAGGTTCAGCAGTTTTATTTCAGAGTCCTTTCTGAGAGAAAACTCTCTTTTAAACAAGAAGTCAAAGACAAAAAACTTGTACAACACAGAGATACTTATACCGCCCACAAACTGCAAATCATCATGAGGTTTTAGAATGATGTCATCTAATTACTGCAACAGCAGGAGACTTTGAATCATAAGACACTGAGTCATGAGTTGCTGACTCATTGTGACTCTTTAGTTCCTGACTAAGAATTATAAACTGCTTAACAGGTCCTTCTCTAGAGCCTGGCACTTCAAAAATTATTCCTGATCATTAAGAGCAAACTTTTTATTCAAGCAAAAAATTGCAGGCAGCTATATTGAAAAATTACCTATTCACAGCCATTTGCAGCAACCCTCTCCCAATCCAAGTCCAGTGTTTTGAGCTGACAAATGTTGCTGGACGTTGGCCCTGGTCACACCTATATGAGACAGGATGTCCTGTTCATAATTTGAACTGAGGTTGTACCAGCTCAGTTCACACTTAGATCATCATAGAATTATAGAGCTGGAGGGGACCTCTAGGGTCATTGAGTCCAACCCCCTGCTCAGCACAGGATTTCCTAAACCATCCCAGGCAGATGTCAATCTAGCCTCTGCTTGAAAACCTCCAGCGAAGGAGGACCCGCTACCTCCTGTGGCAACCTATTCCACTGACTGATTGCCCTCAATGTCAGGAAATTTTTCCTACTGTCTAATCTGTATTGACTCCCTTGAAGTTTCACCCCATTGTTTCTAGTCCTCCCAATTGTGAAAGTGAGAATAGGGACAATCCCTCTGCACTGTGACAGCCCTTCAGATACTTACAGACCACTATCATATTTCCTCTCAGTTGTCTCTTCTGTAGGCTAAACATTCCTGAATCCAACCTTCACTGGAGGTCTTCAAGCAGAGTCTGGACCGACATCTGTTTGGGATGATTTAGGAAATCCTGCATTGAACAGGGGGTTGGACTCCATGACCCCAGAAGTCCCTTCCAACTCTATGATTCTATGAGACAATCGTGTGTGGCTTTCGTGTTCTCATCCCACTTCTAACCCACCTTTTCTAGCCTAGAATGACCATGAATGGGGGAAGAGGCAAGGTAGCTTATGAATCTGTTGCAAACAACTAACCATTTCTAAGTCACCTCTAAACCCCCCCCAAAGGTGCTTTCTCCCCACCTGCATATGAACATAGCCTAAAGCACATTAGTGAGAGATTACTTTCAGTTAATGTGAAAGAGATCCCAGAGCTGTTCCAATGTCATTTGCAGTTATAACAACACATAAAATACTATGGAAAAGTTGGTTCAGAATTCCTGGTGCCAGTGACACACAGCAGTAGTAGACTCAGCAAGAGCAGGCAACATGAGTCATTTAAAAACACACACGACAACACTCCCTTCTCCAGGAATCAATGACAAAAAAGTCACCCCGATGGGGTTTTCATTACACACTAGGATAGCTGAGACATTTTCTGTTCATCTCCTCCCATAGGAGACAATTTGTAAGAGGTTAAGAGTGGCTGGGCATATCACATCACAGGTCGTGTCCCCACGCACTCCGCTTAGTCTGAATTGGACGATCTTTAGTCCGGATGCAGGGTCGAGTTTGAATTGTGCCCATCTCCATGCAATTGCCAATTAGGGATGTATACAAATGCATTTTTAAATTCAAATTCAATTTGAATCAAAATTCAAAAATCTGTATTTTTGAAAATCCGATTCAGATCTGGATTATCCGGATCCTTATATTTGAAAATCCAATTCGAATTGAATGATATGAATGTCGGGAACATTTATATCTGATTTTTAAATCTGTTCGCATCCCGTTTTTTCACGTTTGCGTCCTGTTTGCATCCCGTATTATATGTGCAAATAGACCCAAATTTTGGATGTGATAAAGGTTTCTCTATTCAGTTGAATTATTCAAGAATCCATATCGGATTGTTGAATATCTGAATATGAGCCAAATTCAAAAATTCAGATTTTCAAAAATCTGATTTGAATTTGAATATCAATGCTTGTCGAATATCCTAACATGCAATGCAACAGACATGTCCAAGACAGGCACATACAACTCCATACAACAAGAATTCCACCGATTCTAGCTGAGCAGAGATTATTACACTTAAAACCATCCAGAAAAATCAAAGTGCACTTATGAAAGGATATGCTGATAGTAAAATGGCAATAATTATTAGGTATGTTTCACAGACTTTCAGAATAGAGGGGTGCACAAATGTTATTTTGTGTTCGGTTTGAACCAAACCAAACCAATCCGGATGACTTGGCTTGATCTGAACATATTCAAACATGCTCAGAGGAAAAAAAATCACCCATTTTGACATTGAAAAACCCGCCTTTAAAGGGCAAAGCAATGTCAGACATAAATGGTTTGAATCAAACCTTCTGTGCTCACAAATGAATCCCTGGTTCGAACCCCCTTCGAACCGTCTAATCTGCACTTTTCAAATGTGAATCAAATCTGAAGACCTCTACTTCCCAATCCAAAATTTCTGTGCTTTGCCTCTTCTCTTAGACACACTTTTCCTGCTTAGCAGCTGGTCTTCAGAAGAATAAAAGCAGCTTTAGGTTTGGTCTTTGGGTTATAGGTGTAGAGCTAGCTGTTGGCTCAAGTTAATCTCATGCGCAATTCGGAGACTGAGTGGGTTTTTGAATGCATAACTCTTAGACAAAAGTTTGAACGCTCCACTGCTTACACTGGCTTTCATGTTGTTCAAGAATAACAGTCAGTCATTAGTTAATGAGTTATAAGAGCTTTGATTTCTTATGCATATCATTTGTTTCCTTCCTTTCATTGCCTTTTCTCTTTGTTAGGCTGTAAGCCTGTCTTATACTTAGCTCTTTTGAAGTCATTCAGAAAGTGTTCAAAGATAAAAAGTGCTTGGGAAAAAAATGAAAATAAATTATTGTATGCAGAATAAGTTGGCAGGGGACCAAGGGGTGAGTACATCATTTTTATATTCTGCTTACTAACTTCTAGAAGTGGCCATATTGGGAGGAGGGGATATATATATATATAGATTAAAAACAACCTCATGATCCAGCAACACACACACACAAGTGTGCACACACACACACACACCTGATTTATTATATCACAATATCCCTCTTGAAAGTAATTCTGAGCCAGTTTAATCTTGTTGTTAAGAGTGCTGGACTCTTATCTAGTAGTCTCTGGGTTTGATTTTGCACTCCTCCATGAAACCAGCTGGATGCCTTTGGGCTAGTCACAGCTCTCTTTCTGAGCTCTCACAGCCCCACCTGCCTCATAGGGTGTCTCTGGTGGGGAGAAGAATAGAAGGTGAGCCCCCTTAAATAGGTGAGAAAAGTGGAGTAGAAAAGCCAACTCTCCTCCTCGTTCTTTATCTAACAATCCCACACATTAGTAAGTTAGAAAGAAATGGTTACTTCTCTTCTAAATATGTTTTTTTTATTGTTCTGCGCATGGTCACATGAATTTAAAAATGTGCTCAACCCTGTCTCCGAGTTGTGTGACATTATTGCTTCCTTGACTTTGCTCCATTGCTCCACGAGTTGATGTGGTCTAGCTAAGGATCTATTGTCCTGTATTGTCCTGTAGCACAGATGACATTTTAAGGGTTTGCTTACAAATCTGTTGTTTGCTTCCACTAAGATGCCCTGTCCTTGCTATTTGCCATCACAACCCCCATTCTCACAATAATGGAAGCAAGAAGGAGGACAGAAGACACCCCAACTTTTCTCTTTGGATTTTGGCCAGCAAGGAAGAAGGTGGAGGGAAGTACGAGAAAGAGGATAAAGCTGTTGAATAGACTTATTGAGGTCAAAAGAGCCCCCAGAAAGTGCTAGCTCAGTGATGGCTAACCTTTTGAGCTTGGTGTGTCAAAATTCACAAGAAAACCTAGCTTAACTCGGGTGCTGTGTCACTTCCAGAAATATCCATAATTTTGTGATATTTGTAGCTCTAGTAAGAAAGTTATATTTTTGATATATGTATTTTATTAAAAGCAAAAATGAATAATTATTTACATTTGCTAAATCTTCAATTGAAAGTTGGTATTTCGTACACTCCAAGAACAAGCAAGCACTACATGCCCAGGTGCCAGGGTGACCAGGTGTGTCACCTAAAAGGGCTTGGCGTGTCACCTGTGACACGCGTGTCATAGGTTGGCCATCACCGTTCTAGCTCATGAAATCTCCAGGACACAGATTGGTACCTTGGACAGCTACCTAGTAAGAAGAGCCTTCTTCCTTCCACTGGGCTTGGCTCTAGGGCAGTGGTTCCCAACCTGTGGGTTGCGACCCCTTTGGGGGTCGAACTACCCTTTCAGAGGGGTTGTGACGAGTTGCCCGCCTTCCCACCCCATCCTCACCCCAGCTGCCCCATCCCCATGGTTGGGGGTCTCCATAAGATGAGGAACTGCATTAAAGGGTCACGGCATTAGGAAGGTTGAGAACCACTGCTCCAGGGATTGCAGAAATGTTTTCTTTTTTAAAATTTGATTTGTATCGAACTGAATGCAAGAAAATTTGCATTCATCTGAGTAGATTCCCATTGAATGTGGTAGGATTCGTATTCGATACGAATGTTCAGTCCTGTACGAATCCCATACGAATGCGTACAAATTAGGGATGTGCATGGATATTTGAAAATTTGAATATCCAAAAATCCAATTCAAAAATCTTGAACCCGAATTCGAATCGGATTTTCGAGAATCCAGATTTTCAGATTTGGATTTGAATACGGATTTTTGAATGATTTGATTGACTTCATCTCCGTATATCACATCCGAATATTGGGTCCATTCGCGCTTTTAATACGGGATGCAAGCTGGATGCAGATGAAATGCAAACTCAAAAAAAAAAAAAAAAGGTATACAAACAGATTTGAAAATCAGAAGTGAATGTTCCCAACATTCGTATCATTCAATGCGAATCAGGTTTTCAAAAATGCAGATCCGGATAATCCAGATTTGAATCGGATTTTCAAAAATCTGCATTTTTGATTCTCAATTCAAATTGAATATTCGTATATTCGATTCGAATCGAATTTGAATGCAAAAAATGCATTTGTGCACATCCCTAATACAAATGGCATACGGATCCCACACAAATGTCTCAGAACATTTTATTCAAATGTCTGAATTCAAACACTACGAATATCCGTGGCTCTCATTTAATGATCATTTTGCATTTCCTAGTGCCTGTTGCAAATCATCAAGAATCTTCAGCTTAGGTATTTTTCAGGGTTAGGGGCAGGAATGATAAAAGTAAGTAGACCTGCTATTTCACTAGTGGAAAAACCTAAGTGAGACCCGTGAAAGAGCGTCAGGGCCAGAGTTTTCCCATTCAAAACTTGCCCAGAGATGTGAAGGGCCTGTAGGAAGAGGAGAGAGAAATGCATTTGTGAACAAAAGCTTCATCTTTATTCCCTCCTCTCCTCCCCCCTCTTTCTTTTTAAAATGAATCATACAGTGCTCATGCCCTACTTTTCTTCCAATACACCTACAAGGAGACTAAGACGGCAAACGGGTTTTCTCCTGCCCTTCTCCGCTTTTATGGTAGACTTAGGCTGCTGCCCTGATGGAGTTACGTATGGTTGTCCTCTCTCTCAGTGCCCGTCTCTCCTAATGTTTCCAACTGGGGCTCTTGCTCCTGCGTGTATGAATGCATAGTCTCTGGAATTGTAGTCTGGGTTTGGAAGTTTTGGGCGGTCTCTTTACAAGGGCCTTCATTCCTCTGCACAGTAAGGAAGGCGTCTGTAATAGGGAAGTGCACGAATATTCGTTAGCATCTGAAATCTGACCGAATGTGCCAAATTTCGACTTTCAAACTCGAATAGAATATCCCGAAATTTGAATCTAAACATTCAGATTGAATTTCAAACTTCAGATCTATTCGTTCAAATTATCCGGACATTTGTATATGGAGCATGGCTCTGAAGGTCTGCAGGGATGTAACAGCAGGTGAAGCTTTTGCCTTTGCCTTGAGATGCTTAGAAGCAATTGATGGGCCACTAGGTGAGATAGGATGTTGGGCTAGATGGCCTTTGGCCTGATCCAAATTCAGAGAGGACAGGTGTATCAATGGAGACTAGAATGGATGCCCAGGAACAACCTCCAAGTTGGAGAGGCAGGCAGGATGCCTCTAAAGGCCACTTGCCAGGGATTCAAGAGCAGGTGAAGGTTTTGCTCTTCTGCTTGAGATGTCCATTGGTCAGCCACTGTGTGGGACAGGACGCTGGACCAGATGGGCTGTGGCCTGACCCAGCAGGGCTCCTCTTAGCTTCTTATAGCCACGCAGTGAGCTTCATGTTTAAGTGAAGCCTTGAACACTGGTTTCCCAGCTCTCAGGGTGCAGCTTGGTCTATCTTGCCTCTGCCTCCAAATGTCTGGAAAGTCGCAGTTAAAAACAACTGGGTCATCGAGATACTTCTTGAGGATACTTTCACTTCCATATTAATTTGTTTACCTGTTTTCTTCGTGCTCACAAAATGCCCATTAATGGCTCCTTTAGCATTGTAATCTAGCACTTGCAACTATCCCAGCAATTACCAGCTGGCTTCCTAGCGTGAATAAGGATTTTTTTTTTAATCAGCAGCAATGAGTGGCGCACCATGAACTCTTCTGCGTCCACCCATAATCTTTAATTAACTGTTTTGATGTCTAAATGAGAAGATCAAACCTTCCCCTGCCCCCTTTCATGCCCCCAAGTGTGGATTATACTGTGTAACATTAGATCTGCAGAGATACGGTTTTGTTTCCTCTATCAGCACAAACTAACAGAGAGCTTAATAAGCATGTGTATCTTCTGAGACCCATGGCCCAAGGGGGCTTTGCCGTTCCAGTCCGCAAAGTAATGCAAGAAGAAGGTGAAATTAGATGTTCCGCCAGGTCTGAAGAGGTGGGCTTGGAACGTGTTTGAATCACACAGAGGGCTTTGGCTGCTTCAGACTCAAACTGAACCAATGCGCTGCTGGAGTGGGCTGGTTTGAATTGAACCGAACCGTAGAGCGTTCACACATACTGGCTAAACCCCCCCTTCTTGTGAGATCTCAAGGATAGGGCCTTATTGTAGCTCCTTCTCTTGCAGAGGGACGAGGCATAGGGACATGCAAGAGGGCCTTTTCTGTGGTGGCCCCTAGACTCTGGAACAGCCTCCTTCTTGAGGTTCGCCAGGCACCTACGCTGTATAGTTTTTGGCACCTGGAGAAAACCCAGGCTTTTGCCTTTGAAATAGGTTCCTCAAGGTGCGGTCCTCTTATGGAAAGAGGGTGGGGTGGGAGGGAGAGGGTTATATATATATTTAATTATACTGTAATATTTGATATGTTTTATTCTTATTGTAAGCCTTCTTCTTTGAGTTGGTGCCACTGGGAGGTTCGGATGTGTACGTCGCCAGACACTAATGGAGGGAGAGGAAAATGAATTGCCAGTTTGTATTTATCTTTTGCTGTACACCGCCCGGCCGCTAAAAATGGTCTGGCTAAACATGGAAATTGCTTGTAATTTGCCAGAAATGGCATATTTTTGTTGTTGTTAGGCGACATCCATTAGAGCCTCAACTCCTGGCGATCACCTGGGGACACCGCTGCAGTTTTCTTGGCAGGAAATGAAGTGGTTTGCCATGACTTTCTTTCGAAGGGCTGCCATAGGACAAATCGGTGAATTTGCCTGCACCCAGACATGGTTTGCTTATTCTGCTAAGTTGAGATATTCCAGAATAAAGCACGGAGAAATCCAAATAGGGAAGAATCACAGCCAGCCCTGTCTGGATGCAGCAGTCTTACTTGGCCTAGCGGTTAGGGAGCTGGACTGTTATGTGGGAATAGTGGGTTTGATTCCGCCTTCCCCCATGAAGCCAGCTGGGTGACCTTGGGCTAGTCACAGCTCTCTTCCGAGCTCTCACAGCCCCACCTATCTCACAGGGTGTTCTGTTGTGGGGAGAAGAACAGAAGGTTTGTCAGCTGCTTTGAGTCCCCTTAAATGGGTGAGAAAAGCAAGGTAGAAAAGTCAACCCTTCTTCCTCCACAAAGCCATCTGGGTGACCTTGGGCTAGTCACAGCTCTCTTCTGAGCATTCACAGCCTCCCCTACCTCACAGGGTATTCTGTTGTGGGGAGATGAACAGAAGGTTTCTCAGCCACTTTGAGTCCCCTTGAATGGGTGAGAAAAGTTGGGTAGAAAAGCCAACTCTTCTTCTTCTTCTTCTTCTTCCGGATAGCTGGAAGGGTAGCTACATTTAAAAAACCAAAAGAAGGCACAAGCTATGAGCCAGCTCCAATACACTGTGTTTCAATCCAGCTTCAGGCCACGTGCAGAACAAGAGAACACATCAGCTTTGCTCTGGAAGTGGCCCGAGGCTGGATTAAAACCTAGGTGTGGACACCACCCATGTGCACAAGAGAGAAGCCCTTTCATTGCCTCCTTCCTGAAGGCAGAAAAATATCCTCCCCTGCCTCCCCCTTTTTTCATTAACTCTGCCAAGAAGTGAGAACAGCCCTTCCTGGCAGGCTGGTGCCCGTTTTAACAGTGGCGCAAGGGGTGCCACCCAAACCTGATCTGTGCTGGTTGATTTTCACATGCTCCACAGATTGAGCTCTGGCATTTGCGATAAGCGTCCACACGAGGGGCCACGCTGGGGATTGGCACGTGGGCACCTTTCCCCCCCCAGAGAGGCAGCGGTAATGCACAGAAAGTGCCTCATGTGCCGGGGACCGGGCAGCTTCCTCTTTAAAACCGGTCTGAAGGATGCCAGTGATGCCAGCTGGCAGCTTGCGGGGCAGACGCCTGGCGATGACTCCTTCTCCACATCTCCGTCTGCGCGGATGCCCAAAGGCGCAGGAGCCCGGGGTTGGTTTCCCCTGGGAGCCCAGCAAACGGCAGCCGCAGTAGCCAAGGGGCCACACAAAGGGCGCCTTTCCCTGTCTGTCTCCCCCGGAGTTTATACAGGGGAGGGGTGGTCTTTGCCCTGCTTGCTGCCTTCCCTTAAACCCCCGCCCCCCATTTTCCTCCTCCATTTCCCATCCCTTGCTGGGTGGGCTATGGGCAGGTGGGGGGCAAAGGGTCCCACAGCACTCCCCCCCGGATCGGCTGCCTCGGGCTGGCACCAAAGCCCCCTTGAGGAGGGCCACGCCACCCGAACGACGACGGCATCCACACGGCCGCTCCGTCTTCGCTCCGTCCCTCGCCCGCTCCTATGTGAAGGTCACCTCTTTCTCCGAGGCACTGCTAGTGGGGGTGGGGGGAGGACCAGGGTGGGGGGGGAGGACATCCAGCCACAGCAGTGCCCCTCGGGGGGGGCGTCTTCCCGGCCGGGACCCTGGAAGGCAGGGCGGGGGGGGGGATCCGCCGATCGCGGGGGCTCCCCCCCAGCGAGTACTCTTCAACCTCCCCCCCCTCCAGATTTCCTCTGGTCTTAGAGGCAGGCAGGCTGGTGGCGGGGGGGGGGCGTACGGCGGCGAGCCCCGCGAGGAGGAGGGCGGGCATCGCTCGGGCATCGCCCGGTGCCTTCGGGCATCTTCAGGGAGCCGGAAACGCGCTCAGGTCGCACGGAGCGAGACGGGAGGCAGGCAGCGAGGAAGCGAGGGAGGGGAAGGGGGCGGGCTGCACGCGAGCGGCGGCGGCGGCGGCGGCGGGCGGGGGGGGGGGCGCGTCTCTGCCGTTGCCCTGCTGGCTCCGTCCTCCTCCTCCTCCTCTTCCTCCTCCTCCCGGTGGGAAGAGACTCGAGCGAGCGGCTCGTCGGAGCAGGAGCAGGAGCGGGTGAGCGAGGGGTTCCCCCCTTACTCTCTTACTCCCACCGCCACCGCCGCCACCCCACCGGGCAGAGCCTTCCCGCCCCCTCCCCCCACCCCACCCCCCACGTTTTCTGTCGGGAAGGAGTTTCGGGGCGCGCGTGCGCAAAAGCCTCCAGCTCCGCGGATCCCCGACCGACCGACCGACCGCGACGCCTCCTCCTCCTCCTCCTCCTCGCACTGACCCGGCACCCCGACGCACCGGGCGACCCCACGCGTCGCGGCTCCCACGCACCCATCCATCCGTGCACACCTGCGCTGCAGCCTCCTAGCTCAGCGCCTGCGCCCGCCCCCACTTCGCTCCGCGGGGCTTCTCCTCCCCCGAGGGTCGAGTCGCGCGGGGAGCCGCTGCAGCCGCTGCAGCCGCTGGACGGAGCGGGCAGGAGGAGGAGGAGGAGGAGGAGGAGAGCCGGCCCTTCCCCCGCAGGAGGCGCCGCGCCTGCCCGCCCGCCCGCCCGCCCGCCCGGAGCATCAGCCGGGGCGCCCCGTCGAGGATGAGCAGCCGCCGGCGCGCCTCGAGGGACCACGACCTGCCCGGCGGCGGGGACTGAAGCGACGCTGCTGCCGCTGCTCCCGCCGGGCAGCAGCGGCGGCCAACGGGCAGACCCGAGGGCGCCACGGGTAGCCCGGCCCTCCCTCCGCTCTTCTTCACCTCGGAGCCCGGAGGGACCCTGGAGGACTCCGTGCCCCCGTCGCGCCTCTGTATGGTGAGTGACGCCGCCGCCGCCTCCTCCTCGCCGAGGTGCGTCGGGCGGGCGCCGCTTGAAGAGCCTCGGCGGCCGCTGCGACGACCTGGCTTCTCCCTGTTTTCGGGGCGGCGAGGGAAGGGGCGGGGCCGGCGGCGGACACAGCCAATCGCCAGCCGGAGCCCGCCTCCCCCGACGGCGCCCGCAGCGCAGGTGGCAATCAGGGCAGGGGCGGCCCTGGCTCCGGCCGCTGCGCGCGACTCACCTGGGCAGGTGGGAGCGCGCGGATTTAGGGCCGCCGGAGCCCTGGAAGCAAGCCGTCGAGGGGGACTTTCTCTCTCCCCCCCCTTTTTGCACGTAGGGTCTCCCCACATTCTCCTTCGCCTTCTGGCTGGGATTTTGCTCGAAGGCTCCCTGGCTGCGGTTTAATCCGGCTTCGGTCCGCCTTCAGAGCGAGACAACAGCGCAGCAAAGCGGCCGGTCATTTTCTTTCCGCGTTATCTGTCCCGAAAGTGAGTTTTCTGCGTTATTTAACTCTGAAAGGAAACAGCCTGTTACTTGGCTGATGTATTTTTTTCACTCTGAAAGTGTACTGAAGCTGGATTAAATGGCCGTGGTCACACTTAGGGTTTAGTCCAGCTTCAGTCCGCCTTCAGAGCGAGAGAACCCGTCAGTAATTTCCTTTCCACATTATCCATCCCAAAGGGGAATTTTCTGTGTTATTTAACACTAAAAGGAAACAGCTTATGGTCACTTTGCTGATGTATGCTTTCACTCTGGAAGAGGACTGAAGCCGGATTAAACCTTCAGTGTGACCACAGCCCCTTTGTCTTGGTGTGTGTGTGTATGTTTGTTGTGTCCCTTTCTGGGCTTTGTCCTTCCATGGCGCCCTCAAGTTCTCTTCTAAAAGTTTCTCAGGGGTAGGTATGTGCAATGATGGGTTTTTTTTTGACATTATTCGAGTCAATTTGAATAATCAAAAATCCAATTTGATTTGAATTATTTAAATTCGAATTTGATGACGTCTGATTCGAATTAAGCAAAGTTGAATCTATTCGTCTGAATTTTTTATTCAAATTTGCACTGACGAATGTCGACAGGATGCGTAGACGCCCGTATATATCTTCCCGACATCCGTACGCATCTGTACGTGTGCGTATGTATCCTGTAGTTATCCCATACGCAACCCGTGTTCATCCTGTACGCATCCAAACAAATGCGTACAGATGCGGGAAAGGTGCGGATCTTCAAGGATGCATCCTGTACTAACCTGTATCCATACGAATGTTCGGATAATTTGAATGAGTAGACTTGAAATTTGAAATTCGATTAGAATGTTTAAATTCGAGTGTTGAAATTCAGCACATTCGAATTTCGAATGGCTTCTGGAAAAGGAGAAAAGAATTACCTGTAGCAGTCATCAGGAGTTCGGTTTTGACTCACTGGCAGGATTTGGTCACGATGGGGGCTCCCCTTGGGCTTTGTTGCTAGCTGAGCACCCCTTTCAGGACTGTTCCCAGGGCTGCATTCACACCTAAGGTTTAATCCAGCTTCAGTCCACTTTCAGAGTGAGAGAATGCATCAGCAAAGTGAGAATCTGTTTCCCTTTAGCATTCTCTCGCTCAGAAAATCCACCTTTGGGATGGATCATTTGAAGAGAAAATGTCTGGTCAGATGTTGCTCTTGGGTTGTTCCGTTCTGAAAGTGGACTGACACTGGATTAAATCTTAGGTGTGAATGCAGCCTAGGTTTGCTATTAAGGGTTTGGAATGGGTCTTCACCCTGCTGAGGGGATCTCTCTGGGTGGCTGAAGTGTATGTATATATATATATAAAATTTGTTTGCAAAGTGGGGCTAATCAGTTGGTTCTTTTGGGATATCCTGAATGCTAGAAAGCAGGACTTTGAGGGAGCTGGATGTGACTGTGGGGATGGTGGAAAGTCCCTGGGATGGATGTCCAGGAGCTTTGAGGATTGGTCACCCCCTATTCCAGAAGTAGAACCACACGTAGCAGATGCAAAATGCAGAAACTCTGCCATAATCAGATTGCTGAAAGAAAGTGAACAGGGACAAGTGTATGGTTCGTAAGTTGTGTTGACCGGCATGTGCCCCTCTTACAGCTCAACACGCGTTTAACTAGGTCTCACTGACCTTACCTTCTGGAAGGTCGAAGATATCCCTTGCTGTAGGTTGAACTCTGCAAGGTACAGGTGTATTTAAGTTGTGCCTTCATGCTGTGTGCGTGTGCAGGAAAAGGTTCGGGTTTCCCCCTTGGTCTAAATTGCTGGGAATGGTTCGTCTTGAAATAAATTTCGAGCAGCGGCCAAAAACTGTCGGCGTCTCACTTTAATCCCAAACTGCATACCTGTGAGTCGAGTAAATGCTCCAGTGGCAGAACATTTTTCATCTTGCTCCTGTGCGTTTTCTCAGCCATTTCTCTACAAAATGTTCACATTGCAGCGTGAAATGAGACTGTATAAAATACAGATTACGGTGTGATCTAGACTTTCTTAGTTTGCCTCAGAACCGTATATCTTGTGCTGGGTGTCAGATATAGTACATTTTGCTTTCTTTCCTCTTAACAATTCTTTTGTAGTAGAATTGAGTGCTAGAAAGGGAAAGCATTTCCTTCCAGAGTTTTTTTCTTTATCCTGATTCTTAATAATAATAATAAAAATTGGCATAGCTGCTGAAATAGCTCTAACACAAGTTTTGACCTTTTAAAGACCACATTCAAACATGTAAAGTGTACCTTGTCCTATATCAATTTTTAATCATTACATGATCTGAATATCTCGCGTTTACAAAGGGCAGAAGTGATTCAGACTGAACTTTGAGGATAGGGGGGTATTTGTGTGGCTAAGTTATTTTGCTTATAAGCCAAAGGGGAGCTTGAAATTCTCTGGATTCTGGTTAGGAGACATCTGATCTGTGAAAGGAATTTCATTGATAGGAAAAATGCCAAATATTTATGCATTATTTACTTGGCAAAATGGGGATAAGTGAGCTTTCCCCCTGCAATTAGCATATTTCCTGCCTGTATCCATGTTGCTTAGTGGAAACAACAGCTGGAACAATAACACAAAATTCCACGATAAACTCAGTATTTATGCTCTATTAGGAAAGATCTACTGGTCCTGGACAATAGCTCACCATGTAAACCATTAGCTAAAGGGATGCAGTTTGGTTTCTTTGTTTGCTGCAAAGAAATGATGTCCATTCTTAAAGCAGACAGACGAATAGGTCATTCTATGGCATGCTAAGATTGAAAGCAATTTTCAACTATCGTGCTAAATATCCCGTGCAAGTACTTTTTTTTAAAAAAGTGTTACTTTGATTTTTTTTTCCAAAAAAAAAAAAAAAGACAGGCATCTTTCTTGTGTTACCTGATTAGTATGCTCCTGAGTTTTACTCCAGCAATTTATTTTAAGACACATATCACTGTCAAGGAAATGTCAGATGCATGGAGCTCACGTTTTATTTATTAAGGGCTCCGCATGATTTCTCTCTCGACTAATTCAGAGGCTCTCCCTTTCCTGAAATCTGACTTACTGTTGCTGCTGTTTCATTTTCCCTAGTGAAGAGAGGTCCTTTCTGCCCTGGGCCTTGTTCTGGATTATATCCTGGAATAGAGGCCTGCCATTTGCATGCTGGGATAGATGGCAGGCCATATGCACTGATGGATGGATGGATGGATGGATGGATGGCAGGCCATATGCATATGACAGATAGGTGATGGCAGGCCATATGCACTGATAGATAGATGATAGATAAATGGCAGGCCATATGCATGGATGGATGGATGGATGGATGGATGGATGGATGGATGGATGGATGGATGGATGGATGGATGGATGGATGGCCATATGCATATGACAGATAGGCGATGGCAGGCCATATGCACTGAAAACCTCTCTGTGGTCACACAAGAACCCAATCACTCAGTTATCAGCCATAGCACAGATACACCAAAGTACCCAAGCAAAAGTACTCCAAAGAAGAAGAGTTGGCTTTTCTACCCCATCCTTTCTCACCCATTTGAGAGGACTCAAAGGAGCTGACAGACCTTCTGTTCCTCTCCCCCCAGCTCTTATCTAGGGACTCTTATCTAGTAGTCTCCTGGTTTGATTCTGCACTCCTCCATGAAGCCAGCTGGGTGACCTTGGGCTAGTCACAGCTCTCTTTCTGAGCTCTCACCCACCCACCCACCTCACAGGGTATCTGTTGTGGAAATAGCAGAAGGTTTGTCAGCCACTTTGAGTCCCCTTAAGAGTGAGAACTGGCGGTTTGTGAGCTGCTTTGAGCCCCCTTAAGGCTGATAACAGAAGGTTTGTCAGCCACTTTGAGTCCCCTTAAGGCTGATAACAGGTTTGTCTGCCACTTTGAGTCCTTTTAAGGGTGAGAACAGGAGGTTTGTCAGCCACTTTGAGCCCCCTTAAGGGTGAGAAAAGCAGGGTATAAAAAACAAATCATCTTTGTGGCTAGCAGCACTTTGGCTGGTGAAGCAAGTACTCCCACACCTATTCAGGAATAGCCCAGCCTTATTGTCTATGTGGTGCTAACGTCACCATCAGATTATTGTAAAGGGCTGTCATTGCACATGCTCTGTTTCTTAAAAGGTTTCCTTTCCCCTTCTTCATCATTGGCAAATGTATCTCTCCTAAAGGGAGGCTCTGGCTTTTAAAAGTTTTCCTCTGCAATTTCTAAATGTATCTCTCCTAAGCAAAGGCTACTGTTTCTTAAAGATTTCCTTTCCCCTTCCTCGCTATTGGCAAATGTATCTCTTCTAAATGGAGGCTCTGGCTTTTAAAAGTTTTCCTCTGCAATTGCTAAATGTATCTCTCCTAAGCAGAGGCTACTGTTTCTTAAAGATTTCCTTTCCCCTTCCTCGCTATTGGCAAATGTATCTCTTCTAAATGGAGGCTCTGGCTTTTAAAAGTTTTCCTCTGCAATTGCTAAATGTATCTCTCCTAAGCAGAGGCTACTGTTTCTTAAAGGTTTCCTTTCCCCTTCCTCGCTATTGGCAAATGTATCTCTTCTAAATGGAGGCTCTGGCTTTTAAAAGTTTTCCTCTGCAATTGCTAAATGTATCTCTCCTAAGCAGAGGGTACTGTTTCTTAAAGGTTTCCTTTCCCCTTCCTCGCTATTGGCAAATGTATCTCTTCTAAATGGAGGCTCTGGCTTTTAAAAGTTTTCCTCTGCAATTGCTAAATGTATCTCTCCTAAGCAGTGGCTACTGTTTCTTAAAAGGTTTCCTTTTCTACCCCCCCCCCCCCGCTTCTCACCCATTTACAGTAAGTGTGTTCAAATCAGGCAGGGCAAGGGGAGGTGGCAGACCTTCCCAGATGTGAAATCCCACCCATCCACAGCAGGCATTGGCCCAAAGCATATTGGGGAGGGGGGAGCAGTCTGAAAGCCTGATCTCTTCCCGGGATAGGCCGGTAGTATTCCCAAAGGCAAAACAAAAAACAAAACAAAACAAAAAACCGAGCTAGGATTCAAAACGGGACCAAGAACTGTTTTTCTGAGGACTGTTTTTATGTGGATTTTAGAAGGACGGTCCTCATAAAGTCCAGGAATAAAAATAAATAAATGGGATTGGACGATCCCGAAAACGGGCTGAATTCACATTTAATCTCGTATGGAAACACGCCCTTTCTAAAGTTCTGACTGTAACAGATTTGGAGATGTTAGAAGTAGGGCAGTGTATTAGCTCACCATAAGGTGTAAGGTGTTCCTTAGTACATCAGAGTTCATCTCCCTTTTTAAACCCAAGCTTTGCAGAATGCGTAAATGCAGGCATATGGATTTATTGTTCAGTGAAACGTTTCGGTGTCTGCGTCGGCCTGTATAGCTAAAATAACCCCTGAACCAGAAACCGAAAGGCCGCATTGTAAAGGTTATGTATAGGTGGCTGGATTTGAAATTGTACATCCAACCTTGAACTCTCCATTTAATGCTCCCCGTGGTCTACCAAGTTTGACATTTTACTCAAACATCATTGCTAGGTGGGAATAGAGAGTTTAAGGCTTCTATTTTCATCCGTATACCGTGTGCATATGATACTTTGTAAGCGAGAGAGCTTCAGAAGTGTAAATGAACTTTATTTACCAAACAGGCCCAGGTAGGGCTTTTGGCCACCTGCTCGCTTGCCGTTGGGGCTAGCTGAAGCTGCCAGAAACTGAAGCCACCACCTCCAGAAGTTGAAGCTGCCGCTGCCACTGCCGCCTGCCTTACCACTAGCTAGCCCATTGCCACTAGCAGCATCGGAGGCGGCCTTGCCTTGTGGCAGCAGTGGCTTCAGCTTGCGGTAGCTTCAGTGGTGGGCTAGCTAGCTTGCCGCTTTGGCACCTGCCTGCCTCATCGCTAGCTAGCCAACTGCCGCTAGCAGCCGTGGAGGGCCGCCTGTCTGCTTGCCGCCGGTAGAGCTAGCTAGCTCTCCCCACAGTTCTACCAGGCAGGTGGGCAGCCAAAAGCAGGCAGGCAGCTTGAGCTTGCGAGCAGCCAGCGAGCTAATGGCAGCAGAAAGTGTTTGGAAGCCGGTGGTGGGGGTGTTTGTGATCATCCGTGGTTAATCGGAACCTATCCCCCCGCAGATACGGGGGGGGGGGTCGACTGTATATATAATGCTCAATTTTTTAATATATATTTTTTCATTTTGTATTGATTGTTTGTGTTTCTTATTCCACCCCTCGGTGAAAGAGTTGTTAAAGATAAATATTGTTTTTGTTTGTTGTTGTTGTTAATTTTTATTATCTTAGATACTTAATAAGCACTGCCTCTCTAGTTCTGCTGCTTCTTTAGTTCTATCAGTTTGCTGATCTAGAAGGGAAGGTGGGTTTTTGGGCATTTGATTCATATTGAATCGAATGTAAGAAAATTTGTGTTGGTTCGGTTAGATCCCCTTCGAACGTGGTAGGATTTTATTCGATACAAATGTACTCTTATGAATCCAAGTGAATATCCGATAGGAACGCATACGTATCCCAAATGTATCCCATAACATACCCGCTCTGAATTCGCGGAATCTGTCCTGAATCCACTTTGAATCCGCTCTCAATCTATGCCAAATGCACTCTGGATCCGTTGCGGATGTGACTGGCGCAGCCGCTTTCCCACCTCCCCAGGTTCAAGAATGGTCCAAAGCGGGGTTTTTTTTTTTTTGCACAAATATGAATGTCATAATATTTTATTTGTATCTGAATGCATATCTCTCGTCCTGAGACATTCCCACATACACCGAGGGTCTATAGTGTGCCTAGGGAGTAGTAAATTTAAGTGCTGCACTTAAAATGCTGCATAAATACCTATTCAAATCAATGGGGCATCCCTAGCTCCAAAATCAAAACAAAAAAAAGGGGGCGTGGAATCCAGGCGACATGCATTTATTTGAACTGTTGAGAGATTCTGCCTTCGTCTTTCCGTGGAGTGCCGGTCTTTAGAGCTTGCAAGGAGCATCTGCATAATACGACAACCGCCACACGGGGGTGGCTGTTTTACGTTCATTGTAATGGAATTACTTGGAAGGCGGTGGCGTGCGGTTTGGAGCCAACTGCCTAGCAGATACCCAGCAGAGGAGTTAATGTATCCTTTTGATCTGCTCTTGATATAGGATTGGCCTGTGACTAACTCCTTCCACTGTTTACAATCCCAGTGCTGAACGTCTTCTTAGAAACGACGTTTTATGCGTGGCGAGCGCCGTGAGAGTAATTTGATTTTAGACGGCTGGAAGCAAAAAGTGGAAAGGCACCCAACTTCTGTTTGCAATAATCTTCCCGTCATTTCTCTAACATTTAAGGTAGTCTTGGATAGGGATGTGCACAAATCGGGTTTTGTTGCATTCAAATTCTAGTTGAATAGGATGTCAAAACATTTGATTCGATTCAAAGGTTTAGAATCCAAGTGCAGCAAAAACCAATTTGAATCCGACGCTTTCGAATCTATTTGTTCGAATGCTAGATTTGAATTTGAAGATACGAATGTCGACAACATTTGTATGTGTTATACGTATCTGTACGCATTTCGTACGCATCCCATTTTATCCTGTATGCATCCTTGTTTTTGTTCTGTATTATAAGCACAAATGTGTACAGATTAGGTGGGGCTGTGAGAGCTCAGAAGAGAGCTGTGACTAGCCCAAGATCACCCAGCTGGCTTTGTGGGGAGAGTGGAATCGAACCTGGTACTCCGAGATAAGAGTCCAGCTCCCTAACCACTAGACCAAACTGTATCAAAACATTCAATTCGAATTTGAATGCCAGTTTTTGAATGTGCCCACATTCTATTTGAATACGAATGTCTGAATTTGGCCAAATCTGTACAGATTTTGAATCTTACAAATATTTGTGCACGTCTCTACTGGGTAGATGCCACCTTGGGAAACCTGGGATCTAGTGGTTTGCATATTAGAAAATTGTCAAAAGAAATCAAGCAACTTTTAGAAAGTCTTTTTTAGGTCAGGCTGCATTAATTGTTAATTTACACTGTTAATTTGTTTTATTAGATGAGAATCTAATCCTTTGTTGCTTTAGTGTTTGAGATAAATCCATATAGTTCCTAACTACCACCATCCTTTCCAGCTCTTGGACATATTTGGACTACTGGGTGAGCCAGTTTGGACTAGTGGTTAGGGAGTCGGGCTCTTATCTGGGAATTCCGGGTTCGATTCCGCCCTCCCCCACAAACCCATCTGGGTGACCTTGGGCTAGTCACAACTCTCTTCTGAGCTCTCACAGCACGCACACACCCTCACTGGGTGTTCTGTTGTGGGGAAAAGAACAGAAGCTTTGTCAGCTGCTTTGAGTCCCCTTCAATGGGTGAGAAAAGCCGGGTAAAAATCCAACTCTTCTTCAACATACAGTTTATTCATGAGAGAAGGAAAGCATCCCAAGTTTACTGTTACCTTAAATGAGTATTTACAGTTAAATGGTATAACACACCTGCTAAATTCCATCACCAAGTGAAAATTAAAATCTAGGATCTTTGTTGTGCAAACAAAACAGGAACACAGAAACAAAAACTAGATAGTTGTTGTTGTTTTCCCCAGCAGGTGTTTCAATATTGCTGTTTACAATTGTTTGAGCTGCTACACCATTAGTATAAAGCTACTGAGAGCTGTTAAAAATGGGATGTTATCTGCTTTTGTGTTACTGAGAACTGTTGGAAATGCAAAATATTTGTGAGATTCGTTGATGGAGATTGCATCGGCAGGAGTTACTAGAACCTGCACCTGGTTGCTTTGACAGGGCTTGCCTGGGGCATGCTTGTATCCTTTGTGCAAGCTGTGAACATAAGAGGAGCCCTGCTGGATTGGGTCCTTAACAATATAGGTTGGAATCCTGTCTCACAGAGTGGCCCATCAATTGCTTCTGGGCACCTCAAGCAGAAGACAAGGGTAAAATCTTCACCTGCTCTTGACTCCCTGCAGTAGACCTTTAGAGGCATCCTGCCTGCTTCTCCATCTTGAAGGTGGTACCCAGGCATCCATTCTAGTAGCCACTGATACACTCCATGAATTTGTCTATAAGGACTTAAGTGGAGCCCTGCTGGATCATGCCATAGCCTATCTAGCCCAGCTTCCTGTCTCACACAGCGACCGCCAATTGCTTCTGGGCATCTCAAGCAGAAGACAAAGGTAAAACCTTCACCTGTTCTCTGTTCCCTGTAGAGGCATCCTGCCTGTCTCTCCAGTCTGGAAGCAGACCTAGACCTCGATTCTACTCAAATTTGAATGCAAAAAACACATTTGCATAATCACCTCTTCTGGTACTGAATTTCTTAGACCGATGACCCCCATAGAGTGTCCCCTGTTTCTAGCATAGGGTGATGGAGATTTTTTATACTTTGTCCAGCCTTCTCGCATCAAGCATAAATATAGTTTCTTCCGCAGTATGAGGTATCATACTCTTTATTCCAGCAGGGTTATTAAGACCTTCACTGTCCTATCACCTAGTCATCATCCATAACTGGTGATGTGGCATCTCAGGCCTCCTATGGTTGAATATTTACAGTGTTGGGATTTATGTGGCTATTTGTAGGCGTGCAAGTGACAAATTCCCAAAGCTATTTCTGATTGTCAAAATGAGAATATACAATGGGAGGAATTCGGCTGAGCAGCAGCACATGTGAAAAAGACTTGGGTGTCCTGGTAGATCATCAACTGAACATGAGTCAACAGTGCGAGGCAGCTGCAAAAAAGGCAAACGCAATCCTGGGGTGTATTAGGAGAAGCATAGAGTCCAGATCACGTGAAGTTATTATCCCCCTCTACTCTACCTTGGTCAGACCTCATCTGGAGTACTGTGTCCAGTTCTGGTCACCCCAGTTTAAAAGAGACGCTGACAAGCTGGAGCAGGTTCAAAGGAGAGCTACCAAGATGGTGAACGGTCTGCAAACCATGTCCTATGAGGAACGGCTTAAGGAACTAGGAATGTTTAGTCTACCAAAAAGAAGACTGAGAGGAGACATGATAGCTGTCTACAAATACCTCAAGGGTTGTCACAAGGCAGAGGGATCAGCCCTGTTCTCACTCTCTCAAGGAAGGACTAGAAACAATGGGGTGAAACTGCAGGGGAAAAGATTTAGTTTAGATGTTAGGAAAAAATTTCTAACAGTAAGAGTGATCAACCAGTGGAACAGGCGGCCACGGGAGGTGGTTGGTTCCCCTTCGATGGAGGTCTTCAAGCAGAGACTGGACAGCCATCTGTCTGAGATGGTTTAGGAGATCCTGCCTTGAGCAGGGGGTTGGACTCGATGACCCAGGAGGTCCCCTCCAACTCTACCATTCTATGATTCTATGACTTTGTATATTCAGGGAAACAACTAGTTCACATTTCATCTGGCTCTCAGATACTGCCAAAGTTGTGTGTGTGTGTATTTTTCAGTTCTGATGAGTCAGATACAAGGCTCCAGTGTGCATGATCTAGCCCAGAGAAGGTTGCATTGACAGGGCATGCCTGGGGCATGATGGTCTCCTTTGTGCAAGCTGTGAACGTAACAGGAGCCCTGCTGGATTGGATCCTAAACAATATAGGTTGGAATCCTGTCTCACACAGTGGCCCATCAGTTGCGCCTGGGCATGTCAAGCAGAAGAATTCTCAGCAACTGCAAATTCTTTTGAAACTTTGGGAATGGTGAGCTCCCAAAACGATTTCAAATCTCTTTAAAACTTGAATGGGAAAACAGCCTAATAAACAAGAATATCTCTCTCACACACACACACACATTCTCTCTGTGTGTGTGCAATTCCTGGGTCAAAGTTTTCAGAATGTGCCAGTGTGTCTCTTAGACACATGCCTCTGAGCATGCACAAAGTGTCTTGGGATTATGTCACGGAGCAGGGATGATTCCTAAAAAAAAAAAAGGCAAAAGAAAGAAAGGCAAGCTGACGAAATGTGATTAATGACATTTATAGGAAGTGGAAGTCTTGTTTCCGGGCAGATAGTTCAGAACAGCGCGAAGCAAAGTGACTGCTAGGACCTTATCGCTGAAATGAGAAACGGAAGATTTTCTGGATTTTTGTTGGGAAGGAAATTGATGAACCTCGCGTTCTCCCTCATTTAGTGCAGCAGCATTGCGCCCTGCTCTGTTAGCGTGTTTGATCTGTTCCTTTGATGGGCATCCGTGGGAGCCCTGTCTGTGTCTAATGAGGAGGGTAAGGAGGCGAAGGCACGTCCATTACAGCAGCAGAAAATGATTAAAGGCGAGACGTTCAAAGAGGTCGCCACACTGGTCTCTTGCAGCTGAAGGGACATTCGGACGGTGTGAGCAGCGTTAAAGGGAGTGGAAGTCCTGCTGGATCAGATCAAAAGCCTGTCTGGTCTTCGTGTTACGTCCTGCACAGGACTCGGCGGCCCACTGGCGGTGATATTCTTTGCCTTTTGGAATCCAGGGGCATGCTTTCTCCTTTGAATTTTGCTTAACGTGTGCATCGCACAACAATAAGGTTGAATCGTGTGCTGTTGTTGCTTTAAAATACTGCGTTTCTAGAACAACCTTAATCAGCCAGAATTCTCTGGGTTGCGTCTGTTGTGCATAAGATAATTCAATATTAAAAAACTTTATATAAGATCGTATTGAAAACTAATAAGCAGCTGAGCACATCTGGGTGAATGAGGCAGTCTGCGCTAATGAGACAGTCTGGTGTTACGTGAACCAGTTTGGTCTTGTGGTTATAGTCTGCTAGGCTCCTCCTCCATGACCTTGGGCTAGTCACAGCTCTCCTCTGAGCTTTCACAGCCTCACCTACCTCACAGGGTGTCTGTTGTGGGGAGAAGAATAGAAAAGCTTTGTCAGCTGCTTTGGGTCCCTTTAAATGGGTGAGAAAAGCAGGGTAGAAAAGCCAACTCTTCTTCTTCCTCCATGAAGCCATCTGGGTGACCTTGGGCTAGTCACAGCTCTCCTCTGAGCTCTCACTTCCCTACCTGCCTCACAGGGTGTTCTGTTGTGGGGAGAAGAACAGAAGGTTTGTCAGCCGCTTTGAGTCTCTTTAAGTGGGTGAGAAAAGCAGGATAGGAAAGCCAACTCTTCTGTTTTCATAAAACCGTGCAAAATGTTTTCTACGAAGAATACTAGCTTATTCCTTCCACTTCTTTCAAGATGTATCACCTCAAAGTACAATCATTATGAATATACCAGTCAAAAGACACTGAAAACTTGTTAGCTTTCTATAATAATTCAGTTATTTATTGTGGAAGGTTGATATGTTCCGGAACAAGGCTTCTTCAGTGTCATCTATCAGGCACAGATAAGGAGAAAAATTATGGAAGGCGCCTCCATCACCAAAACACAAAACATTAAAGGGGAAAATGAGAACATAAGAGGAGCCGCCGTGCTGGAGCAGGCCACAACCCATTTAGTCCAGCATCTTTTAACACACAATGGCCCTTTAGCTGCTTTTGGACATTTTCAAGCAGAAGACCAAAGGCAAAACTTTCACCTGCTCTCAACGCCTTTCAAAATGGTCCTGAGGAGCATCCTGCCGCCTCCCAAATTTGGAATTTGGCTTTGAGCTCGTTTGAGGTTCTCAGCTTAAATGGGGGGTCCCTTTGCCCTGCTCCGATGACGTTCATGAGGTCATATAGAAAAAGAGTTGGCTTTTTATACCCCTCTTTTCTCACCCTTGAGGAAAGTTAAAGCTGCTGATAAACCTTCTGTTCTTCTCCCCAGAACAGGCACCCTGCCGAGGAAAACAAAACCAATTTCGAGTGTTTAGAACATCTGTGCACATCTCTACTAGAATGTCTTAAGTACATTTCATGATTTATCAGGTGCGGCAGGCGCTGTTCGTTTCACTCAACATACGTAGCTGATGCAAATGATTTATATATTAGCAATTTAAATTATTTATTAAAGCCGCCGATGGGCAAGAGGGGAGCTGAAAGGGAAATCTGGGTGGAATATAATGCTGCCTATCTGATCCGCAAATGTATTTCAAATGCAGTTGTTTTGTGAAGTAGCAGCCACGGTACATTTTGAAGGTGGCAAGGACAGGCCAGTGGGCCAGATTGTCTGCTGAGTCAACGCATTCCATTTGTAGGGATTTGAGAGCAGGTGAAGGTTTTGCCCTGGTCTTCTACTTAAGATGCCCAGAAGCCATTGGTGGGCCACTGTGTGAGGCAGGATTCTGGCCTGGTGAACCTTCTATTCTTCTCCCCAACAGAGACACCCCGAGAGGTAGGTGGGGCTGTGAGAGCTCAGAAAGGGGTCTGTGACCAGCCCAAGGTCACCCAGCTGGCTTTGTGTAGGAAGAAGTAGAAGAAGAGTTGGCTTTTATACCCCACTTTTCTCATCCTTATAGGGACTCCAAGTGGCTGACAAACCTTCTGTTCTCCTCCTCAACAGAGATACCCTGAGAGGTAGGTGGGGCTGTGAGAACTAGGAAAGGGAGCTGTGACCAGCCCAAGGTATCCCAGCTGGCTTCGTGGGGGAGGGCAGAATTGAACCCAGCATTGCCAGATAAGAGTCTGGCTCATTAACCACTAGACCAAACTGGCTCACAATTTTTGCAATTTTAGCATGTTTTTCTTAAGAGTTTTTGGTTTGGAATACGGGGAGAACCTCTTGGGTGAATCTTGCAGGATTTCCTATCCTGTTCTAGACCCTTCAGTGAAGATGTGAAGAAAAGGGAGTGTTTTTGTAGCATTTTTGTGGTCTCTGGCTTTTCCCTCTTCATTGCTTCCATTTAGATGCTGGGTTGTGTGATGGTCACTAATTTTACTCGCTAAGTTTTGCAAATAATTCTGTCCAGAAATAATTCTGGCCTGCTAGAAAGTTTTGTTTTCAGTATGCCAGCAGAGGTCAGTGTGTTGTTGTAGTGCATCTTCCTAAAAACATGCCGGCCCAGGGATGAAATTTTAAAGACACATTTAATAGCCAGCAAAGAGAAGAGTTTGGAGGAACACTGAGCTTGCTCTTTCAGGGTATAGTTACAATTAGGGATGTGCGTGCATGAATTGAATGCAGTCAAATTCACATTCATTCGACTGGATCCCCTTCGAATGTGGTAGAATTTGCATTTCATATGAATGGTCAGCCCCGTACGAACCCCATATAGATGCGTGCAAACAGCTTACGAAGGCATACGAACTGCGTGCGGATCAGGTGCTTCCAAATACATTTTCTAAATAAATAAAAAATTTACCCCTCCCTCCCCTCGAAAGATGGGGGAAGGTGCTTATGACATGGCTTCAGTGCGTTTAAAAGATGTTGTCTTCCTCCCTGGCTTTTTGCAAAAACCTGAGGCATCTCTCTGCTGCCTTTCTCTGCAGAAACTCACACCATTTGGAGATTCCTGTGCAATTTCGAGATCGATCGATCCAGGGCTGCACCAGCGTAGGCGGGACAGCAAAAACCAAGGGCAGACATTTAAAGAAAGAGCAGGAACATTCCTAAATCTGGTCTATTTGGGTGGGGGTGGGGGGGTAGAATAGGGGAAGGGGAATAGGTGGGCAGAGATATGTTGAACCTGACTGCTATTTCTGGACCCCGTATGGCCATATGCAGCTTTGGCTAGATCCTTATGGTGGCAATTGATGGGTAGGTAAAAAGGAAACTATTTAAGCAGCAAAAGCCTGGGTGAAAAGATAACATTTTCACCGGGTGCCGAAAACTCTAGTAGGCGCCTGGGAGGCTGTTCAGAGAGAGTCTAGGGGCCGCCACAGAAAAGGCCCTGCAAGAGAAGGGACTACAAGAAGGCCCCCTCCTTGAGATCTCAGTGCCTGGGCAGGTCTGTATGGGAGAAGGCGCCCCTTCAGATACCCAGGGCCCAAGTTGTTCAGGGCTTTATACATTAGTGTCAACACCTTGAACTGGATTCGGTAGCAAATAAGTAACCAGTGCAGATTCTTCAAGACCGGTGCGATGTGAGTCTGACCAGAGGCTCATTCTGCACCAGTTCCAAGTTCTGAACCGTTTTCAAGGGTAGCCCCCCCCCCCCCCCCCGGCAGAGTGCATTACAGTAGTCCAATCTGGAGGTTAGCAGAGCACAGAACAACGCCTACTGTTATCCTGAGCTTCTTGTAAATTAAGTTGCATCACCTGAAATGACCTAGATGCTGTACTTTTTGAATCAAGTATAAATAAGTCTAGATCTTCTCCAGTGCTTCTCATGCCCAAGAGCTGGCTGGACTTGTAGGCAGAGAAGAGACAACAGTTTCCTTTAAAAAGTGCAAGTTGACACATGCAAAGCTCAGGTACCCCAATGGGCTAGCCCCGGCGAGGCGCACATACGAGTGTCCAAAATTTATGATGGTGATAATAACATGGTGGCTGTACATTCCGGCAAACGTTTCTTGAAAAGGAAAGGACGGAAGAGCCGAGGAGAAATTAGTTTTTGATATCATCTCCGAGATCTCTTCTCTTTCTTTTATTTCCACGCCGTCAGTTTTAAAGAGTTTTTTAAAGGTCTGTTTTGTTATAAAATGCTCTGTGTTTTTTTTTTTCCAGTCTTGAGCAGTTTGCATAATTTTCTGATAAAGTAGTGCTGAGCCGTGCAAGTCCGTGGCGGGTGATGTTTATCGGTGCATAGGCGTCCTTTTTTTGCTTGCTGATATTGTATTGAAATATTAGCTCATTTTCAATGCTAGCTGCAGATGGTTTGAGAGATAAGCAAATGCCAGATATATTCCAAAAATAGATTCTATTATTGGCTCGAAAACTGGGGTACCTTTTTTCAGAGATTGTATCTGAGCAAAATAAAGATGTGGAACAGAGTGTTAAGACACCCTGTCTTGGAGGGCTTGTAAATGGTTCCTTCTATTATTAGACTGTCTAGGATAAATTGTGTCCATACAACAGAAATGATACTTTAGAATGTTTCAGATGCCACAAAAATTTGCAGAAAGCAGGAGAAGCTCCTTTTATTGCTAAGGATCTTAAAACATTTACTTGAAATGTGTTCCTCAGAAGTTGAGGTAAACGGGGCTGAGTTGAATCAGAGGTACATATTTGGCAATCCTAGATTAGACTACTGTAATGCACTCTACATGGGGCTGCCCTTGAAGACAGTCCAGAAGTTGCAGCTAGTGCAAAATGCAGCTGCTAGAGTGCTGTCCGAACATCTAGCCGGATGCACATCACACCAGTTTTAAAACGGCTGCATTGGCTGCCAATTTACTACGGAGCCCAATTTAAGGTACTGACTCTGACTTACAAGGCCCTAAATGACTTGGGCCCCAAATATCTAAAGGAACGCCTTCTCCCATACTGACCTGTCCATGCTTTAAGATCAAGTGGTGAGGCCCTCCTGGTCATCCCACCACCTTCAGTAGTGAGGCTGGCGGGTACCTGAAAGAGGGCCTTTTCGGTGATGGCCCCCAGACTATGGAATAGTCTCCTCTTCAAGGTGTGTCATGCCCTCTCCTTACATATATTTAGGAAGGCGGTGAAGACACACCTTTTTACCCTGGCCTTTGGCTGAGGTGATTATATTTCCCATCCCAGCACAGATACCATCATTTTAAACATGCTGGGTATTGTTTTAGATTTGTTGTATTTTTTAAAGTACTTTTTAATGTATATTCTGTTTTTAATCTCTTGTTTTAATGGTTGTTACCCATCCAGAAACCTTCAGGTATGGGGCAGGATAGAAATGTAAATAATAAATAAATAAATTTCAGTACCACCACCCAACCTCTTAAAAGAGATCAATGTTTAAGCATGCTAACATTTCCAAAGTGCTAAAAGTGGGGTCCCCCAAGGTTCAGTATTGGGACCAGTGCTTTTTAATTTATTAATCAATGATCTAGAAGAAGGGGTACAAAGTAAAATAGCAATGCTTGCTGATGATACTAAATTATTCAGGATAGTAAAAACTGAAAGAGATTGCCAAGAGCTCCAGAGGGATCTCTTGGTATTGGCTGACTGGGCAACCAAGTGGCAATTGTGCTTTAATCTTAATAAGTAAAAAGTAATGCACATTGGGGCCAAGAATCCCAATAATGTCTATAAACCAATTGGGGCTGCGCTTTCTGCAGCACACCAGGAAAGGGATCTCCGGGTTCTGGTGGACAGTTCAATGAAGGTGTCAACCCAGTGCGCAGCAGTGACAAAAAAAAGCTAATTCAGTGCTGAGAATAATTAGGAAGGGAATAGAAAACAAGTCAGCAAGTATCATTTTGCCTCTTTTTAAATCTATGGTGAGGCCACATTTGGAATATTGTGTGCAATTCTGGTCACCACACCTCAAAAAGGATATTGTGGAACTGGAAAAGGTGCACAAAAGGGCAACCAGAATGATTAAGGGTCTGGAACACCTCCCTTATGAAATCAGGCTGCAACATCTAGGCCTCTTCAGCCTGGAAAGACAGGGTTTAAGAGGGGACCTGACTGAAGTTTATAAAATTATGCATGGTATAGAAAAGGTGGATATTTCTCTATTGCACAACATTAGAACCAGGGGGCATCTATGAAGATGAGGTGGCAGAAGCAACCAGCCCAGATGGCTTTAAGGAAGGGTGAGACAAATTTATAGATGACTGATGTATCAATGGCTACTAGAATGGATGCCTAAGTACATCTTTCTGGCTGGGGGTACAAGCAGGATGCTTCTAAGGCCATTTGCTGGGATTGGAGAGCAGGAGAAGGTTTGCCCTTGTCTCTGCTTGAGATGCCCATGGACAATTGGTGGGCCACTGGGTGGGACAGGATGCCGGACTAGATGGGCTGTGGCCTGATCCAGCAGGGCACCTCTTAGGTTCTTATTTTCAAATCAGGGCAACGTAGCACATTGCGCAGGCTTTGGAAAGCCAAACGGATATCATTTATTACAAGAATCTCGTATAGAGATGTTAGTGTTCCACTTTGCGAAGGAATCGGGTGTCAGGGTCCTCAAAGTTGTGTGGTTATTTCCACACAGTTTTGGTTTTGCTGAGGAACGTTAATTTTGCATCTATAAAGATAGACTCTGCACACATCGGAAGGAGAAAAAGAGGGAGGACAGATTCTTTTATAGAATGTCTCGGTGTCAAAGTAATGAGCCTTGAGGGCAGAAAACCTGATGCTTAAAAGCAATTAAATAGGCCCCGGTCATTTTCAATGCATTTCTCCTTTCCCCTCTGTAAACATAGTATGTGGATTTGTTCTTTAGAAATGCCATGGAATATTAGGAAACAAGGAATAAATACTGTACTTACTCTGTGTGCCAAGGTTTGTAATGTTATAATGCCGTCTTCTTACCTCATATTGACCTTGTGGGAGAGACAGTACAAGAATGAGCAAAACCAGATAACAGACGAAGGGGGGAAAGGCACATGCACACATGCACACCCACACCCACGCACATGCGCATGAGCGCACGCACACATATATCACCTTTCAAAAGCTGTGACCAGCCCAAGGCTATGCAGCTGGCTTCGTGTAGGAGGAAGAGTTGGCTTTTCTACCCTTCTTTTCTCACCCTTAACGGGACTCAAAGCAGCTGACAAACCTTCTGTTCTTCTTCCCACAACAGAGCACCCTGTGAGGTGGGTGGGGCTGTGAGAGCTCAGAAGGAGAGCTGTGATGAGCCCAAGGTCACCCAGCTGGCTTCATGGGGGAGGGTGGAATCGAACACAGTATTCCCAGATAGGAGTCCGGCTCCCTAACCACTAGACCAACGTACTACCATTTAGGAATTGTAACAGCTCAGGTGTGCAAAACTTTCCGTTTTGTTTTGTTCTGTCTCTCTGCAGTCACGCCGTTCTTGTGCATGGAGGGGGCAAACCAAGGCCCCCCATGCTGCGATGGGCCTCATGTAACACACTGGCCGTACCCTTTCCTTTTAACCATCTCACTCCCCAGGCTCCGTGCCGTTTATTTCTGCTGCCATAGCAACTGATCACGAATTGTTCAAAATAAGCAACTGTGTCTTTGTTCTTTATGTATGTCAAGGGATAATGTGCAGAGGTTATTTATAGAATTATAGAAGTTATTATGAGCCTTCCAGGGCTTGTGATTTTGGTTGGGTTGCAGCTAATTTCCTCCCTGCTCTTGAAGAGTAAAAGTTAACCGCCCCAAGGCATGCAAACATGACCAGTTTGTGTGCATTTTCCTGCGCGACTTGGAAGGTTGAGAGCCAAGCATGTTTTGCCTGGCATGAGCCTTAATTTTTTTTTTTGGAGGGGGGGGGGGACACGTTCTTTGCCACCGAGCAAATTTGAAAGCGGGAAAAGCAAAGCGGGGAAGTTGGTTGACAGCTGTAAATGGATCTATCAAGGCGAGAAGAGACAGGAAAAGAGAGAGCGCAAAGCACCACAAAGGCACACACAGGGACACACACACAGGGACACACACAGAGGCATGCACAACAGCAGTGTCTGAAAATGGGAAGAGAAAGTGTATTCCCATTTAACCAAAGGCCAGGGCAAAAAGGTGCATCTCCACCGCCTTCCTAACCCTGTATAGTGAAGGCGCCTGGCACACCTTGGGGGGGGGGGACTGTTCCGTAGCCTAGGGGCCATCACTGAGAAGACCCTCTCCTGGCTGCCCACCCCTTTTACTACTGACAGTGGTGGTACAACCAGGAGGGTCCCCTCTACAGATCTTAAGGTATGGGTAGGTTGATATGGAAGAAGGCATGCAGACTCTTCTTCTCCTTCTCCTTCTCCTCCTTCTCGGCTGCAGTGACAAGCAGGATGCCTCTAAGGCCATTTGTTGGGATTTGAGAGCAGGAGTAGGTTTGCCCTTGTCTCTGCTTGAGATGCCCATGGGCACTTGGTGGGCCACTGTGTGAGACAGGATGCTGGACTAGATGGGCTGTGGCCTGATCCAGCAGGCCTCCTCTGAGGTTCTTATGGACTAGATGAGCTGTGGCCTGATCCAGCAAAGTTCCTCTGAGGTTCTTATGGACTAGATGTGCTGTGGCCTGATCCAGCAGGCCTCCTCTGAGGTTCTTACGGACTAGATGAGCTGTGGCCTGATCCAGCAAGGCTCCTCTGAGGTTCTTACGGACTAGATGAGCTGTGGCCTGATCCAGCAAGGCTCCTCTGAGGTTCTTATGGACTAGATGTGCTGTGGCCTGATCCAGCAGGGCTCCTCTGAGGTTCTTATGGACTAGATGAGCTGTGGCCTGATCCAGCAGGGCTCCTCTGAGGTTTTTATGGACTAGATGGGCTGTGGCCTCATCCAGCAGGCCTCCTCTGAGGTTCTTATGGACTAGATGAGCTGTGGCCTGATCCAGCAAGGCTCCTCTGAGGTTCTTATGGACTAGATGTGCTGTGGCCTGATCCAGCAGGGCTCCTCTGAGGTTCTTATGGACTAGATGAGCTGTGGCCTGATCCAGCAGGGCTCCTCTGAGGTTTTTATGGACTAGATGGGCTGTGGCCTCATCCAGCAGGCCTCCTCTGAGGTTCTTATGGACTAGATGGGCTGTGGCCTGATCCAGCTGGGCTTCTCTTAATTCATGGAAGATACATGTATTAATGATTACTCGAATGGATGCCTAGGTACCACCTTCAGGTTGGAGAGGCAGGTAAGATCCCTCGAAAATCCATCTGCAAGGAATGAAGAGCAGGTGAAGGTTCTGCCTTTGTCTTCTCTTTGAGATGCCTGGAAGCAATTGGTGGACTATTGATGGGGGTGGACTAGATGGGCTGTGGCCCGATCCAGTAGGGCTCCTCTGACGTTCATTTGCAATGGGGAAAAAAAGGAATTTTCTTTTTGAAACCATGCAAAATTGAATGCAAAAAAGTTTTTTTCCCCCGATTGAATGGTTCAGTGGCAAAATAAATGGGTGTTTGCTTCCACAGCAAAGAGGTGATGCAAATTTCACTTGGGCACATCTAGCACCTCAGGAAAGTGATACTAAATTGATTTTTGAAATATCTCTATACTTGAAAAGCTCCACTCCCCTCCTCTTCCACTTCTGGCTTTAGATTATATACTTTTATATCCTTGATCTCTAAGCGAAGCCCAGATGAATTTTGCACTCATGTGCCGTTCCATGTTTTGTATCAGCTTCTTGTCAGAGCCAATATTTTCCCCTTGTTTCCTGGAAAAGATTCTTTCTTGTAGCCTCAGGGTTTGCTAGAAGGCTATTTCTCCAGTGCTGAAACATGCTGTAGTTAATGGTCCCTTGTAATGTTCTGAAGATCCTTCAGAACTTTTGATGCAACCCTGTGCATCTTCCATTTATGTTATCTTACAGTGGTAAGTGCACATGGCATTATGCACAATTCCTTAGGCTACTGAGCTGAGAAAGATTTCAGGTGGTTGTGTTTTATGTCTGATTCCTTGCAGACTCCGTTCTAGGGATGTGGACAAATATTCATACGCATTCGAAATCCGAATGTGCTGAATTTTGACATTCAAACTCGGATAGAATGTCCCGAATTTCAAATGTAAACGTTCAAATCGAATTTTGAACTTTGGATCTAGTAGATCCGGATTAAGGGAAGTACCCAATGTGTTTCCATGGGTGGTCTAGCACCCAATAGCAATGGGTGGTAGCCTGCCTGCTGTGGAACCACCGGAGCACCCATTTGCAAATCCGGATCTACCCACAAGGGGTCTGCCTGTCACCCCAGGTGTTTTGGGGGACAGGGGGTGCAATCTCCAAAGTTGCCTTTGAAGATTAGCAAAGACTCTGAAGTCCCTCTGAAGTCATTCCGAAGTTGCCTTTGGAGATTAGCCCAGGCTTTGCAGAAAAACCCCTTCAGAGCCTCCTCTAGACCCCATTGCTCAATTGCAATGTAAACAGGCACTCTATAATCCGGATTTTATGGCTGAAGACCCCATTGTAGACCCCTTTTAATGGGGTCTACACAAAATCTGGATTATAGGTCCTGAAGAACCCATATGATTCGGATTTCCCTAGCTGTGGTGGAAACAGATGTGTCCCTAATGGGGTCCGTGGTGGAAATGGGGTCATCCGTCTCTCAGCCAAATGGGTCCTTAATGGGTGCTAGAATGGGTACTTATTGCCAGTGGAAAAAACACCCGAAGTCTCTAATACCTCATTTTCTCGATGGAGATAAAACCAACTTCGTGCTGCTGTAGATATTTATAAAGTTACTGTTTTTATAGTAAGAGCAGTTTCTGAAGAGCGTGGACATTTCAATGACAGCTCAGGAACGTTAGGAGCTTCAGTTGTGATGAGAAACGCTAGCACATTTCCACTTAAATCATCTATGGATTTAAAGTCTGTATGTTTCCCTTTCATCAAAACTTTCATCATGTTCCGTTCTAAAAATGAAAGTGCATGCAAATGATGTCCAACAGGGATTGTATTTTGGGGTCTGTTTTCCTTCCTTACCTAACAATATTTTTTTAACACAAAATGCAGAATTTCAGTTTTAAAACATACCAGGAAGTTTCATGTTTCTGAGGATGCTTTTATTTTTAAAAAGGAGAGAAAGAAAGAGGGGTAGGGAAGAAGAGTTGGCTTTTCTACCCTGCTTTTCTCGCACATTTAAGAAGATCCAAAGCGGCTGACAAACCTTCTGTTCTTCTCCCCACAACAGAACACCCTGGGCAGCAGGTGGGGCTGTGAGAGCTCAGAAGAGAGCTGTGACTAGCCCAAGGGCGCCCAGCTGCCTTTGTGGAGGTGTGCAGAATTGAACCTGGTATTCCCAGATAAGAGTCCGGCTCCCTAACCACTAGACCAAACTGGAGGGAGGGGCTAATAATGAAGTAGGCCAGAAGTGGGCAAAATTTGGAGGCCCAGATGGACTTTAGGATGCTTAGGTATTTCTTCCAGGCTGGAGAGATGGGTAGGATGTCTCTGAAGGCCATTTTCAGGGATATGAGAGCAGGCGAAGGTTTTGATTTCATCTTCTGTTTCAGATGCCCAGAAGCAACTGGCAGGCAACTGTGTGAGGCCGGATGCTGGACTAGATGGGCTGTGGTCTGATTCAGCAGGGCTTCTCTAGAGTGCATGCCTAGGTACCACCTCCAAGTTGGAGAGACGGTCAGGATGTCTCCAGAGACCATGTGCAGGGGGTCGAAGCAGGTGAAGGTTTTGCCTTTGCCTTCTCTGTGAGATGCCCAGAAGCAACTGGTGGCCCACTGTGTGAGATGGTATGCCAGACTAGATGGGCCGTGGCCTGATCCTGCAAGGCTCCTCTTACTTCTTTAGGCTCATTTAATGCAACATCGGTAATGTCAAGTAAGCTGCTTATAAATCCTGGATTTGGGATCCCCACTTAAACGCTCACTACCACTTCGATCGGTTTGTCGCCTCCCAACCTTACCCAGGGCATGAAACTGTCGTGAGAATGAAACCGAGGGAAATGATGTTTACCCTCTTGGGCCCTTGGGAGGAAAAGCAGAATATGAGCGTCATAAATAAATAATAAGTCTAAAGGCAGGATATAAGTGCCATAAATAAGCATGCAAATAGAAGGGCAAACCGCGCCTTGTTTCCCTGTGATAATTGTTTCCGTTAGGCGAATACACAGAACAGAATCAAAACCTTCGAAGGTATCAGGATGGCCTTTAGGTGATACATTGGCAATCAGATGCACCTGGTGCTCAGTGTTGCGCCCGAAACACTCGTCAGTAGATGGCGCTGTACTCACTTGATCCATGTGTTGAGGAATCTATGGACAAAGCGACACCAGATGAAATCTTGATCAGTGAGCCAGACTTTCGCTTTGCTTTCTTTTCTCAGTAGTTTTTACATTGTAAAAAATGTTTCGGAGCCCGTTGGATTTGCTGTGTTGACAGCTGTGGAAAGGAAATGTCAACACATTAAAACTAATTGAAGCTTACTCGAGTATGATTAATTGTTGACACTTTTGATTCTTGAGTAGGAGAAACTTCCAAGCATGGGTTTTTTTTTTGTTTTGCTTTGCTTTGTTTTTGCTTCCGGCAGCCACGGGTGAAAGATAGAAACCATAACTAACGCTTGTTTGCCGAAGGAACCTCATTACAGAAGCCGAATGCGAGAGTCCCAGAGTTGCTTGTCTTACTGAAAGTTGGGAGAGAAGGGTTACGAAGTGACGTCCCTTGAAAAATATACTGGCGTGTTTTTGGAATTAAAAGCTTCTCCTTCCGTTCAGAGCCCAGAGACTTTGAACCTCTGTGATACTAGGTAAAATTAGAGGCCTTTTTGCACTACAGACAAACAGTCATAGTGCACTTAGGCTAAGACATGCGGGGATGCTTTCCCCATTCACACACAGGCAGGTAAGGGAAGATGTCTCCACGCGTTCCTACCTGCCTACCTGTGAGTGGGGAAAGCGTCCCCACGTGCCTTACCCTGAAAAGGCCAGCACGGGGCAGGACCCCACACCCAGGCCTGTCTGCCATTGGGTCGAATTTGACCCAGGGGTGGGCAGGTCTGTCCGGTCCCATCCCCGGGTTCCTGTGGGTTCTAGCTGACTGGCTAGTTCTGATTGGAGCTAGACAATCAGAGTGGCTGGCACGCACAGGCACACTTGGCTTGCCATTTCGGGACCCGGTGAGGACGAGGTAAGTACCTCACATGTGCACGCATCCCCACATAGGTCCAGGCCAGGCAGGGTGGGGTGGGGTGGCGGGGGAGGGTTCCTGCAGGCTCTAAAGGACCCAGTTCGGTCCCCTAGAATCCGCAGGAACATGAGGAAGGGACCGGACAAGTCTGCCCGCCCCTGGGTCCAGCTGGACCCAATCTGGACAGGCCTGGGGAGGGGTCTGCAGCTGTCAGAGAAGGAGCATGTGAACGCTCTCTCTCGGAACAGCTTCAGGATGGCCCCGAACGCCCTGGGCCAGGTGTAGAGCACTATTAAGTGCTCTACACCCAGAACACATCTAGGGTGCTTTGGGATGGGCTGGGGCAGTTCCATTTGGAGAGAATGCTCCGACCCAGGACATCCTTCATGTGTTCCAAAAGCCCTCATGCGAATAGGTCTCCGATGGGCTGTGGCCTGATCCAGCACAGCTCCTCTTGCATTCTTAAAACAAAAAATGTAACTGTTAAGAAAAAAATTAATTTTGTTTAGCTGCCATGGAGTCTTCTCAATGGAGAATAAAACAACGGTCGCCAGATACTATAATTTGCACATGAATTGCAGCAATAAAACACTTGCATCTCAAAGTATCCTCTCTATCCGTGCTCTCGGTCCACAAAAATAATGTTTTAAAAAGCTTATAAATTCTCATTCGCCCTTTCTTTTTAAGTCATCCTACAGACTTCCCATTTGCTGCGAAGAAAATTGAAATTGTTGAGTGGATGCCCTCATACACGAATTTAAAATTTAATTCTTTAGAGATGGCGAGAATGTTGGTGATGTTATAGGCTCTCCTCGGGGAAAACTTGTCGTGCCCACGTCTTGAAATGTTACGTACGGTTTTGCCTCCCTTTGTGCAAAACTTCTTGCTTCTATAATCAGAAGGCCTTTTCCTCCACGTAATCGACTTCTGCTATTCCGCCGTAATGAACAGGAGTGCTTTAAAACTGCTACTGATTTAAATTAGATCCATTTCCAGCCAAGTACACTTCAAGGCGAGGCTAACGGCATTGGAAAAGGCTTTATTTCTCTTTGGGGTGGGCTGAGAAATGGGTTGTTATACTCTCTCTGTGTGTGTGTGTGTGAGAGAGAGAGAGAGAGAGGGAGGAAGGGAGGGAGATTTTCACAAGCAAAAGATATCAAACAGGTCAGTACAAAAAAGACCCTAGGATATTAGACTGGTTAAAGAAATAAGAGAACCTAAGAGAAGCCCTGCTGGATCAGGCCATAGCCCATCTAGTCCAGCATCCTGTTGCACATGGTGGCCCACCAATTGCCCATGGGCATCTCAAGCAGAGACGAGGACAAACCATTTCCCAGCAAATGGCCTTAGAAGTGTCCTGCTTTCCATCCCAGCCTGAAAGATGTACGTAGGCATTCACTCTAGTAGCCATTGATACATCTGTCATCCATAAACTTGTCTAACCCTACCTTAAAGCCATCTAGACTGGTAGCTGTCACCACCTCTTCCAGCAGCAAATTCCATAAATCGATGACCCTCTGGGTGAAGAAATATTTCCCCTTGTCGGATCTGATTCTCCTGCGTATCAGTTTCATAGGTGCCCCCTGGTTCCAGTGTTGTGTGATAGAGAAAAAGGTAGGTTGCACCCACCTACCTCATAGGGTGTTCTGTTGTGTGGAGAAGATCAGGTTTGTCAGCCACTTTGAGTCCCCTTAAATGGGTGAGAAAAGCAGAGTAGAAAAGCCAACTCTTCTTCTTCTTCTTCTTCTTCTTCTTCTTCTTCTTCTTCTTCTTCTTCTTCTTCTTCTTCTTCTTCTTCTTCTTCTTGTCTGACCTCATATAAAACAATTTTATGTTCCTAAAGACACAGTCATAGCAAGCAGGTTGCAAGATTAATGTTCTAATCTGTTTTTTTTTTCCTGGTATGCTACATATAATATTTTTAAAAGCATGAGAAAAGTACCTTACTTTTTCCTCTCTCTTTTTTTTGAATGCTCAGTAAAACAGTTTATAAAGCAGCGAAGAAAAGCGAACCATAAAGTTTAATTTTCCTTTTTTTAATTGAGCTGTTAATTAGCCTCCGACCACAGTTGGTGACTCCTCACTGGGTTCTGTTTTGCTTCTGTATCCAAGACACTTTAAGTAACCTAATCTGTCTTAGCTTCTCTGCCCCGGCACCTCCATGAATCAAATCAATAGGTGATTATGTTCTTACAGTGCTGGGTCTTCACTGCATATTAATTACATCAGTGGTTAATGATCAGACTAGAAAATATGAGAATCCCTGTAAGAACAATTTAGTTTTTTTTTTAAAAAAAAGGAGAGAAAGTTAGAAGTAATGGAAGTAATTCTGAATGTTAAAGCAAAACAGCTGGTGTGTTTATCTATAGGCCAGGAGCCCTGAGGATGTGAATTTGGGAGTCATTTAATCTTGGGATAAGATGATAGATGGATGGAGAAGTAGGTGGAGAGATGGATGATAGAAAATAGATAAGATAGATAAATAGATTATTGGTTATAGACAGACAGACAGACAGACAGACAGACTGACTGATAAGTGATAAATAGATGGATAGATGGATAAATGGATAGATAGATGGATAGATGGATATAGATGGATGGATGGATGTATATAGATGGATGGATGGTTGGATGATAATTACTTTGAAATCCCCTTTTTTGTGCAGAATTTGATGAATCCCCGTCTTGTAGTGCTCATACCTTGTTTGAGTGGAGAGTCACGGCATATAATTCTCTTTACCCCTGAAGAACCCTTTTAATAGGAAATAACCAGCAAACCTATTAAAAGCATAATGAGAACCTCATTGAGTTTCCCGTCAGTCTTCAGAGCTGTAAGTGGTTTCTAATTTGCACAAGATTGGAATAGCATTGAAAAATGACTGTAACTAAGTGAAACACTTGTTGGATTTTCAATTTTTTGATAGCATCCATTGTAATGCATTACACCACAGTTGCGCCGGAGTGGAGTGACATATACCATGTCTCATTTTAATCCCTTTGTCCCCATGAGTGGTGACGGAGGCCTGGTGGTAATTGAATGTGACCGTGGACATGTGGTGTGGCAATAAGTCACCCAAACAGCCGTGCTTATGTTCTTGATCAGTGATGAATGATGGGATAGAGAAGTGAGCAGAAGGAAGAACAAAGCTTGGGACAATCTAGTCCTGACACCGCCGCATTCTGTTGTTCTCTTGTTGCTCTGTCTGTCTAAATGCAAATCAAGCAACACCACTTCCAAACCAGATTTAGCATTCATTGACAGCAGAAGCAAGGGGGCTGAAGCCCCTTTGTAAACACAGCCTTGGTTTGCAAGCTTCTTTAAGGGTAGACCAAACAATAATCTTATTTGATCAGAATTTCGTAATTAGCTCAATTGTGACTTGCACTCCTTTGCTGGACTTGTTTAGGCTAAGTGACTTGGGCCCCAAATATCTAAAGGAACATCTTCGCTCATACTGACCTGCTCGTGCCTTAAGATCAGGAGGCCCTCCTGGTTGTCCCACCACCTTCTATAGTGAGTCGGGTAGACACCCGGGAGAGGGCCTTCTCAGTAATGGCCCCCAGGCTATGGAACAGTCTCCCCGTTGAGGTGCATCACATCCCTTCCCTGTATATATTCAGGAAGGCGGTGAAGACACATCTTTTTGCTCTGGCATATGGCTAGGATGACTAAACTTTCCCCTCCACTGTAGATTTTTTAATATTGTGGATATTCCCTTAAATGTGCCGAACCATTTTAAAAAGTGTTTTTCTGTATTTTATACATTGATTTGTAAATTGCTCTTTTAAAGGTTGTCACCCACCCTAAGACCTTCAGGTATAGGGAGGGATATAGATAGATAGATAGATAGATAGATAGATAGATAGATAGATGATAGATAGATAGATAGATAGATAGATAGATAGATAGATAGATAGATAGATAGATAGATAGATAGATAGATAGATAGATAGATAGATAGATATCCAGAAAGCATATTTGAAAAACTTTGCCCTATATTTACTTGGGTTTGCAAAATACCTGCAATCAATGACTGATGTTTTGCTTTCACCTAATGTTATCCCAGCAGGGTGTATTAATTCTGTTTTGTATTGATTTACTTGTTTTATCCATTCTTTTATGGAGTGTCCTGACCTGCCTTGAGACCTTGGCATGAAGGGTGGGACACAGATGTTTAGAAGTAATTAAATTAAATAATAGCTATCCAAACATGTTTCACTCAAAGTACGTGCTCTGAGTGCCCCAACACCGAACAAAAACACCCTTGGAAAATACGTGTTTGTTCTGGGTTCAAGTCAAAACTAGACTGCATCCTAATGCCAGTTTTTTATTGTGCTATATTTGGATATTCTGGAATAGGATCACAGAGATGGAAGGGACCTCTAGGGTCATCAGTTCCAACACCCTGCTCAATGCAGGATTTCCTAAACCATCCCAGACAGATGTAGGTCCAGCCTCTGCTTGAAGACCTCCAGCGAAGGAGAACCCACCACCTCCTGTGGCAATTTATTCCATGGACTCATAGCCCTCACTGTCAGGAAGTTTTTCCTAATATCTAATCTGTATTGACTCCCTTGAAGTTTCATCCTGTTGTTTCTATTCCTCCCATCTTGTGCAAGTGAGAATAGGGACGATCCTTCTGTACCATGACAGCCCTTCAGAGACTTGAAGACCATGATCATGGCTCCTCTCAGTCTTCTCTTCTGTAGGCTAAACATGTCTAGATCCTTCAACCTTTCCAGAACACTAACCATTTGGGTATCACTCCTTTGGACTTTCTCTAGTTTGCCAATGTCTTTTTTGAATTGGAGTGCCCAGAACTGGACGCAGGACTCTAGATGAGGTCTGACCAAGGTAAAGAGGAATAATTAATTCTCATGATCTAGACTCTTTAATATTCTGAAATATCTATGCTTTATTCTGGAATGTCCAAATATAGTGCAGTAAGAAACTAATGCCTGGAGTTAGCCTTGGTCCCTGTATTGTCAGAACATTCTGAGTTTTGATGGACCAGGGTCTAACAGAGAGCCATTTCCTTCTCCCCCTGCCCTCCCAGAAGCTGTGGAAAGGAAATAGCCACCCTCAGATAAATTGTTGATCAGCGCTTCTGCTGAAAAGCAGAAAGAAAAATTGCTGCTGCTTAAAGGTGAGAAAACAAAGGGGACAAAAATAATGAAGGAGGAGAAGAAGAAGAAGAAGAAGAAGAAGAGCTGGCATTTCTTCTCCCCACAACAGAACACCCTGTGAGGTAGGTGGGTCTGTGAGAGTTCAGAAGAAAGCTGTGATTAGCCCAGGTTTCATGGAGGAGGAAGAAGAGTTGGCTTTTCAACCCCATTTTTCTCACCCATTTAAGGGGACTCAAAGCAGCTGACAAAGCTTTCTATTCTTCTCCCCACAACAGAGCTCCCTGTGGGGTAGCTGAGGCTGTGAGAGCACAGAAAAGAGCTGTGACTAGCCCAGGGTCACCCACCTGGTTTCATGGAGGAGGAAGAAGTGTTGGCTTTTCTACCCGGCTTTTCTTACCCTTTAAGGGAACTCAAAATGGCTGACAAACCTTTTTTATTCTTCTCCCCACAACCGAACACCCTGTGAAGTAGGTGGGGCTGTGAGAGCTCAGAAGAGAGCTGTGACTTTGTGGGGGAGGGCAGAATCGAACCCAGTATTCCCAGATAAGAGTCCGGCTCCTTAACCACTAGACCAAAGTGGCTCACCTAAAAAGTAGAGTTGTGCCAAATCATCTGGGTTCAAACTGGTTTGAATCAAACATGGGGTGTTTGAAAGGGTCACGCTTGAACCAAACACCCCGCATCTTCAAAAACAGTGCGAATTCAAACTGGACAAAGGGTTGTTCTAACAGTCCTAACCAAAACACTGAACTGAACCAAACACCATGCCTCTTCGAAGAGAAATAATTTCTGCATGCGCAGTTCGATGCAAACATCCGTTAATGTGAACTGTTGAATCAAATTTTTGAAACTGAGCTAAACTTTGCACTAAGTTTTCCTCTTTTTTAAAAAAATCAAATTTAACACCTAGAAGCTGGTGGCTTTCATTGGGTTAAATCATTCTTCACTCCAGCCGGCGTGATCTGTGGCCCAAAACCATCAGGTTTGGAAAGCTGATATAAATAACAAATTTCTAAGTTGATGCCTTTCAGGAATGCTGTTAGGAGTAAATGAACCCCGGGCAGCCTTTCCATTATTTATATTCGAAAACATAAAAAGGACAGCAAAGGAATAATAGCTATTTAGAAAATACTTTCAACAAATACTCTGAATTTGCATAGTGCACATATTAATAGCGAACTGAGAGGGTTTAATATATTTTAAATGAGTTTGCCATTAGTTTAGATAAAGGTTTCCTATTAACATGAAATTATAGGTGACCTTTGCAGTGAGAAAGGCCATTAACAAATATCAAGAATAAAGCGAGAACGATCCCTCTCTAAAAGCCGGCTCTTGGGAAAACAAAAGTAGAAGAAAATTATCCTGATTAATAAGCCATACTCTCTGCTTCTTCTGAAAAACACAGTTGGCACCTAATGCAAAGCAATTCCCGGGCCAGAATCTTCGTTGCACCAGCAGGTCCTTTTGCAGATCTCTAAAACAAGAAGCCAGGAAATGCAAGATGGTACCACCATGATATGCATTATGAAAATACTTGGTTTTTATTTTGTTTTGCTGCAATCTAAAAATCATGGGAAAACATGATATTTTAGTTCCAGCAAGGCATGAAACACAGTTGTCTCTCTGCCTGGGTCTTTTGTTCAAATGGGCTTATATCAGGTATCTTGACCTGCATTGCCTCTCAGTAGACGGAAGCAAAAAGTTCAGTTGAGGACCATGAGCGGAAGAAAGAAGAATGGATATCATGGTCTTCAATTTCAAAATGTTTTGGGGAAGGGACGCTGAATGCCCCTTTCTGATCAATGGTTGGGTCAGGATTAGAAAACAGCGGTACTGGAGCTCAAACCACACTTTTATATTCAGCTGTGGTTGGTGTGAATCCTATGCTTTAATTATGTTCAAATTGTAACACTGAAAATACATCCTGCGTATCAGGTATTTACATTACGATTCATAACAGTAGCAGAATTACAGTTATGAAGTAGCAATGAAAAAAATTGCAATGGTATATAATTATGTATGGAAATGTATTAATGAAAATAAATAAAAAAATGAATGGAAAATAATTTTATGGTTGGGGTTAGGGTTAGGGCAGGGGTAGGCAAACCATGGCTCGAGAGCCACATGCGGCTCTTTGGCCCCTTGAGTGTGGCTCTTCCAGCTTAGGAGTACCCTGATTAAATTAATAACAATGTACCTTCCTATAAAGTTTAAGTTTTAAAAGTTTGGCTCTCAAAAGAAATTTCAGTCATTGTACTGTTGATATTTGGCTCTTTTGACTAATGAGTTTGGCAACCACTGGGTTAGGGTTAGGTTGGGGGACACTACAACATGAGGGGCTGTATTAAAGGGTCACAGCGTTAGGAAGGTTGAGAACCACTGGGTTAAGTGATTCCTGAATTTTTAAAAATACCTCCATATGACCCTTTGTTCTTTTCCCATATTCCAAAGAAAGTGCAATTTAATGAACCTGAAATGCCTGTCAGTGATCCTCTTGTTCTTCAGAGGCCCTTCCACTGATTTAGTCCTGTATGCAGAGTCTGTCAGTTAGTGATGGGTTATTTTTTTCTTCTGTTTTCACAAAGCCAGGCTTCACCTTAATTGGCAGGTAACTTCTAGATCCTTTCCACTAACTTACTGTTTCTGCTGGATGGATGAAGTAAAGCAGTTGGAATGGCTGCATTGGGTTTAAACTCACATCACCGTCCGTGGTTTCTAAAGGGTAACTTTTTAATTCTCTTTTAAAGATACATCCACAAACAGTGTGATTTCCCAGGAATTAGGGGAAATTGAGTGTGATTTGCCAGTGTTTCAAAGATCCACAGTTTTTTGTTACTGCAGTACAACCTGCTACCTATCCCCCACGGATATGGGGAGGAGGGTAACTGTGTGTATGTGTTCATCCATCCGTCCATGGTTCTGTCTGTTTGTCTGTCCATCCACCTGTCATCTGTTCATTCATCTACCCATCCATGGATCTGTCCACCTTTGTTTTATTCTAACGTGTTTAGGATTATATTTTGTATTATTTTAACTTTGTTATTTTAGTAATTTTATTTTTTCCTTATTTGTATCTCTTTACTGTACTGTATTGTCTTTTAAATCTTTGTAGTTTGTACAGTGCTATGTACACCTATAGTGCTTGACAAATAAACTTTAATAATCATCCATCCATCCATCCATCCATCCATCCATCCATCCATCCATCCATCCATCCATCCATCCATCCATCCATCCATCCATCCATCCATCCATCCATCCATCCATCCATCCATGGTTTGTCTGTCTCTATCCATCTGTCCATGGTTCTTTCTTTCTAGCATCCATCCATCCGTCCATCCGTCCGTCCGTCCGTCCGTCCATCCACCCATCCATCCATCCATCCATCCATCCATGGTTCTGTCTGTCCCTCCCTCCCTCCCTCCCTCCAACTATATATAGTATTTTTATACAAATTGTGCATGGCTTTTAAATATTTTATTCTGGAGAAGACGACTGATAAATATATAAAGTGGAACAGGGCATTTCCTAGCTCATCTGCACAACCGCCCATCCGCTGTTTTTCCTTGCTGCGTTACTCGGTGCCATAGAAGCATAATTAGCTTTCCACTTCAGTTCTTCTAGCAACAAGGTGATGGGCTGGGAGAGGAAAGTGTAAAGCAAAACAAACAGAGGTTATTGTTTTAATTATTCCTGAGATGACTAATGGACTGCCACTGTGAAACGCATGGCTCTTTCCGCACTGGGACTAGGGACCTGCCGGCCACATGTTAGTACAGACTACAGCAGACTCTATCCAGAGCCTACTATGGTTTGCACCATCATATGGATGGAAGGTCTCTGTTTTAGAATATAATCGGGAATAACACCCCGTGCAGGAAAATCCTGTCTCCGTTTCTCTCTCTCTCTCTCTCTTTTAATCTATCGCTCTGTCCCTCTCTATTGCTCCATAATTTAACCTCAATCCAAGCCCTATTTAAATTTTGGTAGTTTTAATGTATTTTTATTAATTTGTTTTCAAAACAGAGTATTGACTGATTTAATGGAAATTTTAGAAAGATAAATATGAAGACAACATATTCCCACTTTCTGCTCTGAGGCCTCCTTTGGGCACAGAGCAGGATAAAAGTGCAAATAATAAATGAATATTGATTAGAAGAAGAAGAAGAAGAGTTGGCCTTTCTACCCCACTTTTCTCACCCATTTAAGGGGACTCAAAGTGGATGACAAACCTTCTGTTCTTCCCCCCACAACAGAACACCCTGTGTGGTAGGTGGGGCTGTGAGAGCTCAAAAGGGAGCTATGACCAGCCCAAGGTCGTCCAGCTGGCTTCATGGAGAAAGGGGGAAAAGAGTTCGCTTTTCTACCCTGCTTTTCTCACCCATTTAAGGGGACTCAAAGTGGATGACAAACCTTCTGTTCTTCTCCCCACAACAGAACACCCTGTGAGGTGGGTGGGGCTGCGAGAGCTGTGGCTAGCCCAAGGTCACCCAGCTAGCTTTGTGGAGGAGTGCAGAATTAAACTCAGCTCCTTAACCACTAGACCAAACTGATTTCAGTCATATGACCATGTCAAGTTTACAAAAGATAAAATCATATCAAACATACAAGGAGAAAAATAAGAATAAAATAGAAATACCTCCCAACTGGAAGAAACTCAGACTTGTATCTTAAGACGGATACTGGGGGTGTTTTTCCACTGTCACTAAAAGTACTCATTAAGTACCCATTAATGGGTACATAATGGCATTTTTGTACCCATTAATGGGTACTTCTAGTGACCGTGGAAAAACACCCTGGGTGTCAACAGATCGGTTCCATCTCCTGCTGTTAGAGCAGAACTTAGAGTCCAAGCCATTCACTGCTCTGTTAACATCCAAATATTTAACTACTTTTGTGTTCGTTCTCAATGTCTGGAAACAGAATTCTCAAGAACGTGTCTTGAAGAACAATATAGGAACGAGAGCACCTATTCATGGGTCCATCAAATAATGAACAAATAACATTGTCTTAGTCATTGGTTTTATTTTTAAATCACTCTCTGTGCCTGTGTGCTCATGTGCGTGCATATGTTTGTGTGTTCATATATATGAACACAGACACCCTTAACTGACTATTGAACTATTGGATTTTTCTAAGGGTTCTTGTGCTTCAAGGTGAAAGCAGGATTGTTGCTGTAATTCAAGTAGCGGCTTCTGGCATAAGATGAAAGTCAGATCAACGCCACCTTAGGTCAAAATTTAAAGGCCTCTCTGGAATGTTTACGCTTCTATCTCTAGTCTAGATAGGTTAGTGGAAGAAACGGCTCCCCATGGCAGGCTATGAATCTAATTAGCCTAGAAACATTTGCGCAAGAGTTGATGGGACATTACTCAGCTCGTGTATACTGTGAGCAGCTTTTGCCTTTTTGGTTTGTGAACTGCCTGGTCCATAAGGGTCAAAAAACCCCAATAACTCATTTAAACTATTCCACCACCACCACCACCACCTGATGGGAAGAAATGGGCACCAGGGAACAGTTGGCTGAGAACAAAACCAAAGCCTTAGCTGGAGAAAAGTGGTGATGAATGTATTGTGGGACTGGAAAATGTGCGGAAAATAAAACCAGAAAATAAAACCAGAAAGATCAAGGAGCTGGAACAATATCTGGGCCTCTTCAGCTTTGAAAGGAGGCGCTGAAGAGGTGAGCTGACTGGAAAAGGTGGATGGAGAAAAATTCCCAGTGATGGAACCATGAGACTGATGATGATGAGAAGATGAAGAAGAAGAAGAAGAAGAAGAGTTGGCCTTTCTGCCTCACTTTTCTCACATTTTAAGGAGACTCAAAACGGCTGACAAAGCTTCTGTTCTTCTCCCCACAACAGAATACCCTGTGAGGTAGGTGGGGCTGTGGGAGCTGTGACTAGCCCAAGGTCACCCAGTTGGCTTTGTGGAGGAGTGTGGAAGCAAACCCAGTTTTCCCAGATAAGAGTCTGGCTCCTTACCCACTAGGCGAAACTGGTTCTACATCTGACAAGTGGGAGTCTTTTCTTCACTCAGAGGGTCCATGGAATTTACTCAGAGATGATGAGAGCAACCAGCCTGAATAGCTTTAAGAAAGGGGTTGGATGAATTCATGGAGGACAGGTGTATAAATGGCTACTGGAATGGATGCCCAGGTGTCATCTCTGGGTTGGAGAGATGCGCAGGATGCCTCTAGAGGTCCTTTGCAGGGAGCAGGGAGCAGAGAGCAGATTGTTTTTACCATCTGCTTGGGATGCTAATAAGCAGTTGGTGGGCCACCATGTGAGACAGGATGTGGGACCAGATGGGCAGTGGTCTATTCCAGCAGAGTTCCTATTAACATTCTTGTGAAGCTGACAAGAAACATTCTGTATAGTTCGACATACACATCTGTTACTTGCACATACCCTCACTCACCGTGTCACAGTAAGCAATGCTATATTCTTGGGTCTTCCTTCCTTCCTTCCTTCCTCTCCCTCCCCCCTCCCTCTCTCCCTCCCTCCCTCTCTCCCTCCCTCTCTCCCTCCCTCCCTCCCTTTCTTTCTTTCTTTCTTTCTTTCTTTCTTTCTTTCTTTCTTTCTTTCTTTCTTTCTTTCTTTCTTTCTTTCTTTCTTTCTTTCTTTCTTTCTTTCTTTCTTTCTTTCTTTCTCCTTCCTTCCCTTGCTTTCAGATGTAGAGCAGTGGAAGACAACCATCAGCACATGTCAAAATTACATTAAACTCCTAAAATAACCATACGCAGGGCAGAAAAGACGTCACTCTTTGCCATTCCGAGGTTGACTCTTGGTTTGGTGTCTTCCTTTTCTCCATGATGTTTGAACCACCTTTAGGTTTTAGGTGACGTTCAGCTTCTAATCAGGAGGAGGCTAGTGAAGATAACCCTGCTTTGTTGACCCCCTTTCCCCCCTACCTCGTTGTAGGCGTGAGAAAACAACAAGGTTTTCAGCAGGATTTCTCTGTTCTCATTAGTTCTAAAGTGTTGGGTACCTTGGCAGGAACATCCATTTCTGTAGGCCAATTCATTAAGACAGGAAGTCATTGCATGCCACTGGGTGGCCAGACATTAAAACAGACTTAACAAATTAACCAATTCCCCCAGACTGGTTCTTGAGCTTTCTGTCCACATGCCCTTCATATAATGCTGCATCCAAAACATAGTGTGGGCTCCCGTGAACTATAGACTACTGGTCCACCAGGGAGGCCTAAGATTAAATATCCATTCATCTGAACCAGCAGGCCATGTACTAAACTCTCCATGTTTGTTGACAACCTACCCTAAAGAAGCATAGGATTCGTTTCCTAATGGGGATCTCTTGAGCATATCTTGCATAAATATCATTAAGTTTGACTGCTTCATAATAATTCATCTGATTTATTATGCTGCAAAACTTTTTATTTTCTTGAAATAATTGCCAAAACACAAGCAACAGAGTAACGTATAAGTGACTTGCACTGACCATCTTTACAGAGTAAAGAGGAATAACACTTTGGGTTTTATTTTTTTTATGATCACAGACCAGAATCAACAAATATTTTAAAAAAATACATTAAATTTAGATTAAAACTATTAAAACTATACTGATAAAATCAAATGAAAAGTAAAAACCAGTCTATATACTCAAAAGATAATACATAAAAACAGATAGATCTGGAGGAGAGGCCCTCCTGGTTGTCCCACCGCCTTCAGAAGTGAGGTTGGTGGGAATCCGGGAGAGGGCCTTCTCAGTGGTGGCCCCCAGGCTATGGAACAGTCTCCCCCTGGAGGTGTGTCAGGCTCCTTCTCTGATTATGTTCATGAAGGTTGCGAAGACGCACCTCTTCGCTGAGGCCTTTGGCTAAATGTTTGCCTTCCACTGCAAACACTACTGTTTTAATTGATACTGTGCTGTTTTTTTAATGTGTTGGTTTTAAATTTTAATATTGTTTCTTTTGATATCCTGGATTTTAAAAGTTGTTACCTGCCCTGAGACCTTCGGATATAAACATAAATAAATAAATAAATAAATAAATAAATAAATAAATAAATAAATAAATAAATGGTTTACAATGAGAAGCAATAAAACAATAAAAATATAAAATACATCTGATCAAGGCTGATTTTTCAGAATATATCTAATCAAGGTCGCTTAATTGCTGGGTTTCATTTTCTGACCTCTCTTTTGTTTCTTTTATGGCCGCTGGGGTCATGTCAGGATTGGTGTCACTTAACAACAACTTGATGCATTCTGAACTGTATCTCCCTGGATATGGGCTCAGCTTAGGATTTATTAATTCTTGGCAGGGAGTGTTATAAAGATTACAGAACAGAAGAACATGTTCCGCTGTTTCTATGTCACCATTTTTACATGGACAGGTTCTGAGGGTAATAGGGACATGTTGGCATCTACCTTTGGGTGTTTTTCCACCACGCACCATTAATCCGGATCTAAGGAATGGGTACTTCCCTTAATCTGGATCAAGTAGATCTGGAGTAAGGGAAGTACCCAATGTGTTTCCATGGGTGGTCTAGCACCCAATAGCAATGGATGCTAGCCTGCCTGCTGTGGAAAAACTGGAGCACCCATTTACAAATCCAGATCTACCCACGAGAGGTCTACCTGTCACCCCAGGTGTTTTGGGGGACAGGGGGTGCAATCTCTGAAGTTGCTTTCAGAGATCAGCAAAGGCTCCAAAGTCCCTCTGAAGTCATTCCGAAGGTGAATTTCCGGAGCTATTTAACACTGAAAGAAAAATGGCTTGTCGCTTTGCTGATGTGTTCTCTCACTCTGAAAGTGGTCTGAAGCTGGGTTAAACCTTAAGTGTGGCCACAGCCACTGTTTGAAAACATTGTTCCCATTTCTTTTCCCTTGTCCATGTTTTGACCAACTCCAGGTGAAGAACTGAATACCCGGGGCTGTGATTGAGGTCCTCATGGTGAAGTTCAGCACCATGGAGAGATCCCACCAAATCAAGCACAGGGTGTTTTTCCACTGTCACTAGAAGTACCCATTAAGTACCCATTAATGGGTACATAATGACATTTTTGTACCCATTAATGGGTACATAATGGGTATTTCTAGTGACAGTGGAAAAACACACATAGAGAAGAACTGCTACGTATTGTACAAAGAACTGTGCGTCTCCAGGTTGTGTAATATGCAGTGTGGGTTCAAGGTCTGTAGCTATTCCGTTTGGTCTAGTGGTTTAGGAGCTGGACCCTTATCTGGGAATACCAGGTTTGATTTCACACTCCCCCACAAAGCCAGCTGGTTGACCTTGGGCTAGCCACAGCTGTGTTTCCAAGCTCTCAGAACCCCACCTACCCCACAGGGTAGGGAGAAGAACAGAACATTTATCAGCTGCTTTGAGTCCCCTTAAGGGCGAGAAAAGCGGGGTATAAAAGCAACTCTTCTTCCTACATTAAGCCAGCTAGGTGACCTTGGACTAGTCACAGCTCTCTTCTGAGCACTCACAGCTTCATCTACCTCACATGGTGTTCTGTTGCGGTGAAAAGAACAGAAGGTTTGTCAGCTGCTTTGAGTCCCCTTAAATGGGTGAGAAAAGTGGGGTAGAAAAAAGCCTCCTCCTTCTCTTAGCTCACATGTTTGCTGAATTTTCTTGTGGTCTGGCATGTTTCTGGTTTCCAAAATTAATTTGAGCTTTATTGTAGCTATGTGGAGTAGACTTTCCCATTCAAATGAATCCATAAATAAGTAAAAGCTTCAATATTTGACAACGTTCTCTTTTCCTTTCTTCCATAAACCACAGTAAAGTGGCAATTGTGCCCTCTGCTGGATTTCCATTTTTTTTTTAAAAGAGTTAGTTATATAATAAAGCTATATTTATGTTTCTCCACCGTCTTGAAATAGAATTGGATGCCGTCATGGTGATTAGTTAGATCATCAAATCAAATAAATAATCTGACTATGGGTGATTTAGAAAGAAAAGAAATCAGGACTTTCAAACGCCACCCTAATGGTCCCATCCCAGATGGAACCACTTCATTTGGCTGCCTTCACCTGGCATGAAATGAGTATGACAACATTTTGTTTTCTGGGCTGGTGGCCCGCACAGAGCTGTGCCAGTAGTGTATGAATGGGTTGGGGTGTTAGTGAATAGTGATTTTAGCTGCTCAAATATTCCAAGGGCTTTCAGGATCAGTGTGCTGTCCTGCAGAAGACTGGGCATGAACTTTGCAGCTGGTGTTGGTGCTGGAACTGCTGGGATTCAGCGACTCAGGTACCCCAATGGAAGCCCTGGGTGAAGATTTCCTCACTAGATTTCAGTTTCTGCAGTACCTGCCTGCCTGTCTCTGTCATGGTCAGCCAGGATGATGACTCAGAGGATGAGGAGGATTCACTTCCTGAGGTACAGGAGGAACCTGAGGTGATGCCAGGACCCAGTTCTGACCCCCCAGCCCCATTGGAACCTGGGGTTCAGCAGCCCAGCCCTACCACAGCAGAGGTGCAGGATGTGGGAGACAGGGAACAGCAGAGCCCAGAGATCCCCAGCTTTAAGCAAAGGAGAGCAGAGAAGCAAGGGTTAAGAAGATCAAACAGGCTGGCCCAGAAACATGCAGATCACCTGCACCTGTGAACTCAATCTGCAAAGTTAAAACACGGGGCAGATGCTCAAGCCCTTTGTCAGAAACTATTTGTTCACCTTAAGAGAAAGCTGCTGTATCTGACTCCTGGACTGCTTGGAAACCATAGACCCTGGAACGTACCCGTTGACCACCCTTCTGGCTGCCCTGACCTCGGACTGGACTATTTGTACGACCCTCGTTAACCCTGGACTTGGACTGTTTTGGATTCCTGCTTTTCGGACATCGTTTGGGGCTGTATCTTTGTGGAGCAATCTCTTACCAGCTGTGTGTTTGTAGGTGAGCGGGCAGCTTTCCCGGACAGTCTCTATGAAATGCAGTTCTTCTGTTCAACACCTCTCATGCCAATAGCTCAGCCAAGTGTCCTGTGGCCCCTCCCAAATCTGAAAGTTTGCTTTGCTTTTAAGATTGTGCGAAGACAAAATGTGAGGTGGGTCCCCAGAATGGTGTTCAGCTGATCTCTTTTGAGTTTCCAACCACTGCCGTTCCAAGGGGATGTTAGAAAACAAGATTGCGCCTTTGTATGACTCTGCAATTAGTTCTTTAAGCAATGAGCTTTCTTCTGCCCAGCCGCTAGATTAGTGATTCCTCCTGCACGGCTTCTTTCTTTCTTTCTTTCTTTCTTTCTTTCTTTCTTTCTTTCTTTCTTTCTTTCTTTCTTTCTTTCTTTCTTTCTTTCTTTCTTTCTTCTCTGCTCCTCAGCATTTCCCCAGAAGTGTATGTGGATCTGTCATACACAAGCAAAGACTCCTCCTCTTCTTTCTCCTTCTTTTTCAGCTCCTCCTCCACTTTCTCCTCCCCATGCTTCTTTTTCTGCTTCTCCTCCTCTCGTATTCTCCTCCTCCTCCTTTTTTTGCTCCTCCTCCTCCTCTTTCTCTTCCTCCTCCTCCTCTTTCATATTCTCCTCCTCCTCCTTCTTTTTCTGCTCCTTTTCTTCCTTTTTCTCCTCCTCCTCTTTCATATTCTTCTCCTCCTCCTTTTTCTGCTCCTTCTCTTCCTCCTTTTTCTCCTCCTCCTCTTTCGTATTCTCCTCCTCCTCCTTCTTTTTCTGCTCCTTTTCTTCCTCCTCTTTCTCCTCCTCCTCTTTCGTATTCTCCTCCTCCTTCTTTTTCTGCTCCTTTTCTTCCTCCTTTTTCTCCTCCTCCTCCTCTTTCGTATTCTTCTCCTCCTTTTTCTGCTCCTTCTCCTCATTTATCTCCTCCTCTTTTGTATTCTTCTCCTTCTCCTCCTTCTTTTTCTGCTCCTTCTCCTCCTCTTTCGTATTCTTCTCCTCCTCCTCCTCTTTCTTCTTCTTCTTCTTCTCCTCCTCCTCCTCCTTTTTCTCCTCCTCCCTCCTCCTCCTTATTTCTCTGCTCCTTCTCCTCCTCCTTTTTCATCTCCTCCTCCTTCCAACTGTACAATAACTTTCAGGGACAAAAATGTATGAATATTAATTGAAACTTGAAACGCGATGTGATAACCCGATAATAAAACCAAAGCTCAATCTTTAACACAGTAGGAATGCTGAGCGGCGTCTCAGCCATCATAATATATTGCATCTCATACATGGTTACTACTTCATGCTGGGCTGAAAAACCGCGCTTGCCTTTCTCCCTATATAAACAGAATTTTGCTTCTCGGTGGGGCAAATATTGCTGGAGGGCATTCTTTTGTCATACTGAAGAACTATGGAATTTCTTCTTCTTGATTTTCTGTGTCCTAAACAGGTGGGTCAGATCAGCTGAAGTATAGCTGCACACGTTGCAATATGGGGTTGCCAGATATCAAAGGCCCTAATCCAGTCACCCCCCCCCCCCCCAATAAACTAGTTATAAGGGAGCAGGTTAATGTCTTTTCATGGGATCCTGGTATTACTGTACCATAGGCCCAGTTATCTGGGAGTAGGGGGTTTGATTCCTCACTCCTCCATGAAGCCAGCTGGGTGACCTTGAGCTAGTCACAGAATTGGGCTCCCAGTATCTAAAGGAATGCCTTCTTCCAGTTTGGTCTTGTGGCTATTCACAGCTTTCTTTCTGACCACACACATCCCCACCTGCCTCACGGACTGTCTGTTTTGGGGAGGAGAACAGAAGGTTTGTCAGCCACGTTGAGTCCCTTTAAAAGGGTGAAAAAAAGTGGGGTAGAAAAGCCAACTGTTCTTCTTCCTCCATGAAGCCAGCCAGGTGACCTTGGACTAGTCACAGCTCACTTCTGAGCTCTCACAGCCCCACCTACCTCACAAGGTATCTGTTTTGGGGAGAAGAATAGAAAGCTTTGTCAGCCACTCTGAGTTCCCTTAAAAGAGTAAGAAAAATGGGGTAGAAAAGCCAACTCTTCTTCTTCTTCTTCTTCTCCTCCTCCTTCTTCTCCTTCTTCTTCCTGCACTTAACCTCAGTTAATCCGCATTAGCTAGATTCGGATAGCCCACAGGGAGAATCATCAGCATTCAGTGGGCTTTAGAACAGCACATGTGTTCTAAAGGGTGCTAGCACGGATGTAGACCACATTTATCTGGTCTATCACTAGTCTGGATTAGTGAGCCCTTAGTTCTGATCCAGATCTGTTCTACTCCCATGCAGCTGATGTGTTCTTACCAGGTCCTGGCTCTGGATCAACAAGGAGGTCCAGAAAGGGCCTATGTAGTTGGCCATGTATCTTCTGATCCTGTCCCAGTCAGGAGAATCAAGTGTGCCCCCTGTGATGAGCAGGGAATTCAACTGTGATTGAATTTTCAAATGGCCAGTACTACGCCCCATTAATCCTGCTATACGTGAGGAGAAAAGAGCAGGCCAGACGTGTGTCAGTGGTAGAAGAGAAGCCCTGCAAAAGGTTGAAGTTCACTTCCTGACTCTTCTGTTCATCCCCTTCCTCTTTTGATGTATAGTAAATTGCCTTTTTCCTTTTTGATTGCTTGTGAACATGATCACAAACATGTTTGAACGAACCATTTGCGTTTTGGCACTTGAAAAGGGACTCTTTCTTTTAATGGGGGGAAAATGTTTTCTTTCCATTGTTGAACAAGTTCAAGTATCTTCCTGCCTTTGTAGAGATCTTGCAGAAGCTCCTCAATTCTTGCATTTTAATAGGCATGTGGAGCTGTTTCTCTTACTGCATAGTTTCCATCTCTAGAACATTCATGGCCGTGACATTTTCTTTGTCCTGCTCTACCTGAAGGACTTCTACGTACCTCGAACAAACGTTTCTGGCTGCTTCACGCTGGTTTCCTTGACGTAATTCCTTAAATTGGCTTCTTCCTTTTTTTGTTTTTTGCATGAAGAACATACAACAGAGTCCTGAGCTTTATTTTGATCTGGGATCAGTATAAAGAAAAATCGATGCCCAAAGCAGTAAAATAACACAAACAGCCAAGATAGGTAATTAATACAATTGAATTCATAAAATTAAACAATTAAAGGAGGGAGGAACCCCTTAAGGGTATATTTTAAGCATTGCAGCACAAAATGTAGCCACCGAAAATATGGCAGTAGGAGCCAAATCTCCTAGAGGATATGGCAAATAAAAACAATCGATTTACCAACGGTGGTGTTTGAGGGGTGGATGGGTAATTTCACTATACATTTTGCAATTTAATGCAACGTTGACGAGAGTTTTTAAGTCTCCAGAGCTTCATAGGCATTGGCGGTCGTTCTGCAAAGGATTTTCCTGTTTCTACCATGCAGCCAAGCTGAGAAGAGTATGTTGAATCTAGCCTTAGAAGAAACCCTATAAAGATGCTGAAATTCTAGTGTGCTGCACCTGGAAGGGACAGGTGTGAAATATGGGGGTGCTCTTGGGGTGTTTTTCCACTAGCACTAGAGTACCCATTAAGGACCCATTAAGAGTCCTTAATAGGTACTCCAGGGTTTTTCCACTAGCACTAGAGTACCCATTAAGCCAGGAGACTTAATGGGTACTCTAGTGCTAAGTGGAAAAACACTCCTGGACTCTGTGCTGATGCTTAAAGCTCAGGTGGAGACCATGACAGTGCCTATTCCCAACTATGGCTGGTTCGTCAGCTAAGACCCTTTCTGGACAGAGATGATTTGGCAACAGTTATCCATGCTTTGGTAACCTCTGGATTAGACTATTGTAATGGGTTCTACATGGGGCTGCCCTTGAGGACGGACGGACAGACGGATGGATGGATGGATGGATGGATGGATGGATGGATGGATGGATGGATGGGTGGGAGGGTGGGTGGGAGGGTGGGTGGGTGGATGGATGGATAAGGCAGCTTTATTGTGATGAATGGTTTTTTTTAAAAAAGTCTTGGTCAGACCTTTAGGTCCTTTCTGCACTGGGCCTTATTCTGGAACAGGGACCTGTCATCTTCAGGCTGGTGCAGACTATGGTAGGTCTCTGTTCTGAGATATAATTCAAAATAAAACCCAGTGCAGAAAAGGCCCTAAGCTATTTGTTGGTATGGCATGATCAATGTTCATTGATCAAATATCATTTGTGGATTTTTTTTTCCTTATAGTTAATTCACATTTAAATGTGATTGAGCCAAGCCAGACATCTCTTATACAGCTGGAGTCGGTAGGTGGGTGAATTGCCTCCCAACCAACCCACATACTACTACTATTATGTTTCTCTGTTTCTATCATGTGCTGTATTTTGATAGCGGTTTCAAGATGGCAGAAAAAGCACTCATTTAAACCTCAAAGAATTTAACCGCCACCGCTGCTTAAACAACATGTTTTCATTTCAAGTTGCATGGTTTTGGAAAGTTGTAATATAGGAGCTGGATTTCTCTAGGTCCTTGGAATTGGCTAGGAAGCATGAACTTGTACAAAACTATTCAAGACTGGTTCATCCATTATATATATAAAAATTACTGGTTGTTTGTATTTATCTTGCATTACAATATCAGAGCTAAATTAACTGAAAGCTTGAAATAATTATTTGCAAAGGCATTCATAAATCATAATGAAAGGAGGAAAGAGGTTGTAGATGATTAAAACAGCAAAAGGTTTTCTCAAAGTTTTATGACTACCTCATATCTTCCAAATGTCCTTAATTCAAAGTTACTTTAGAAAAGAATGTATTATTATTATTAATTATTATTATTATTATAGATAACGCAACAGTAACACACAGTGAACAAGATATTTATGCTGGTTTTGGTCATTGTTATCACTAGTTAGGCCCTTCCCAAACACCTAGGACTGAGTATATCAGATTATTATTATTATTATTATTATTATTATTATTATTATTATTATTATTATTATTATTATTATTATTATTATTATTATTATTATTATTATTATTATTATTATTATTATTATTATTATTTAACATGCCCAGTGGGAAGAATACACCATTACAGTTTGGATAAATAAGATGTCAATGACTCACTTTTCTCTATTTACATGTGGTTATTGCTTCTGCCAGTCTCTACCTTGGGCTGCCTCGGGAGTTTTGACAGTAACTGACATAATGTTTTCCTGATTTTAGAACTGCAAAGTGAGAGATGTTTTCTGCTTAATAAGAAGGGAAACTACCAAACTCACCTGTCAGCAGAATTGCAGAAGTGTGGGTTGGAAAGGAAGGTCCAACTTCAGCAAGCAAGCAATAAGCTACAGTTATTAATTTTAGCCTTGCTCAGAGCTTCTGAACGATTGTGCATTTCCATAGGTTTAGGGGACCCACAACATCCGTAGGTCACAAGGAAAACCTGGAGGGGGGGGATGGATGGAGAGCTGGCCAGGCAAAAGGAAGAAGCGGACCGTAATGATTAAAACAAACAAGATTGTAATAATTTGAGAACAAATGAACACGAACCCAGTGGGCTTTGTTAACGGCTCCTAGCTTAGACAAGTCTGGCAGGTGTCTTCCCCTATTATCAGGAATAGGACATGTTGATAAATGAGTTAGCAATGAATATTGGTGAGTTTTCTGTCCCCAGATAAGACTGCAGATCAGTGTGTCTGTTCAGGGTGCCAAAACGGCTACCTAAAATAGTATGAGACACTTATTTATTTATTTATTTATTTATTTATTTATTTATTTATTTATTTATTTATTTATTTATTTATTTATTTATATTTCTATCCCACCCTGTACCTGAAGGTCTCAGGGTGGGTAACAACCTTTAAAACAACAAATTAAAACCAATATTAAAACCGATAAGATACATAAACATACACTTTTTAAAAATATATACTGATGTTAATATAGTATATACAATATATTCTGGTGTATAAGACTACTTTTTAACCCAGGAAAATCTTCTCAAAAGTCGGGGGTCGTCTTATACGCCAGGTGTCATCTTCTTATACAGCGAGTATATCCCAAACTCTATATTTTAACTGGAAAAGTTGGGGTTGTCTTATACCCCAGAATATACGGGTATGTCTAAATTTAAATGTTGTTACCCACCCTGAGACCTTCAGGTAACGAGTGGGGCAGAAATACAAATAATAATAAAAATAAATTAATAAATAATCCATTCCCGTAGAGAGAATTGATTCAGAGGGATTGTAAAACTATAGTATCAAGATGGCCTGTGTTTGTTGTTTTTTTAAACAGCAGAACAGATTTTATGACCTTTTTTTAAAAAAGCACAGGGACTTCGAGCTGTTCCTCCATCAGCTAGTGTCTAACTGACATTGCACACTTCCTGCCATTGCACTAGTGTCTGACTGACATTGCACACTTCCTACCATTGCACTATTGTCTGACTGACATTGCACACTTCCTGCCATCACATTTACAATCTGAAAAAAAGAAAAATAGGACAATGACACATGGGGGGGGCACTTAACTGCAGGTGCTGTTGATATCCTCATTTCTTTCCTTTCCAAGTGTGGAAGAATTCTGGGCAGTTTAAAACAAATGTAACCATGTTTACATTAATTAAAACATGTATACTCCGCTCTTTACCACATGGCCCCAGGACGGGTTACAAGAAAAATAAAACATGTAAACTATTAAAAGATAATTAAGAATATTACTCCTCCGTCCCTCCCTTCCTCCCTCCCTAACAGGACAGCACCCTGATGAAGCCAATTAAGCAGCAAAAGCTTGTGTGTAAAGATATGTTTTCACCAGGCATGGAAAACTACAGTTGTAGGCGCTTGGTGAACCTTGAGGGGGAGGCTGTTCCATAGTCTAGGGGCCACCACAGAAAAGGCCTTCCTGCAAGTCTCAATACCTCATGCCTATGAAGAAACTGCAAGAAGGGCCTCTCCTTGGGATTTCAGTGAACAGGCAGGTCTATGTGGGAGAAGGCGCTCCTTCAGCTATCCAAGGCCCAAGCTGTTTAGGGCTTTATTTCTTAGTGTCAACACCTTGAATTGGGTTCCGTAGTGAATAGGTAACCAGTGCAGATCCTTTAAGACGGCAGGATGTGAGTCTGGCCAGAGAGTATAGGCACATTTGCTCGTTCCTGAAATCCCACACAAAACTTCCAATTTTTCATCTTCCAGGCCCTCCCATGGTTCTGTGAAGTCCACCGACAGAACCGAAAGGCCACAGCCCCCTGGTGCTTGAATTCCCAAAAGCTAGCTTTCAGCTGCAAGGTGTCCATTTAAGATGACGTGTGGTCTGCGTGTTCTGAAGAAGCCCAGTCCAGAATTTTGTGTCCCAGTAGTTTCCGAATGTGATTTTCACTTTTGCACCAGAGATCTCTTGAGTTTGCTGGGCGGAACTTATGGGAGCTGTTGAGCAAAAACCTCTGCTGGGCACCTGGTTGGTGAATGCTGTTCAGGTCCGTCTGTGTATATATCTGCTAAAGACAGGTTGTTAGTTAGCTAGGAAACAAGAGAGGAGAATAAGCCTTAGGAGTGTGCTACGTTGTCAGAATACTACCCTCCAAGTTCCTTTCATTCCCCTTATTAAAAAAAGAAGAGTTGTTGTCAAACCTTCAGTTCTTCTCTTCTCTCCACCACAGACACCCTGTGAGGTGGGTGGGGCTGTGAGAGCTCAGAAAGAGAGCTGTGACTAGCCCAAGGTCACCCAGCTGGCTTCATGTAGGGAGAAGAAGTAGAGTTGGTTTTTATACCCTGCTTTTCTCGCCCTTAAGGGGCCTCGAAGCTGCTGATAAACCTTCTGTTCTCACCTTTATGGGGACTCAAAGCAGCTGACAAACCTTCAGTTCTTCTCCCTGCAGCAGACACCCTGTGAGGTAGGCGGGGCTGCGAGAGCTGAGAAACAGCTGTGACTAGCCCAAGGTCACCCAGCTAGCTTTGTGGAGGAGTGCAGAATCAAGCCCTGTGACTGCAAGGTAAGAGTCCGGCTCCTTGACCACTAGACCAAACTCGCTCACTGGTTTTGGACATTTGATTTCTCACAGGACAAGCGAACACCCTGAATTATTCTCTAGGCTCATTCAGCTATTCGCATTAACCATGAGCATACTGTTTAGAAAGACGTCTAACCCCATTATGTGGCACTGATGTGAGGCTGCCATCTATTTTCCCATAAAGCACATAAAAAAGCCAGCTCGGCCCTTGATAATAGGAGCTTATAATCACGTCAAGTCAAATACCTGTTTATATCGGATAACCGAGGGTGGAGGAAGCATTATCTATCTTCCACCCCCATCCCAAGAGAGACCTTTGATAAGACAATCAGCCATGCCCTTCACAATGCCTCGCTTGCCCTTCAAGCCCCCTCGGTCCGCCGTAGCCATTCCTAGTGATTAAGGAATGGCCATTAAAGATGTTCTTGTCCATATGGTTAAAGATGGGGGCAACTGCCTGATAATAGAATCAATTTGGATAAGGGCGAACCGGGATTTGGAGGAAAGGCGAGAATTGCTCTGCGTTTCTGTTCCGTTGTTCTCCAGAGTGGTTTAGATTAGGTTGATGAGCTATAAACCAGGGATGCAATTTCTTGCGGCCGGACTCTGGAAGGGACGGCCGAGCGATGCAGAGCAATTGTTATGAGGTGCTAAAACGGAGGATTTACCGCCCACCTGTAATAATTCCATAAAGGAAGGGCCAGCCAAGGGTCAGACAGTCAAAATATCTGCTCATCAGTAACTGTGCACTGTTGGAAGGAGTTTCTCCAAGGCGACGGTTCCCTAGGGCACCCGCTAAAACATGAACTTGGGGTGCAGAAGCCGGGGACCCTCGGATCGTGGCGGCAAATAATTTGAGCAACTTGGCGTTTCCGTTCAGACATAGGGATGCGCGAAAATGTTCTAAGCGTTCAAAATTTGATTGAATTTGGACATCCAATTTCGAACAGAACGTCTTCTCATTCAAATTTAAACATTCAAACCAATTTTGAATGTTCCAAAACATTCGTTCGAATGATGTAAATTATTTGAATGCACAGATACGTATGTATTACGTATGTATGAATATTGTATGTATCTGTATGCATTTGCACTTATAATACGGAATGGAAATGGGATAAAATGGGATGCATACAAAATGCATATAGATACGTATAATGCATACGAATTTTGTCAACATTTGTATCTTTAAATATGAATGTTGTTGACATTCATATCTTCAAGTTTGAATCTAACATTCGTACGAATAATTACGAATGTATTGGATTCTAATTGGGCTTTTTTGCATTCGGATTCTAAGCATTTGAATCAAATCAAATGTTTTGACATTTGATTCAACTCGAATTCGAATGCAAACAAACAAACATTTGTGCTTATCCCTGCAGGGACATGCATTTACTTTATTTAGAAAATTTGTATCCCACCCTTTCCTGAATGGCCCCATTGTTAGCAAATGTAGGGGTGTGCACGAATGCAATTTTCAGGATTCAATCCAGTTTGAATCGAATATCCGAAAATTCAGCTTGCATTAAGCAAATTTCAATCTATTTGTTTGAATTTTCAATTCAAATCTGCACTTACGAATGTTGACAATATTCATATGCGCCCATATGCATCGTTACGCATCCCAGACACATCTGTACACATCCGTATGCATCCCGTCATTATCCTGTATGCAACCCGTCATTATCCCATATGCAACCCGTTTTCATCCCGTATGGATCCGTACAAATGCATACGGATGTAGGAAAGGTGTGTATCTGCAAGTACACATATGAATGTCCAGATAATTCAAATTAATAGATCCAAAATCTGCAATTTGTTTGAATCTTTAAACTCGAATTTGTGGGCATTCTATTTGAATTTTAATGTTGAAATTTGGCCAGATTTGAATTTCAAATACATTTGAATTTTAATGCACACCCCTAACCAAATGTTCTCTGGCACACTCTCTCCAACTACATGCACAGAGGTCCTGCAATCTTTTTTAAGGCGATGGCTTGGTTTAACAGACAAGCAACTGGCAGTTGATCCATCCAGGAGGGGAAATAATTATCCAGGTTCTTAAGCCCTGTTTCAGTTATTAAGAATGGCATTAGAACAATTCACAAACCAAAGGAAGTATAAAACAGCTTTGAATGACAGAGGGCATTGGCACAGGTTTTAACCAATTATTATGGCAAAGTGGAACTTTTAGCAAAAATCTGAATTGTCTTAGTGAAAGGAAAAGAAAAACATCTGAAAGGAGCCACAGCTTATCAGTCAAAGTTCCCAGAAAGAAACAAACCAGATATTCATATTACCTGTCTTCATTTTATCTTCTCTAACCCCACGCCATGCTGCTCCTCCTTCTCTTACTCTTAGATTCAAACCTTCTCTTTTTATATTCTAAAAATGTAATTGTGTAAATGTCTCCTCTGCCCAACTTCAGTAAATCATGAAGCCTTCACTTCATTTACTCCATCAACCAAACAAAAGGTGCTAATTAAAATGAAACCTTTTGCTTAATATTTACTTTTGAATATCTCACCTCTGAAGCTCGAGAGCTCTCCTGTTTGCGTGCCATGCAAGTGGCGTTTACTAAAAATCGACTTAAATCCGTCAGATAAACAAATGAGAAAAGTCACGTTTACTTGTTAGGCTGATTAGTTTTTATGTCCGGGGCCTAAGGTCAGAAGCCCACGGTTTCGGCAATGGTCCCATAAACCTCTGCAGCACCCATTAATACGTTAGCTAAGCATTTGATGTAGAAATTTTGGGTTTTCTCCATAACACCAGGGCGGGTTACAATGAAATTAAAACATATCGAATATCTGCTTGAGATGCCCAGAAGCAATTGGTGGGCCTCTGTGTGAGACAAGATGCTGGGCTAGATGAGCTGTAGCCCGAATGAGAAGGGCTCTCTTAATTTATGGAGGATAGGTGTATCAACGGCTACTAGAATGGATGGCTAGGTATCTTCTCCAGGTTGGAGAGGCAGGCAGGATGCTTCTAAAGGTGGTTTGAGGGGTGGAGAACGGGCGAAGGCTTTGCCTTCGTCCCAGAAGGAACTGATGGGCCAACGTGTGAGGCACGAGGCTGTACTAGATGGGCTGTGGCCTGACCCAGTAGGGCTCCTCTTATGTCTTTCACTATTAAGGATGCTGTGAAATCCGGATAACAGGACTGAATGATGCAGGTAACAGAAGAAGAAGAAGAGTTGGCTTTTCTAGCCTGCTTTTCTCACCCATTTAAATGGACTCGAAGCGGCTGACAAACCTTCTGTTCTTCTCCCCACAACAGAACACCCACTGGGGCTGTGAGAGCTGAGAAGAGAGCTGTGACTAGCCCAAGGTCATCCAGCTGGCTTCACGGGGGAGGGTGGAATCAAACCCGGCATTCAAAGATAAGAGTCCAGCTCCTTAACCACTAGACCAAACTGGTTCACACAGAATCTGTGTGAAAAATGCCAACTTCTGCTACTATTATCTATAGCATTGATGAAACGCTGGGAACCAAATATCACTTTAAAACAGAATAGTAAAAAAAAGCAACCTTATCAATAATTGCAATTTTAAATTAGGAAAAATTGATAATATACAATTCCTTGAAAAAGATGACTTCTATTGACATATCTTACCATCTTCTTCTGAGATACTGGTAATAGGGATGTGCACAAATATATATTTTTTAAAGATTCAAATTGAATCGAATGCGAGGAAATTGCCTTCATTCAAATAAAGCCCTTTTAGAAGAAGAAGAAGAAGAAGAAGAAGAAGAATAAGAAGAAGAATTGGCTTTTCTACCTCGCTTTTCTCACCCATTTAAGGGGATTCAAAGTGGCTGACAAAGTTTTTCTATTCTTCTTCCCACAACAGAACAATCTGTGAGATGGGTGGGGCTGTGAGAGCTTAGAAGAGAGCTGTGACTAGTCCAACGTCACCCAGTTGGCTTCATGGGGGAGGGCGGAATCGAACCCAGTATTCCCAGATCAGAGTCCGGCTCCCTAATTACTAGGCCAAACTAGAAGTGGTCTGGACATTCGTACAGATATTTCGGACATTTGTTAAAGGGGGGAAGAAAGCAGCTGTGCCAGCCACATCTGCAATGGATCTGGAGTCCATTCGACATGGATTGAGAGTGGATTCAGGGCGGATTTGATGCTTTCAGAGCGGATTTGTTATGGGATATGTATCAGATACGTATCTCGGATATGTATTGGATACATATTCATTCATATTGGATATTCATACAAATTCGCACGAATACATTCGTATCGAACTGAATTTTACCCCTTTGAAAAGGAATTATTCACACGAATACAATTGTTTTTAACATTTGATTCATTACAAGTCCAATACCAGAAATCACATTCGCCCACAACCCTACTCTGAACGTGTCCAATCCGACTTGATTCCACTTTGAATGTGCTCTGAGTCCACTTTGAATGTTCTCTGGATCTGCTCCCCAGGTTCATGAGTGTCATGAAGCTTCATATGAACGTAATGAAACATTTGATTCTCATTTGAAATGTCCGAATTTTAACAAGTTTGTACCAATTTTGAATGTCGCAAATATTCCTCCTGGGAGATGCATTTGGCACCCTTTTGCTTTCCAGGCGGCTTCCGGATCACCACGCCGTGGCCTCCCCATTAACACATGTACAAATGCACATAAGTGGTTCAATTCATGTGCCCTGAGCCCTGTAAACTGTATGCATTCAGTGAGAAATAGGAAATTGCCCCATCATAGCCCAAATAAATAGCTGCAGAGGAAGGTAGGAATATTCCATAATACCAGGAGCGTCAACACTATTATTTTCACTTTTCTGACATGTCAGCATGTAATTTGCAACATTCCTCAGAATAATAGAATTTATTCAGGCAATTTATCCTTAATGTGTGTGGTATAAATGGGTTTATGCAGTGCTTATACATCATGGTAATAGTACCTGATGCATGCTTTCTTTACAAATTGAAAATATTGATTTCTCCAGCGCCATTTTTTCCAGTAGAGCGTCCTCCACTTAGCAGCAGAAGCCATTCAGGGTCTGACGAGCTTCTCTGCTCTGGAAATGAGCTAATTTTCCACAAAAAAACCTTCTATCGTAAGTGGTCCCACAAGTGCCTTTTTTTTTTGGTACTCTTGACTTCATCGTGACCCTTTCTAGTGAAGTGGGGTTAATTTCACAAACTCAATCCGTACCATATCTCCTCCTTCTCCCCCCCCCCTTTTACAGGGAATCTTGGGCAGGAAAAGGGCTTTGTAAATCCCAGTTTTCTCCACGAAGAGTTAAATTCATTGGCTGCCTCCAGACAGCAACCTGATATAGCGGTAAAAAGCAATAATTTGGAATATTGCTCCCCCTGCTATTAGAAGAGGAAGAGTTGACTTTTATACCTGGCTTTTCTTATTATTTATGGGACTCAAACTGACGGACAAACCTTCTGTTCTTCTCCCCACAACAGACACCCAGTGTGAAGCAGGTGTGGCTGTGAGAGCTCAGAAGAGAGCTGTGACCAGCCCAAGGTCACCCACCTGGCTTCGTGGAGGAGGAGGGGGAATGTTTTTCTCATCCTTAGGGGTACTCCAAGTGGCTGACAAACCTCCTGTTCTTCTCCCCACAACAGGCACCCTGTGAGACAGATGGGGCTGTGGGAGCTCAGAAAGAGAGCTGTGACTCGCCCAAGGTTGGCTTTGTAGAGGAGTCTGGAATCAAACTGGGAGATGACCAGATAAGAGTCCAACACTCTGACCACAAGACCAAACTAGACAATACTTGTCCCAGCACTGTCTTCCCGTGTTCTTGGTAGTTCAGCTGCCATCAGATCCCCAGATGTGCACACGATCACCTCCATGCATGTGCGGTCAGCTGTTTCAGCCTCCATCCCTGCATGTTGGACAGAGTTGCCATTGCTGCTCTGTCCAGACAGATAAGTGGCTCCCTAAAAAGCGCCACACTCTAAAATCCACGTCCAGTCCTGGATTTTCCAGCAGCAGCAGCAAATAAAAGCACATTTTAGGGATGAAGAAGATTGTGATCAGGTTGCCTACGATACCATAGAAGTGGTGTCATGGCACTAAGTTTCATCCTGCCTGATCGCACCCACTGCTTCAGTTCATAATCCACTTTTATTTTCTGCGTTGGTCTCCAACGTGGCCGTATGTTTGCGAAACTGTTGGCTGGCTACGTTGATAAGCTCAACGGGAAAGCTGAGGGAACACACTTTCTCCAGCAGAAACTAAGCGGTAAAATAAATTGAGCTGTGATTCATCCATCTGCAAAAGTCATCGAGGGATTCATGGAAGGAGTTCTTGTGGCAAATCTGAGGCACAGATTCAGTTCTGCTCCAATATGTGTGATGTTCTTCTTCAGATCACCAGCATGTGCAAAGACAGTGGAAACAGTCGAGAAAACTGCAGTGTTTCCCCTCCTAGCAAAAAAGTTCCTATTTATGATGGATGTGATTTAGTGAAGTTTAAATTCTTTCAGGTCCCACCGAAATCTCTACCGTTCAGGAAGTGCTTATGCCTGGCATGAGGCTGGCCCTGAAGGACCACAGTGTAAGGGATACACACAGATGTGCTTTTTGACATTTGATTTGTAACAAACCCAGTGTTCAAACGTTCGTGTTCATACAAATAGATGCTTTTGAACGTGGTAAAATTGTATTCGATACGAGTGTATTTGTACGGATCCATACAAATATCCGATACGAATAAATATGAACAAGTATGTATCCGATATATATCCCGTAACAAATCCGCTCTGAATCCACTTTTAATACACTCTCAATCCATGTTGAATGCACTCTAGATCCATTGCAGACGTCCCCAGTTTAACGAACATCCGATCTATTTCTACAAATGTCCAAAACATTTGGGATCATGCGAACATCAATGTACAAATATCTGAAGAAGAGGAAGAAGAAGAGTTGGCTTTTTTACCCTGCTTTTCTCAGCCATTTTAAGGGGACTCAAAGCGGCTGACAAACCTTCTGTTCTTCTCCCCACAACAGAACACCCTGTGACATAGGTGGGGCTGTGAGAGCTCAGCAGAGAGCTGTGACTAGCCCAAGGTCACCCAGCAGGCTTCATGGGGGAGGGCAGAATCGAACCCGGTATTCCCAGATAAGAGTCTGGCTCCCGAACCACTAGACCAAACTGGCTCACTTTCAGTTCGTGCACAAACGTCTGAATTCGGACAAATTCAGATGGATAGCAAATGTTAGAAATATTTAGGCACACCTCTACCACAGGGGCATTTCAAGGAAGGCATGAAATTGAGGAGATGAAACAAGCCTAAAGCTTTTAAGAACCACAGAATCAACCCCAATATGCGCCAACTGTGCATAATGGAACTTCAGATTTTTTATTTTTCTGTTTTAATTCTTCTTTTGGCTGGGAATAGATGCCCTTCAGAACAAATTCCCTTTAGAGGGGAGTAGGGGAGGCAGTACATGGATTGCTTATTTGGGCAGATCAGTTTTTGGTAGATGATAATAAGAAAATAATGAAACTAAGCTACTTCGGGCATTAATAGCACACCTATCACATTACTGACTGTATAACAGAGATTAGGGAAGGATAAACCTGTCTTTTATTGTGTCCGTTTTTCCATGAAATATTCCCTCACATATCTCCAATTTTCTTGCAGAGAGCTCTCGTCTTCCCCATTCTATTCTTCTATTTTGTTGTATTGCTCTCTTAAGGAGGACTTCTTATCTCTCCTCTCCTTGCTGTTCTCTGGAAATCTGGGGCATATCTTTCCCTTTCTCCCTTGCCTTTCCCTTTCCTTCTTTCCTCAGCTATTTGCAAAGCCACGTCAGACTTCTTCCTCCCTGTTTTTTTGGAGGGGGAAACGTTTTTGAGCTTTTCTGCACTTGTTTTGGGCCAGGGTTACAATGTAGACTCTAGGCCTTTGTTCTGCATTGGAGACTGGCCCACGGGAGAACCTGCCAGCATAGGATGGAGCTTAATCCAGATCAAGGGAGCCTTCTGGATCACTAATAGATCTGAGGCCTGTTTGCACAACAGCCTCTAGTGCACAATTAGTTCACTTCTGGTGAAGAGGATACACGTGTGGAGTAGACTGTTACGGTCTCCACACGTTAACCAACCTTACCCAAAAGCTTACCTCTAGTGTCCAGGGCAGTGACCACTCATTCTCCTTCTGTGCTCTGAGGTGCCACGCAAGTGTGCTGTCACCTCAGACGGTCATAGACGTGACTGCGTGTGCACTCAAGGTGATGGCACCGATGCACGCTCAGTTGCAGAGGGCACCACAGCCAAAATGGCAGCACCCAGAGGTGAACCAGGCCCTGGATCAAATAAGGTAAGTATTCAATCCCGGGGGGAAGGGAAGGGCCAAAGTTCACTAGTGCTCCATGTGTGAGCACCAGTCAATCACGCTCCTTTCCCGTCCAGCGAATGGGAAGTGTGAAAACATTCCTTGTTAAGCAAGCCAATGGGCGCACCACCCATTTCGGATCACACCAAAATGCACCACCCAAACGTGTCCCCTGGAGGAAAAAGGCTAGGAACATGTACTTCAGTTTTATTTGATGACAGACTGAGAACAAGACAGAGTTGCATACAGTATACTGAACTTTTGGTCCTACTTTGGTTTCTACACTTCTTCTTCCTTCCACAAGACCAGTCTGGTTTTGTGGTTAGAGTGCCGGATTCATATCTCGTAGTCACTGGGTTTGATTCTGCACACCTCCATGAAGCCAGCTAGGTGACCTTGGGCTAGTCACAGCAATCTTTATGAGCTCTCACAGCCTCACCTGCCTCACAGGGTGTCTGTGGTGGGGAGAAGAACAGAAGGTTTCTCAGAGTCTCCTTAAAGGATGAGAAAAGCAGCGTATCAAAGCCAATTCTTCCCTCTCCCCCTCCCCTCCCCTCCATCCTTCCTTCCTTCCCTCCTCCCTCCCTCTCTCCCTCCCACCCTATCCTTCCTTCCTTCCTTCCTTCTTGGAACACTCCGGATATGTCTTCAAGAACCACCAAATTAAAATGGAACAAATGTCATTTCTTTAAGTGTTGACTCTGGATTCAAGATTAACAAATCTAAAAAGAAAAAGTAGATTTTGCACCACGGAGCAGATAATGATATAATTAGTATTAAATACACAGCAGCCAAGCAATTCAAGGTATTACTGTTCTGCAGTCGTCCTTGGAGTTTGGAGAGGAACATGATAAAAAGGCAGGTCATATCATAACATCTCCCTGGGCCTTTCTTTTTTGTGCAAAGGGTCTTCTGAGTAAAGTTAATCTGCCCATTTTTTTTTAACCAAAACTACTAGTAGTCCAAGGGAGAATGAAGGGAGAATTTAAAACTTAGGGGAGTTACTGGATGAACTTTCTATTAAGTTTTGGGAGATATTAGATGCAGCTCATTTCATCTTCATGAACTAGAAGATGTGATGCCACTTACAATGGGATTCCATTAGGGGAACTCATGCATCCGAACATATAGAAGAATACTGTAGTCAGTTTATACGGCCATGGCCCATTTTGCCATGCGCACCATCTTTGAAGCGTAAAATATTAACAGTGCGCGCACTAGCTGGCTTCAAAGGCCATTTGCCTTTAAAATGTGGGCACGGGACCAATGCTTGCAGGAGGAAACTTTTATGCTCCAAGAATCAATATACACTGAGTGGGAGATCCACTTGAGTTTCATATCAGGAAAGAAAAGACCGAAAATAGATAAGGATATCAGGCCATAGACCATCTAGTCTAGCATCCTGTCTCATACAGTGGCCTACCAATTGCTTCTGAGAATCTCAAGCTCAAAGACAAAGGCAAAATTTTTACCTGGTGGGCTCCGGTGCCCACCTGTGGTTGATCAGATTTCCATATATAGTCTCTCCAAATCTGCTTCCTTGCGGTTTTCTTATTTATCTATTCATTTATTTAATCCACCAGCTCCCCAGCCCTGGAGGCACAAATAACAGGACTGCTCTATCTCCCACCTAGAAATCATTTATTTCAGGTATTTAAAGATGATGACTGTGCCCTGCCTTCTTTCTTTATAAAGAAGTTATTTCACCCTAATTCAGGTATTCCATACATCTACTTAAGAATTCCCCATGGAGATCATTGCAGTTCTAAATTGCATTTAAACTTTATCTTATATGCCAACATGCATGCTTGAAGATACACTGAGGCATGTATGTTTCACAGATTATTTTCTCCTTAATTTGTAAGTTAACACTTTAGAGCCAGTTTGGTCTAGTGGTTAGGGAGACATCTGGGAATACTGGGTATGATTCAGCTCCCCTCCATGAAGCCAGCTGGGTTCCCTTGGTCTAGTCACAGCCTCTTTCTGAGTTCCCACAGCCCCACCCACCTCACAGGTTGTCCTGTTGTGGGGAGAACAGAAGCTTTGTCAGTCACTTTGAGACCCCTTAAATGGGTGAGAAAAGCAGGGTAGAAATGGCAACTCTCCTCCTCCTCCTTCAACTGTTAGATTTTTAATCTAATTATCTGTTATGCCTTTAAATCAGATGTGATGCTTTGTAAGGGAGGTGGGTACAAATCATTATGATGTTATTTCCCTTTATCTATGATTTTATCTTTCCACATTTCATATGATCTTATGCTTTTACCTTTAACCTTGATATGGTCAAATGACGAATCAATAAAATTCATATTGATATTGTTATACCTTTGGTTGTAGGGCAAGACATAAATTTAATGAAAAACACCTATCCCTCTCAACGTGCTTGAAGTTGATTTACAACTGTTCCGTGAGCCTGTTCATTGTATTATCTGAAATGTTTAAGATAAGCTTGGCATTTATTCCTTGGCTGAAAATCTTCCTGATATGCAAATGAGTCAATTTTATGCCAAGCATCAGTTCTGTATCCCTAGACAGTTTTACAAGAGAAATGAGAATCATCATTGGGAAACTGTTATGTGATTCCTTAAATTACTTCACTGGTAATTCTTCCACAAGGCACAATAATGTGTGTGGAGATTATCATCCGCATTTGGCAAAGTATGTTATGAATTTATTTTATGCCTGGGATATTTGTTTAGCCCTGCACGTTCGTTGCAGTGTAGCCTAGATGTTGATCATTTTACTGCTTGACAGCATTGCTTCAGATTATTTGTTTTATCAGTCAAAATATGTCTTGCAGAATAGTGTTTCGTAGCTGTATTTACATCTCTTTAGTAAATTAATCAAATTAATTATAAATAATGGATTTCAGTGTCATTTTGTGGCAATCAGTTTCCAGTCTTTCTAAACTTAATGTTTGTTTTCCTTCTTTAATTGCTCCCTTAGAAAATTTTGTTCATGTATAACGTCTACACAGAAATCTTATCTGCATGAATGGGAATAAATACTGTGGTCAGGATAATCGTGCTTTTGAAATAAACATTGGAAGCTACTTTCTGGATTTATCTTCTTGCAAACACTCTCTAGATGTCATTGAAATGCAGTTCCCATCAGTCCCAGTTATGTTGTTGGGAATTGGAGTCTTGGAATAACTAGATTGGGAAATTTTTTGATAGATCATATGTGAGCAATCATGAATCTTTGGTCCACCATTTCTCTTGATATCCCCATTATAAGTAGTTTTGATTTGATTTTATCATTGAAGCCAGGCTGTGTCTTTGAGAAACCTGAACCCTACCCCAATTAAAGATTTTAATTTTTTTTTACCCCATTTTATCAAATAATGTGTCACAGATTAAAGATTTGATTGGAAATTAGCTGTTTATCCAAACATGGGTTTCAGTTTTCTGTGTCATTAGGTTGGTGGTAGAATTTAAGTTTATTTTATTTTCCAGTTAATTTCTGAAAATTCATCTTCATTCAATTTGATGGAGCATCCATAACAAACTCCGTTTAAATTATCTGATGAATGACCCTTGGAACTTATAGAAATGTCCCTAGCTCAGTTTTTCTGTGTACAGCTCAGACCTTTGAGCAAATAACTTCTGCCATACCTTGGGGACTATATAAGGGGCTCCTTTTCTCCCTCTATAATTAAAAAACTCCTTCATTCAGCTGATCATGGCAAAAGTATACAAAATGTAGAAGGTGGTCATGGATTTTATTTAGAACCTTGTTACAGCTATAGAAGATTTTCCTATTAGCTGTGAAAGAGAGACCTTTTTTTTTAGAAAGAAGAGATTAAAGAGGAGAAACAAATAAAATATAATAATGTATAATTGAATTTTGACCCAATAAATTTTGCTAACCTTCAAAGCTAATTCTGCAGCAGTGCAATATTATTAACAATAAAAGGAATTTGCTTTGCCCTTTTTAAATTAACATAAACCGATTGACTGAAGCAGAAAGATGTTAATATTTAAGAACTAGGACACTAGATTCTATTATCTTAGAAGTTCTATCACCAGCCCCACTCTGTAAAACTGTTATCTAATTATTGTCCTTAAATTGTATTAGCACTTCAGCAATTTGTCCACTGTTGGAAAAAGTAATTGACATTTGGATACTGCTTTAACGCTTCATATTTCCTTCATATTTGGGAAACTCACTTCCAAAGATAATTCTTCTATCAACATAGATTAGCTCAATTTTACTTAGGATTCTGCAGGTGGTGAGATCTAGAGGAGCTTTTATTGCTATTATTATTATTGCTTTTTTAAAAAATGGGTACTTAATTGGTGATATGGTTTAAATTTGGATTAGGTGCTAAACCTCAATAGAGATAAAATATGGAAACAGACCAGAAAATGTAGCAGTTTAAATTAATTAATTAGATGTTTTGACTTTCCAATGACTTCTAGGTAGCACATGAGTTTTAAAATAACAAAAATAGAAAATAGAAAATCAGGACTACTTAAGTTTGCAGATTTGGGAACGGTTCTATGTCAGTAACATAAAGTGCTTCGTATGTCTCTATGGGTCTGTTCCCATACAAGATTAAATGTGAATCCAGTCCATTTTGGGGATCGTCCAATCCCATTCAATTTTTTATTCCCGGTCTTTATTTTCTGCTAAAATCTGCAGGAAAAAAAAGTCCTCAGAAAAACTGTTCTCAGTCCCATTTTGGTGCCCAGCCCACTTATTTTTCCCCCCTTTGGGAATACTACCAGACTAACCAGGGAGGAGATCAGCCTTTTGGACTGCCCCCCCCCAAATATGCTTCCAGGCAATGCTTGATGCAGATGGGTAGGATTTCACATCTGGGAAGGTCTGCCCCCTCCTCTTGCCATGCCTGCAATGCTAGATAGTCAGAGATCAAAAAAGGCTTGAATCTTTGAACACATAGATTTTTCCTTGAATGCCACTGCAATTACGAGAGATACATTTAGCAATCACTGAGGAGGGGGAAACTTTTAGAAACCACAAGCTTCCATTTATGAGAGATACATTTGTGGCAACAATCGCAAAGGGAAGGAAACTGAAAGGGAGAGTGATTGCTTTACTCTGTGTCTGTCCTTTCACTCAGCTGATTTTGAGTGGGGCAGGCTTACAGGGATTGGACAAGGGGCAGAGATGAAAAGACCCTGTTTCTCCATGCTGGGGATTTGCGCGGTTTGAGTGGGAACTGCAGTATTCGAATTCAGCCCGTGTTATCCTCAAGCAAATGGGGATACCCAGAATGCACACTCTCTCCTGAATCTGGATTAAAGTAGTCAAGTGGGAACACAGCCTATGAGCACGTGAATGCGGCATCGATTTGTAAACGGTATATATGTACTTGGAAGTTGAGAAGAGGTTTAGAAGGGGTTTGTTCTTCCAGAATCTGCACTCTAATACGGATATTATGTCGCACACGTAACCCAATTTTTGGTTTCTTTTCTGACAAGAGGAGCAAAGTATCTCCAGAGTTACAGAGTTTGATGTTTAAATTTCCACTTGGCCTAAAACCAGGATAGGGCTAGAGAGCAGCATTTTTTGATTCTGACAATCTGTCCCATAAAAGCAGATGGAAAATAAAATGTACATAATGTATTTAAATACATAATAGATCAAGCAAGTGCGAAGAAAATGAAATAGCTTGAAATTAATTCTGGGCATGCAGCGTAAGGGAAAAATGAAATTATACACTTGCACAGCAGGTGCCTTTCCCTCTGGAGAAATTATGCTCTTAAAAATTCAGTTGGACAATTTAATGATTGTCAGGTTTATGGAATACTCTCTTAAGCACCCAGCCATTTTTGGTTATTGATAAGACAAAACAGTGCATAAATCATAACGCGGTTCCAGAGAGCAGTCATTAAATCTTGTCACATGTTTGTTTAAGAATACGTTATTTTTGCTGGACCTCTAATGCTTCATGGAACGAAACTGACCTATTGTCATAGGATTTAGGATTTAGAACAGAAGTTTTTGGCCTTCTTTGGGGCGTTGTGGAATGCATTGGCGTTTTGGGAGCTTCTCACTGGGGCCATCTTTCTGGATTCTTCTTTCTGAACTGTCTGCACCTGCTGGTGTTTTTTACCAGCAAGTGAACTAAGAGCTTCCCTTTTGCGCATTAGTATGGAACGCAAAGCGTGATCAAGGGTGTTTTTCCATGGTCACTTAGTACCCATTTTAGCACCTATTAAGGACCCATTTGGGTGAGAGCCAGATGACCCCATTTCCACCATGGCACCCATTAGAGACACGTTTGTTTCCACCACGCCTCAGGAAGTCTGGATCATATGGGTCCTTTTTGGACTTTAATCTGAATTTTCTGTAGACTCCATTAATGGGGTCTACAATGGGGTCTTCAGCCAGAAAATCCAGATTAAAGGGAGCCTGTTTCCACGTTAGTTTGGCAATGGGGTCTAGAGGAGGCTAGGGGGAGGGGGCACCCTTGGGGGGGGGAGCCCCAAAACCTAAGCTTCGATGTCATTTTGAAGTCACTTCGAAGACTGTGCAAAATAGCTCCAGTGTCTTTGAAGTCCGTGCTGATCTCTGGAGTGAACTTCGAAGTGACTCCGAAGTGACTGTGAAGTCACTTTGAAGTGACTCTGAAGTCACTTTGAAGTCACTCCGGTTTACTCTGAAGATCAGCACAGACTTCAAAGACGTTTCAGAGCTATTTTGCACAGACTTCAAAATCACTTTGAAATGACTTCGGAACCACTTTGGAGATTACACCCCCTGTCCCCCGAAACACCTGGGGTGAGAGGCAGACCCCTCGTGGGTAGATTCGGATTTCCAAATGGGTGCTCCGGTGTTTCCATGGCAGGGAGGTTTGTACCCATTCCCTAGATCCGGATCTTCTTAGATCCGGAGTAAAGGAGCGCGGTGGAAAAACACGCCAAGAGACCTATGATCTGGATCACCGGCAGTTCACAAGTGCATTAGTGGGTGCTGGGGAAATTTCACAATTCCCTTCGCATCCACTGGATGGGAAAGGAGTGCAATGAACCAATGTTGACTAGCGCACACACACTTGGAGTGCAAGTCAAAGTTACCCAAGTTCCCCTCCCCCGTAATTGAATACTTACCTTGATTTGATTGCGGGTCCAGCCCTCTTCAAGGCGCTGCCATTTTGGCTGCTGTGCCCTGCACGACTGTGCATGCGTCAGCGGTGTCGGCATGATAACGCTGACGCTCTGTGCGCATGCAGACATATCTATGTCCGTCCATGGTGCCAGCATGCCTGCGCAGCAGCTCAGATGACCCCAGAGCACCGGAAGAGGTGTGAATGGCCACTGCCTGGACATGCCATGTAAGTGATTGGGTAAGGTTGGTAAAGGTGTGGAGCATGATTTCATGCGCCACACCTAGTGCATGATTAAGGAACTTCTGGGAAGGCAGGGGGCATCTGGAGGCTGTACCAGCCACCTCAAGGTTTGGGTGCTCTTCCCCAGAAGTTCTCTAATCGTGCACTATATAGCGCAGATAGGCCTCTGGTCCAAAACTTGGAGATGTATGGAAGACACGCGAGGGAACTTATATCAATAGTGGACTATGGGTGTTTTTCCACTGCAGCCGTTAGATCCGGATCTAAGAAGATCAGGATCTAAGGAATGGGTACATTCCTAATCCGGATCTAGTAGATCCGGATTAAGGGAAGCACCCAATGTGTTTCCATGGGAGGTGTAGCACCCATTAGCAATGGGTGCTAACACCCCTGCTGTGGAAACAGCTTTGCACCCATGTGGGGAATCTAGATCGACCCACAAGGTGTCGGTCCATTACCCCAGGTGTTTTGGGGGGCAGGGGGGGCAGTCTTCAAAGTCACTTCAAAGTCACTTCAAAGTCACTTCAAAGTCACTTTGAAGTTCACTCTGAAGATTAGTACAGACTTCAGAGGCACTCTGGAGCTATTTTGCACAGACTTCGAAATGACTTTGAAGTGACTTTGGAGCCTAGGTTTAGGGGGGGCCCAATGGGTGCATCCTCTCCCCCTCCTTTGGACCCCATTGCCTGTTTCCAGTGGAAACAGGCTCCCTTTAATCTGGATTTTCTGGCAGAAGACCCCATTGTAGACCCCATTAATGGGGTCTACAGAAAATCCGGATTAAAGGCCAAAATGTACCCATTAGATCCGGATTTCCCCCACAGCAGTGGAAACAATCGGGTCCCAAATGGGTGCCGTGGTGGAAATGGGATCATCCGGCTCGTACCCAAATGGGTCCTAAATGGGTGCAAAAATGGGTACTTTTTGACAGTGGAAAAACACCCAAAGTGTGCTTCTGCAATGAGTTCCCTGGGACCTCTGAGGGTAGGAACTTTGGCTAGTAGCCCTTGGAAGACCTCAGAGACCAGCCCCATTGCTTCAGGGTCAGTTCTGTGATTTGAACCAGCAGGTTCCATTGATCTGATCAGCCATCCGCCAAGGCTAAGAAATGTCATTCTTGGCCATCATGGCTGTGGAGGGCAGCAGCAAAGGAGAGGGTGTAGATGGTACTGATTTGGCCTAGGTCTCCATTAGGGATGTGCACCAACATTCAAAATATTTGTTATTTGTATGAATTCGGATGAGTTCGGACATTCATATACGAATCGAATGTCCGGACATTTGCATTTCTGAATGTAAACAAATATGAATATTTTGAGTTATTCGTAAATGTATGGATACATAGGCATTTCATACGTACCCCGGACACATCTCGTACGCGTCCATATGCAGCCATACGGGTTAAAAACGGGATGTGTACGGAATGCATACAGGATGATAAACAGGATGTATACAGAGATGTACGAGATGCATATGTACTAGGGATGTGCGCAAACATTAATTACATTCGAACTTGAACCAAATTCGGACATTTGAACTCGAAACAAACATTATAATATTCCTATATGCTAACATTCGAAAGAGTACAAATGTTTCCAGACATTCATACAAATAGTTTGGACATTCGTTAAGCTGGGGAAATGTATCAGATACGTACCTGTTCATATCAGATACGTATAGAATGTTTGTGCGAATACGTACGAATAGATTCGTATCGAATAGAATTTAACCACATTCGAATGCAATCTATTCGTACAAATACAGAACAAAAACATTCATGAACATCCCTAGTATGTACCCATAGAGATACGAATGTCCGAATTATTCAAACAAATACATACAAATGTATTCATATAGATTTGAATGTCCAGATGTTCGTTTTTCCTTATTTGTACACATTCAGATTTTCGAATGTTCCATTTGTTACGAAGCAAATGTTGAAAATTGCATTTGTGCATGCCCCTAGTTTCCATACAATCTGGATCGAGTGGGTCCAAGTTATTCTGGATCCTCTGATCTGGATCAAACCGCAGTAAGTGTAGAAAAGCCAAAATACTTACAGGAGTGTCACATACTGTAGATTGTGTCTTACCTCCTGTTCCATGGAGAAGGCGGTCCAAGCCAAACCATTTCTATTCAAGACTTTAGGCAGAGATATGGAAAATAAAGTCCTCCTCCGCCCCCCTTTTTAGGTTTGTTTTTTTGGGTAACTTTGCTAAATTTTCCTGGGCAACTTTTCTACACGAGACATAGTTTGGATTATCAAAGTGAATTTGGGGAGAGGGGGGAAGGAAGGGTGAACACTAAGGAGCTGACAAAAGGGCTTTTCAGCAAAACCTTGGCATACATCTTGAATACATCCAGAAAATCTTACAGTCAGCATCATTTTAATCAACCGAAGTGAAATTTATTATGTTGTTAAAAACCTTGAAAATATGCACAGGTGATAAATTAAACTTCACCTCATGTCTTTTTCATGACTTCTTCAGTTAAGCATGCTAACTGGAAGTCACTTTAATGTTTATAGCATCCAGCGCTATAATGTGCCACAGTATATTTGTCAGGGCTGATATTTCCATCCCTTTAATAAAACTGACCATATCTGCTATGGGATAATCGGGCCACTGTCCAGCGATTTTTAATGCACCTTGGGAATACAGACAGGGATGAAGAGCCCCTAGACCTCCTGTTGAAGGAAGCTGGAAGAACAATGCGGGTTATTGAGGTGAGATCTTTCCACCCGTCTAAACTCGCACCAAAATGGGGTATTTTTTCAGGGCTGGATGGAGAGAGTGTTCCATAAATGGTCTGAGAAGCTGGGGTAGAAGCAGGAAAGACCATCTCCCTGTTATTAGCAAGCTGATTTCTTCAAACAGCAATATAACAAAGTGACACTCTGCCAAATACATCTCATAGAAGAGGAAGAGGAAGAGGAAGAGGAAGAAGAAGAAGAAGAAGAAGAAGAAGAAGAAGAAGAAGAAGAAGAAGAAGAAGAAGAGTTGGTTTTTCTACACTGGTTTTCCCACCCATTTAAAGGGATTCAAAGCACCTGACAAAGCTTTCTGTTCTTCTCCCCACAACAGGTCAATGGGGCTATGAGAGCTGTGACTAGCCCTGAGCCATCCACCTGGCTTCATGGTGGATTGTCGAATCTGGTATTCCCAGATAAGAGTCCTGCTCCCTAACCACTAGACCAAACTGGTTCCTTAGTTAATGGTTTAGTGCACACATAATTGTCTATGTTTCCTGCTTCTGACTTTTTTTCAGAAACAAATATGCCTTTCTTGGTGGTGGTGAGAAACACATTTTTTTAAAAAAGTTATAACATGCCTGTTCATTTGGGGAGGGGGGAAGGGTTTCACTAAAATCAAAGGTCAGCTACACTGGTTTAATGTCCTTTGACAATCATTCCTGGACTGTTCAGGGCTGGGTAGATACTTTTGCAAGGAAACCACATCTTAGCCACAAGTCCTTTGCAGTTTCCTGCGCGAGGGAACAGCTGCATTTGAAGATAACTGGGGAGGATTTAAATATCTTGAACTAAGTTTAATTAGGTTCCTTTCCCCCCCCCCCACCCCCAGCGTAAAGGGAGAAATCCTAGATTTTTTTTGCTGAGTTGTGATTCATCCATGCATGCATATGGACACACACACACATGCAAAGTCGAGGGGAAGAAGGGAAGAGAGGCGTTTATTTTTTTTAACCTTGATGAAACTATTCCAGTAACAGCATTAAAATTCCAAGCTGAGGTATCTAATGAGCTGGAGGTGGTGCGGGTGATCGGAGTGGTTATCATTAATTAAGGGGAATCTGAAGGGATTTTCTATTTTCCATTAAGAAAGTTAAAGGGGGGCATGGAGAAAAAAAAACGTACCAAGGCATGCCTTCGCTAAGGAAACTGTCACGTTCCTTTAAAACGGTTAGCTGGCTCGACCTACTTTCTCAATAACTCCCTGGAGTGAATGCGTACAGTCCCATCTTTGACACACAGGGAAACAAATATTTGTAATGTTTGAAATTCATACAGATTTGGCCATTAACATTCAAATTTGAATCAGATGCTTTGATGCATTCATGTGAAGCTTCATATTGGTTTCCTACGGGATTCCTATGGGACTGAATATTCGTACTGAATTTGAATCCCACTCCATTCGAAGGGGATCCACCCGAACGAATACAAATTTTCTTGCATTCGATTTGATACTTTTGGCAGTGCACCAAAGTCCACCATCAAAATAGAATCGGTGAGACTGACTGGTTCAGGCCCAGTAATCCAGATCACAGTCTCTGAGTGCAGAAAAAGCCCTAAGAAATGAAATAGTGAGGCAGAAAATGAGCCAGTTTGGTCTGGTGATTGGGGAGCCAGACTCTTTACCTGAGAATACTCCTCCACAAAGCCAGCTGGGTGAGCTTGGGCTGGTCACAGCTCTCTTCTGAGCTCCCACAGCTCTACCCACCTAATAGGGTGTCTGTTGTGGGGAGAATAGTAATTAGTGGACCACTGTGTGAGGCAGGATGCTGGACTAGGGCCCTTTCCTCACTGGGCCCTATTCCAGATTATATCTTGGAACAGGGGCCTACTGTCCACATTCTGATGCAGACTGTGACAGGTCCCACCCATGAACTGTCGTGGTCTCCACTAGCATGAAGATAACAGGTCCCTACCCTGAGATATAATTTGGAATAAGTCCCAGTGCAGAAAGGCCCTAGACGCCCTGTGGCCTGATCCAGCAGGGCTTCTCTTAATTCCTGTAGGGCAAGTATATATCCATTGCATTTAACCTTTTTCCTATATGCTGACTTGCATGCTTGAAGATTCACTAGGACATGTATCGTCACGACTTCTAGCTGACGGTTCAGTGCCCGCCCTCCGAAAAGTAGCTGGGCACTGTTAGGTTGCTGGAAGTGTGCATTAGGCCGAGTGAGTACTACAGTTTTAACACAAACACTGGTAGCAAGCGTTTTAAACTGCAAAACCAAAATAAGTTTATTAAGAATATGGTTGAGAAAGGTAGGAGAGAAAAATAGGAAGAGTAGATGTTATCAGACAAAGAATCAAGAGAGAGTAGAACAGCAAGCTTCCTTAATTCTCTGCTTTCTGTGCTTCCTAGGAATCAGTTGCTTCCAGGCAGGTAAGATTCTCCACTTCCCCCACCCTTTGGTTCACTCAGTAATCCCCAAGCCTCCCCAAAGATCAGCAACTAGGTCAGCAACCATCTCCTGGTGAGTTCTATCCCGGGCTCCTTCAGAGAATCAGCCAGTCCAGCTGTCTCCTTCTGCCCCCAAAATCCCCAGAACAAGTCCAATCAGTTCTTCCTCTAGAGAAAAGACCAATGGTCAGTGGCTGGCAATGACTCCTCCAGGAACAGATCCTCTCTCTCAGTCCCCTTCTGAAATTGTCCAGTCAAAAGACACAGTGTGCTGCCTTCACTGCTTATTGTACCCTCCTGCCTCTAGTGCTCCAATTGGCTGTTGCCCCTGGCAACTGAGGGAAACTCCTCCTGCCTGTCACTCAAGCTTCCAGATCCCTGGGCACTTTTTCCCTCCAATTTGCCAGCAGCCAACCAATGCAACAGGGCCCGGGCAGGGTTTCCCGCCCTTTTTGCAGCTTGTAACCAGGGCTTGCAAACGCAGTTTGCAAAGAGGCTTGCAAGGGAGCAAGGAAATATTGCCCATTGCAGCCTGACCCTGAAACCATTACATGTATGTTTCATAGATTATTTTCTCCTTAATTTATGAGCTTAAACGCTTTAGATTGTTATATTTTTAATGCTGTGTTCTTATGTTGTTATCCAGATCACTTTTTCTGGAGCTTTACAGGTAAAATGGCCATGATCTGATCTAGTGGACCTAGACCAGGGAGGCCTACTGATTTGGCCAGACATGGTCTGGAACAAAGATGTCTTCTCAACATTGGTGGTCTACACCACCTCCAGCTCACACAAGTCTTGACCCTGAGCTCCAAGGACTCTAGGGTAGAGATTTGCAGGGATGTTTCTTTGACATTCTATTCGAATTGAATCGAATACCCAAAAATCCTATTCAATTCGAATCTTTAAAATTAGAAATCAACAAGATTTGATTCGAGTTTATCAAATTCGAGTTTATCAAATTCGAATCTATCCGTTTGAATTTTTGAATCGAATCTGCACGTACGCATCTTCTCCACATCTGTACACATCCATACGTGGGCCGTAGTTATCCCGTATGCAACCTGTTTGCCTCCCGCATGGATCCGTACGGAAAGATGCGGATCTTCAAGTATGAATTGTGTATGAACCTGTACAGATACGAATGTCTGGATGATTCACACAAGCAGATCTGAAATTCAAATTTTGATTTGACCATTTACATTCTAACTTCAGGGCATTCGATTTGAATTCTAATTTTGAAATTCAGCACATTCGATCGGATTTCGAATGCCCGTGAATATTCATGGACATCCCTTCTCTAGAGGTCTGGGAACAAGATCCATTTTGCCAACGTGCTTTGAAGAGTTACTGAAATTTGATGAACTAAATGTGTTAAGGATTATGGAACTGGTTCAGTTCCTAGAACCTGTGCTTGAAAGAGTCTCGAGATAAGCGGTTCATGGAAGGGGGGTTATATAAATTTGGGAGGGGGCTCTACATATGTAGTAGTCCTAAGTGACATAATTTATTGTCCTCATGGTAGAACTATTGATTTTGCTTTTGGCCTAAATATTTTACGTGACAAAGAAGTCACCGTTGCCATTATGGATCATGAAACATAAATCACAAAGCCACGGATCTTTCCCCCTCAAAGATAATTATGTTTGGAAGGAATTGCTGTTATTAATCAACATTTTCAGACTGTTAAAAAAAAAAAAAGAGGGGGGGCAAAAACGACGACCCTAAACCGCTGATTCTGCTCCTCTGCATTATGTTACAAAGACAAATTCTGGGAATGTTAACAGCAAGAGCTACATTTCATGTAGATGCAAAACCCCTGGCATCCAGCAATTGCGCAATTTCTAGTGCGGAAAGATTATCTAATAATCTAGATATTTGGCAGCAGTTGAGCAGCAGCAGCAGCAAAAAAAGAAAAAGAAAAGAAAAGAATAATAGAAAAAAATCATATGCCATTTGATTGCATTGTCAAAAGAACATTTCAGTCACATTTCAATCAAAGGCAAGTGCTTGGAGCTGCTTGTTTCTTTAACACAAATCAGCTCCCGAGCAGTTTTCAAGCTAAGTGTAAAAATGCTGCAAATTGTTTTAGGAAGGAAGATACTTTAGCTCTCCGGGAAAGTCGCTCCTGCTTTTACAAGTCATTTAGGAAAGACGTACAACCAATTTGGTACATCGTGTTAAAACAGGCTGAGCTGGCGTGGTATCTGGATCTGCCCCCAGGCCACAATCTCACCAACTGGTCATCCTAGGGGTGATGGGCGTGTATGCATCCTGTAGTTATGCTGTACCCAACCCGTTTTCATCCCGTAGGGATCTGTACAAATGAATGCGGTTGTGGGAAAGGTGCGGATCTTCAAGTACGCATCGTGTACTAACCTGCACACATAACTTGGAACAAATAGATCCAAAATTTGAAATTCAGTTCACATGTTCAAATTCAAATTTCGGGGTGTTGTATTCGGACTCGAATGTCAAAATTCGGCACATCCGAACAGATTTCGAATGCCCACGAATATTCGTGCACATCCCCAATCCTACCACATTCAAAGGGGGATCTATTTGGATGGATATGGATTCGCTACGAACCCAGTGCCAGAAAATGTATTTCTGCACGATCCTAAACCAAACTGCTGGATTTCTGTTTGAAAACTTCTCCAAGCAGCGGAATCGAAACACAGCAGCATTGGCAAGGGTTGGGCGAGGGTTAATAAATCCCAGAAGGATTTTGTCTGCAAGAGGTTGTCTTTTGTTCGGTGACATTGACGTTACCGTCCACTGGCAGTGAGCTCTGTGGTCAATATCTTCCAAGCACAAAAGGCCACGTTCTGAAGGCTGTCACTGGAAGATGCCTCTGTTTGTGAGAGTACCAGATCCTTTCTTTCTTTGATAATAGAAATCCTTGTACTAGACGTCACACGGGCACTGAGCTGGGCTGGGCCTCGCCTAACATAAAATAGCTTAAACTGTCTTCCGAGAGTATATGTGATTACAAAGTCCAGGCGTGAGATGACTAATTTGATGTCATGTGGTGCTTTCCTGTTTGAGTTTTATTATTGTACTGCAGTATTAGTATTCTTGCAGAACCTGTGGGATTCTGAAAGATCTCAAAAGAACCCTCTTTAATCTCTTCCCTCCCCCCAGCACATATGGCATCCATGGTATGAAAAAGACAAGCAGGATTTGTTTCGGTGAGGTGGTGATCTTTTGTGTTTCAGGAGAATTTGACAGTCCACCAGGTGATGGAATGAAGAAAGGACTAAACTGCAGTGCTAAGGGTCTGTCTGCACGTTACTCAGTGGAATGGTATAATAATGGCGTAATAATACCATTCCACTGAGGCAAAGATCAGCCATCCACACTTCAAGTGCCACTGCAGTTCCCATCTAGACTTTGGACCAGCATTTGAAGTGTGGACGGCCCATCCCAGGCAGGCTGGATTGCCATGGCAATGGTTGTGGCGGCGTGTGGCGCCTGACCCGATGTTGACATGGTGATTGGTCTGTAGTGTGCAGGTACCCATTTCCATCTTTGTGCGCAGAGGAGACTGCAAACACCACCGACCAGGAAATCTAATTCAATTTGAATCTTTTAAATTAAAAAGCAACATGATTCAATTCAAATTTACCAAATTTGAATCTGTTTGTTCGAATTTTTGATTTGAATCTGCACATACGAGTGTCAACAACATTCGTATGTGCCCGTACACATCCATACGCATCTGAACGCATCCATATGCATCCCATAGTTATCCTGTACGCAGCCCGTTTTCGTCCCGTACGCATCTGTACAAATGCGTATGGATGCGGGAAAGATGCAGATCTTCAAGTGCGCATCTATGAACCCGTACACACACGAATGTCCGGATAATTCGAATGAATAGATCTGAAATTCAAAATTCGATTAGAATGTTTCAGGACATTCGATTCAAGTTCAAATGTCGAAATTTGGCACCTTCGATTGGATTTCGAATGCCTGCGAATATTAGTGCACATTCATAGGTTTTCCCCGTCTTGAGATCTGAGCACATTTTGCTCTTTTTGCATCTAGCATCCATTCCTTCGTCCTTTCCTCCCCCCCTCCACAATGTCAGATAATGATGTCCTTTTTAGGGCTTCAATGAGTATAAAATAGCCATTCCTTTACTTAAGTGCTAGATTCCAGTACTGATAGCAAGACTTAACCCCGATATAATTCTCCTGCTAATGCCTGCAAGCTATTCAGGTGCCTTAATACATCAAGAGTTAAATGTTTTATAATGCCCATAAACACACCCAGAATCTAATATAATTAATACTACAACGAGTAAAACAAGAGAAAGGTGTTGTAAAAAACCAATTTCCTTTTTCCTGCCAATGATTTATTTTCTCTTGCGGACAAAATAATTCAACCCTGAGAAATGGGTAACACTATTTTAGAAGAGCTTTATTTTACATGGAAGTTTAGCATTCTCATACTTGCGCCCAGATCTGTAGACCTGATAAAGAAAATAAAATAAAATTGAATGCGCAGAAATTTCAGTGGAATTGATAGAACTTAAATCAAGGGTTCATGTCTCCACTGGGGACAAATGAGGTGAGATAAGGGGTGTTTTTCCACTGTCACTAGAAGTACCCATTAAGTACCCATTAATGGGTACAAAAATGCCATTACGTACCCATTAATGGGTACAAAAATGCCATTACATACCCATTAATGGGTACTTAATGGGTACTTTTAGTGACATTGAAAAAACACCCAAGATGCACTCTGTTCTCGCCCTCTGCTCTTTCAGACATAATGTCCCCTGTTTTCTGTAATCAGTAATATGTAGAGATATGCAAAGTTTGGAACATAAGAGGAGCCCTGCTGGGTCAGGCCACTGCCCATTTAGTCCAGCATCCTGTCTCACATAGAGGCCCACCAATGTCTTCTGGGCACCTCAAGCAGAAGACAAAGGGAAAACCTTTACCTGCTGTCAAATCCCAGCAAATGGACCTAGAAGCATCCTGTGTGTCTCCCCACCCTGGAGGATGAACCTGGGCATCCATTCTAGGAAGGAAGGAAGGAAGGAAGGAAGGAAGGAAGGAAGGAAGGAAGGAAGGAACCATTGTCTGGATGCAACATAGAAGACCTATCAATTGTATCTAGTAATTCTTCTCCATCCACCACTACCAATCTACTCAGTTTCAGAATCTGCCCTTGGAGTTCATGTCTCTGACATCAATCTGTTGTTTCCAGACCAGATTTCTAACTTTCCATTTTAACTTCCGATCAACAACTACAATCATCGTGAGGATACAGTGGAAATCCATAGCATAGTGTTTGTTTGCATTTTTATCCCACTCTGTATGTAAAGATCTCAGGTAGGGATGTGCATGAATATTCATAGGCATTCGAATGTGCCAAATTTCGACATTCAAACTTGAATAGAATGTTCCAAAATTCTAATGTAAACATTTGGATCGAATTTTGAATTTCGGACCTATTCGTTTGAATTATCTGGACATTCGTATGTTTATGAGTTTGTACACAATGTGTACTTGAAGCTCCACATCTTTGCATTTTTACAGATCCGTACTGTCTGAAAACGGGTTGCATACGGGATAACTACAGGATGCATACAGACGTGTACGGATGTGCACAGATGCGTGGAAGATGTTGTGCATAAATGAATAGATTCGAATTTGGTCAATACAAATCGAATCTTGCTAAATTCGAATTTAAACGATTGCAATTGGATCGGATTTTCGGGTATTCAATTCGAATAGAATGTCCAAGAGAATCTGTGCAAATCTCTAGTCTCAGGATAGTTTATACCAAACACCAGCAACCTTAAAATGAACCCACTAATATCTGCTCCTTATCAGGATTTTTCTTTTTTTCCTACTTGTGTCTCTTCCCAATATCTTTTAATTATTATAGAGAGTCAAAACTTGCTGAAACTTATGAAGCTTCCTAAATTCTAATAATCTGTTCCATAAGCCGTATAATACTCAATGTTCTATTTGCAGACAAGCTTATGAAGATTGCAGATACACATTTTGTGCTTCTATTAGACAGTGTTTTTTTTTTCTTTAAAAGGGCCGTGTTCCAGCCAATGAATTCTCAGTTCGGTTCTCTTCTTCAACGTTAGCTTTCTCAGCTAGCAAATGGTTTCTGCTTTCTCTTATGAGCAGAAAGACTCCCTGGGATCCATGCCAGTTTGTGACACAGAATGAACTCTAGCATTTCCCTGCTAGATCTGATTATTAAGAAAAGAAGGAACAGCAGAGAAATAAAATAAAATGAATGAAGCAGTCCTGCTGAAATTCTTCATCTCATTTGTCAAATTATTGTCTGTGATCTACCGAGTCTATTACTTTGCAGTTAATACGAACATCTTTCATCTAGAAATGCAGGGACTGGATATACACTGGTGTATTTACAGCTGAATTCTCTCTGCGGGGCTGGCCCTAGGCAGGCTTTCGGAGCAAGAAAAGGGCAACCAGAGAATGGAAAAGCACCTGATGCCATCCAAATCTTAAATACTTATGGTGTCCTTATTTTGTTTTGATTTCAGTTCATTTTATATTTTGCTTAAATGACCGTAACCCACCCTGAGATCTTTGGGCTTCAGATGGGATAAAAGTACAAATGTTGAATGATTAAATTCTGAAACCCTGCAACGTCTTGACTAGGGCTGTGCACAAATGCAGTTTTCAACATTCGATCAGTAACGAATTAAATATTCAAAAATCCAAATTTATACGAATAAAGAAAAATGAATGTCCAGACATTCAAATGGATACAACTGCATTCATATCAAGTTGTTTGAATATTTGATATATATCTAATGATACAAATCTCGTATGCGTCCATACTAGTCCCATATGAATTCCCGTTTTCATCCTGTACAGATACATGTGCGATGCGTACCGATACGCACACATACGGAGGTCAAAATTATTCAAAATTAATCAAAATTACTCAAAATATTTGTATTCATACAAATACTAAAGTATGAATGTCTGGACAGATTCATATGTGATGGATGGATGGATGGATGGATGGATGGATGGATGGATGGATGGATGGATGGATGGATGGGTGGATGGATGGATGGATGGATGGATGGATGGATGGATGGATGGGACTTCTTGCTGTTCCATCTCCTAACTTATGTAATATAGGGATGTGTATGAATATTCATAACATTTGAAACTCAGCAGATTTCAGCCAAATTCGGAAATTTGAATTTGAATCGAATGTTGGCACATTCGACCACTGACATTCAAATTCGAGTTGAATGTTTTGTTGCATTTGTGAAAAGCTTCTTTATGGATTCGTACGGGATTCATACGGGATCCATATGGGATCCGTATGCGAATTTGCATTGAACCTTCATACCGATTTGGAATCCCACCACATTCGAAGGGGATCTGTTTGAACGAATATGAATTTTCTTGCCTTCAGTTCGATACGAATCGCATACACAAAAAAAGTTGTGCACTTCCCTAATCTAATACAATCCCCCAAAGGCTTTTTCTGTCTGCCTCTCTATTTCTTCTCCCATTTAAATTCCACATTAAGTTTTAAATGATATCCAACAGTGTATGGTGCAGTCCTGTGAAGCTGCTATATTGTCTCTCTCTCTCTCTCTCTCTCTTTTGGTTCTATTTAATGAGCTTTCTTTATTGCTCAGTGCTGATTAGAAAGGCTAAATCCCAGAGATCAATTCTTCAGTACAGGTGTGATTCATTGGGCCATTACCACACATCCCTTTCCTCCTTCTCCTTAGATTCTGGTTTAGATTGTTATTATTTTACGGTGTGAGATTTGACTTATATCAGAGTCAGTCCCCATTCTCTTCTCCCACAGCTGTAGTTTTTGGATGCCAGAGGCGGTCCACACTAAATATTTATTTACTTAATATTTAAAACCTCCCATTATTTATAACATGCAAAGATGAAGGGAGCGAAATCCCTTGATGATTCACAGAATTTGAGGAGCTGTGCATAATGTGATAGAGAGATGAAAATCTATTACAGTCTTAAGAACAGTTGGAAAAGCTAGAAAAGAAAATAATAAACACAGAAGAAAGGAACCCTTAAGTGCCTAATTTTTTTTAAAAAATCCCTGAATCTTCAGTCTCCATTCAGCAGGGCATGATTCAGAGAAAGGAGGCATTGTTCAATATTGCTTTTAGACAGTGGGCCTGATCCAGAAGAAGAAGAATTTGGCTTTTATACCCCACTTTTGTCACCCTTTATTGGAACTCAAGGCATCTGACAAACCTTCTGTTCTTCTCCCAACGACAGGCACCCTATGAGGTGGGCGGGCTGTGAGAGCTCAGAGGGTAGTGACTAGCTCAAGGTCACCTAGCTGGCTTCATGGAGGTGCGTGGAATCAAACCTGGTGACTACTAGATATGAATCTGGCATGCTGGTCTTGTGGAAAGAAGAAGGAGGAAAGGGAGAAGGAAAGAGTGTTTATCTAGTTGGAACAAATTGAGGAGGGATACACACTGTGTGTGTTTACAGGAAAGAGGTGGGAGAAAGGAGAGCCATCAAGATGCTCAAAGTTCTTAAGCGATATCATGGGAAGCAAGTGAGCCATTCTCCTTTGTGATGTCCCACTGGAGAAGAAAATGGCTGCCAATTTGCTACTGAGCCCAATTCAAGTTGTCAACTTTCTTACAAGGCCTGAAATGACTTTGGCCCCACATATCTGAAGGAACATCTACCCCCATATTGATCTGCCCGTGCTTTCAGATCTAGAGGAGAGCCCCCCCCTGGGTGTCCCGCCACCCTCAGTAGTAAAAGGGGTGGGCACCCAGGAGAGGACCTTCTCAGTGATGGCCCCTAGGCTGTGGAATGGTCTCCCCCTTGAGGTGCATCTATCACCTTCACTGTACACGATTAGGAAGGCGGTGAAGACACACCTCTTTGTCCTGGTGTTTAGTTAATGGAGATGCCCCTCCCACTTGTAGACACTGATGTTTTAATATACTGTACACTGTTATTGTTTTAATATGTTGATTAAGGTATAGGGCAGGATAGGAATGCAAATAACAAACAAACATCTGCAGCTGGGATTGCAATAGATACCATCAGGAATTCCTTTGAGTAAAAGATACAAAAGAGGAGTGGAGGGCAAATGTGTTTTACGCGGTTGTTGTTGTTGTTGGATTCTGTAATGTTTTAGGATTTTTCTCTGAGCACGGGAAACTGACCTATAAATAAGTATGGAGCAAATTAGTGGATGACCAAGTTAAACATCTTTGTCTCGTCTGCCTGGAACTTTGAGGAACCGAGCTGTTCATGAAACCAGATGCTGAAAAACGGCAGCTCACTGCTTCTTCTCCATTTTCTCGGTAATTCATTATAGAGAGGTCACCGTCTCTCTAGATAATCTGCCTCACAGCTGAATTGCCCTCATTGATTGGATTTTCTTCTCCCTTGATGTCCCATTGGAATTTGCTTTTTTATAACTTAAGCTCATTATGTTGTATCTTGAATTATGGATTGATAAAGAACAGGCCCCAATCGCCTTCTCTGTGGCATCATTTCAAATCCTCAAAGAAGCTGCTCACAAATGACTTTCTTTGTTTTCTCTTCTTAACTCTAAACGTGCTTCCAGTGTCTCCTCCTAATTTGTCTCTGGTACCTTGGTCATCCTAATTACCCTTCTCTGTTTCAGTTTCTCCAAATTCCTTCCAGTGAGTAGCTCCCAGAAACTGAGCACAGCACTCAAAATAGAGACGTGCTAAATTCACTTTTTAAAATTTGATCAAATAGTTCGTCTTCACGGATGCTTGCGTTAAAATGTGCATGAGGGCTTCCCTTTGCGTCACGGAGTCACGTTCAGTTTGAGTTTGACCAAATCCCAGGATATTACCCATTTACTGTTGTATCTTCCACGGCTGAAGCTGCATTTAATAATCTGGCGTGGCAGCACAAGATTGGATTGACTGAGACCGGTAATCTTCAACCGTAAAAAAGCAGGGACGTATTGAAATGACTATCAGATCATTTCTCATCCAAATGGTGCCAAACTCAAGGCCGTGCAACCTACAGTGGTACCTCGACATACAAGTGCCCTGACATACAAGTGTTTTGAGATACAAGCCGCCGAGCGAGTGATATTTTGCTTTGAGATGAGAGCAAGATTTGAGATACGAGTATGTAAATACAGTACAGTACATAACAAAAACAACTGAGGTGGTGTTTTGGGAGCTGGAATGGATTAATGGGAAAATTGCTTTGAGATACGAGCGATTTGACATAAGAGCAAGGTTACGGAACGAATTAAACTCGTATGTCAAGGTACCACTGTATTTTCCTTTCTTCGTGATAAAGTTTTAGTGGAAGGGGTTGGGTCTAAATTACCGGCGTCAATGTCTTGGAAAAGAGAGTTTATGGGAACAGAACATTCATAATTTAACAGTGTGGATTCAGTTATTAAGTGAATTATTGGAATCTTTTAAAGTAGGTATCAGATTGTGCCCTAAATAACAGAATAGATGAAAGCGACTTATCTTGAGAAGGAAGATTTTCTTGGTTCCTTTCTATGATCTCGGAGGATGTTGTTTCAAAGTTTGATTAAAACAGGCCTCCAAACTCTTGCTATAAAACTCAAGTTATGAGGGCAGTTCCTTGGTGTGTTCAGATGCTATCACCACAAATTCCCCCTTCCCCAATTAATTTCCTTTCTGTAAAGGAATGAAAATATGTTGTGTTGCGTTTGTGGAAATTGCACACAATACATTCTACATGCAATAAAATAATGCTTGCTTCATTAAAAACAGTGATTTTTTTTTCCCAGCCAGAAACAACTAATTAAACTGATCGCACATTAATAGAATATATAACATAAGCAGAGATGCAAACAATAAATCAAGGGAAGCAATTACATAAATTGAAGCATCTTGTCTAAAAGTGGGATAACAAGTTGTCAGAAAAGTGTTATTTATTTCAGACTAAGCTAGTATTTTAAGAGCAAACACGAGGCAGGTGAAGTGTATCAAAATATTAATTATATGGGCTCATCTTCTTGCTCATAATAAATGTTCTTTCCCTGCCTGGCTTCAAAGGAATTGCTGAAATAAGTTACTTGCAGAAGAGTGTGAATTATTCAGAGGTACCCCAGTCGCTACTGTCTGAGAAAGCAGGATATATTTTAACACACAAACAATACGGAAGTGAAATTTATTCCTTAAAAATAACAATTCGGAATAATTTGAATCTTGTGTTGAAAAGTTTTATAGCCTGGCTTGTAAACACCAAGACTTGCCATATTGTACGTATAACTTGTACCTGGTTACTCGGTGGTGGTTGTTTTTCTTTCTAATGTGCACTTTAAGGGTGTGCATGATTTTTTGGGAGTGCGTAATTTGGTTTGCATTGAGCAGAACTGTGACTGTAATTAATCAGTTCTTGATGAACTCAATCTACTGGTCCTCTTCCAGAAATAGGTCCAGTGATACATGAACTGGTTTGCGTTCTGGGCCTCTTCAGTTTGGTCCTGTGGTTAGGGTGCTGGACTCTTATCTCGGAATGATCGAGTATGATTCCATACCCCTCTATGTAGTCAGCTGGGTGACTTTGGGCTGGTCACAGCTCTTGCCTGAGCCCTCACAGCCCCACCCCTACAGGGTTCTGTGGTGGGCAGAAGAACAGAAGGTTTGTCAGCTGCTTGAGTCCCCTTAAATGGGTGAGAAAAGTGGGGTAGAAAAGCCAACTCTTCTTCTTCTTCTTCTTCTTTATTTATCATCATCATCATCATCATCCCTGGACTCACATTGATAGGAAATATTTCATGAAAAATCATTTATAAAAAATCTAGGACTGTATTTTGTAAAAATCTCAAATAAAGATAAAAAAAGTTTGTAGCCTCAAGGTTCCGGGTAGGGGGTTCAGTGTGACACTATGGACCCCCTTTGTTTTTTTATCACAAAGGGGTACCATCTGCACACCTCCTGTTATACGGAACAAGACCCTTGATCCCCTTACGTACCTAGTTTAAGGGGCCCAAACAAGAGGTTTGGATTAAGGGCATCTTAATCTGGATCCTGCTTTGTCTAGTGTAGACAAAGAAGGACCAAGTGGAGCAGGGCTTCCTTCATCTCTACTACTACATAGATGAGGAGGCCCAGGATCTGGTCAAAGGTGTTTCTTAGACTAGATCAGTGATGGCCAACCTATGACACGCCTGTCACAAGTGACACACCAAGCCCTTTTGGGTGACACACCTGGTCACCCTGGCACCTGGGCGTGCAGTGCTTGCTTGTTCTTGAAGTGTATGAAATACCAACTTTCAACTGAATATTAGCAAATGAAATTTCAGCAACAAAAGTCACTAATGTAAAGAATTGTTTTTGCTTTTAATAAAAAACATATATCAAAAATAAAACTTTTTTACTAGAGCTACAAATATCACAAAATTATGGATATTTCTAAATGTGACACAGCACCCGAGTTAAGCTAGGATTTCTTGCGAAGTTTGACACACCGAGCTGAAAAGGTTCACCATCCCTGGACTAGATCAAAGATAAGTACAGAAAGAGCCATACATTCAAAGGTGAGGATGCTGTAAGGACAGCTTTATTATCACGTGTTTGGGAAGTTCACCATATAGGAAACAGGGTAGATGAAGATGTTGGAAAACTTGGAAGGCAAACTGGGAATTCCAGGATTTGCATTAAGGACTCTTGTTCATAGTAGCAGGGTAAGCATCACAGTGGAGGACTTTGCCTTTCTACTGCTAACCACAGAGATAGCAAAAGGAAACCTTTCTCTTTCTGTTTCAAGAAGAAGGAGGAGGAGGAGGAGAAAAAGAAGAGCTGGTTTTTCTAAACCGCTTTTTTTTAACCCTTAAGGGGACTCAAACCAGCTGACAAACCTTCAGTTCTTCTCTGCACAACAGACACCCTGGGAGGCAGGTGAGGCTGTGAGAGCTCAGAAAGGGAGCTGTGACTAGCCCAAGGTCACCCAGCTGGCTTCGTGCCAGAATGCAGAATTGAACCAGGAGACGACCAGATAATAAGGACGGGCACAAATATTTGAGATATTCATTGTTCAATCAAATGTGGACACTCAAATTCGAATTGAATGTCCAGACATTCATTTGTGAGTACCCAAACGAATACAAACATTTTGAATTGTTCATCTGAATAATTCAGTTGTATGTGTACTGTACAGATATGTATACATTGCATACTTATCTCTACACATCTTATTCATATGTGTGTGAATAAGTGGGATGCATATGTCATAAAAAAGGGATTCGTATCATCAAATGCATATCGAATATTTGCATGAATAGATACAAATGTATTTGTATCACTAAGAATGCCCAGACATTAATTTTTTTCTTTATTAATACAGATTTGGATATTTGAATATTCTATTTGAATCAAATTCGGAAATTTAATTCATGCATATCCCTATCAGATGAGAATCCAACACTCTAACCAAAGTCCAGAGTGGCTCAAGCCCCAGAATTCTTCACTTATACTTTGCCTCTTCACCTTTGCCTACAGTGATCTGAATAATAAAACCCAGTTTCACTTGCTCCCCCCGGGTGTTTCCGCACTTACCGCTTGAAATCCGGATTAAGGAAATCCGGATTTCTGAAATCCGTCCCTGGGAAAATCCGTCTGAAATAGGGATGGATCCAAATGAGGCCTAATGCATCTGCACACGCATTGGGAGAACGGTTACCGAGTAGCGCATCGCTTGGCTGCTGTGTAGACACTGCAGCACCAATATCCAGAAGGATCAGGCATAACTTGGCGCGTGTCCAATGTGAAGCAATTGCGGGATGGACTATGTAGCCGGAATGTGGTGCTGCCGCCTCGCTCGATATGGGGACTTCCTGCCCCGACAACATTCGTTCGCTATCCTGTCCCTGTGCGGAAGGGTCTGGAACACCTCCCTTACGAAACCAGGCTGCAGCGTCTAGGCCTCTTCAGTCTGGAGGGACAGTGTTTAAGAGGGGAACTGATTGGAGTATATAAAATTATGCATGGTATAGAAAAGGTGGATAGAGAAAATTTCTTTCCTCTATCGCACAACACTAGAACCAGGGGGCACTCTATGAAGCTGATAGGTAGGAGAGTCAGGTCTGACAGGGGGAAGTATTTCTTCACCCAGAGGGTCATCGGTTTATGGAATGTGCTGCCGGAAGAGGTGGTGACAGCTACCAGTCTAAATGGCTTTAAGGCAGGGTTAGATAAATTCATGGATGACAGATGCATGAAGGGCTACTAGAATGGACGCCTAAGTGCACCTTTCAGGCTGGGGGGGGGGAAGCGGGGCGCTTCTAAGGCCATTTGCTGGGATTCAAGAGCAGGCAAAGCTTCCTCCTTGTCTCCGCTTGAGATGCCCATGAGCGTTTGGTGGGCCACTGTGTGCGACGGGACGCTGGACTAGATGGGCTGTGGCCTGATCCAGCAGGGCTTCTCTTGTGTTCTTATGTAAGCGTCCTCCTTTGATCCAGAATTTGCAAGCAGGAATGGTTTGAAGACCTAATTTCCCAGGTCTTCCCGAAAACCGAATTTGCCGGCCTCTAGACCCCATTAGAGACGGATCTCGCACAAAGCCGTGTGGAAGCAACGTTCTTGAAGGGGCTTTCTTCTGTCCTGCTGTGCAGAAGGTACCTTGCGGATGTGTGCCATATGGGTGCTTAATGGGGTCTTGAGGCCCTGAGTGGTAACACCCTCCTTGTCTATCTTCTGTTATGTGGTCTCTAGTTCTACAGCACTGAACTTCTAAAATCGCTTTCTTTTATATCCTGAGCTCAGATTTCCTTAACAGAGCATTTTAGCATGCTGCAGTTAAACAGCAGCAGTGATTTTCTTTAATGGTCTTTTATGGGAGGCGTGATGAATTATGAAGCAGAAAAAATAGAATGTTCTCAGCAATGTAAATAAACTAGTAATCAGAGGACGTAAATCATAGTCCATTTCTCATGCCACCCCCCTTCTCCCTGCATAGGTCCAGTCTATGCTCTTGTGCGTTGCAAGGTTATTAATCTAGATAATAGAAATAGGGAAGGAATGTTGCATTGAAAAATAAGACCTGATATAAAACGCTGGTGAATGGATAAAACAATTGTGACTTTCTAATGTATGTCTTTGCCACAGTTTCAACACCTAATGGCCCCAAATTGAATGGGAGTTGGGAAGGTGATCCGTTCTGTTCTTTAAAGCGTTTTATTTTTGCCGTTGTGTACGTGAGAATACAACGCCGATGACTAATTGCATCAGTGATTAAAATTTTAGAAATGGAGAATGGAACTTCTATAGTGTCTGAATAATTTAATCCTATTTATGCTTCCTTTGACCTCTGTGCACAGGAGAGAAAGTCAGAGATGGGCACAAACTAAAATTCATTGTTTAGGTTTGGCTAAAGGCATATCTTGCTGCGTGTGATACAGATCTGTGAGGTCACACCCACATTCATGCAGATCTATGAGGCCATGCCCCACCTTGGAACACTTCATATGCTTTAATGGGTGGTAATGCATCCTGATCAGGACTGGTAATACTGCAGTCGTGGTTAAATGTGAACACCAATGCACTAGAGGACCCTGGTTGTGAACAAGTAGGCCATAGCCCTCTTTATGTTTGGCCTAGTGGGACATAGAATCATAGAGTTGGAAGGGACCTCTAGGGCTATCGAGTCCAATCCCCTGCTCAATGCAGGATTTCCTAAACCATCCCAGACAGATGGAGGTCCAGCCTCTGCTTGAAGATCTCCAGTGAAGATCTTCCATTGACTGATTGCCCTCATTGTCAGCAAAAGGGGTGGAGAGCCAAGAGTCCGCTTGCTGAGAAAGGTGTGAGCAATGCGGTCCAAAGCGAGGACGGCCTGAGGACGACCTATAGCAATCCAGGTGTGAACAGAACTTGGACGACTTCAGCTTGAATTATGAATAGGATATTCTGTCTCATATAGGTGTGACCAGGGCCCAAAGCTTGAGGCCATGTGGTGGACTGGTCAGGAGCATCCTACAGATGGCACTGATTCAACCCACTCCTTTACCTGGCCAGAATCAAGGGACCTGACTTGTCCATGACCCATGGCTTCTGGCAAGCATCCTTTGAATGGAGGGAGGCCTAATTCCTATGTAGTTGGAGGACTGCAGCTATGAAAATGGCACTCCAGATTCTGCATATAGCTTAAAGTGTCTGTATGGGTTCATTTGGCAAGAAAAGACAAATATTTTAAAGTGACACTTTGGTGTGCTGGGAGAACATGAGGGGGCCGGGTGCACAGGCAAAATTGAGGTAAATTAAAAGGCTTGTCAGTTGTCTGAAAGGTGAAGTGATTCATTCACTCAGCGTTTGGAACCCGGACCATCTGTTACACCTTTCGTACCAACTCATCCAGCTGTACTTTAGTTGGGCTATTTTATTTGCCATTTAGATAGATGGAGGAGTTGTGAATTGGACCTGGCAGACAGTTGGGTGTGTGTCGTGAACTTTTATTTATTGTTGTTGTTGTTACTTAGCAACTATTTATTTATTGATTAATCAGAACTGACCATATCAAAACAAACATACACAGGCTACTAAAACCAAATATAAGGTAAAAACCGGTTAAGCACAGGTATCAATAATCATAAATATCAATACAGGCACCATTAACAGGAGAAAGTCGGTGCCAATCTACAATCTTTGAGGTATCAGAATCTGGGTAGATATTAGAAATCTTTCAGATTATCTTAAAAAATCATCAAGGATACTAGATACTGGCTTGTAGAAGAACTGTTGAAGAAGAAGAAGAAGAAGAAGAAGAAGGGAACTCAAAGTGGCTGACAAACATTCTGTTCTTCTTCCACAACAGACACCCTATGAGGTAGGTGTGGCTGTGAGAGCTCAGAAAGAGAGCTGTGACTAGCCCAAGGTCACCCAGCTGGCTTCATGGAGGAGGAAGAAGAAGAGTTGGCTTTTATACCCCACTTTTATTACCCATTTAAGGGGACTCAAAACTGCTTTCAAACCTTCTGTTCTTCTCCCCACCACAGACGCCCTGTGAAGTAGGTGTGGCTGTGAGAGCTCAGAAAGAGAGCTGTGACTAGCCCAAGGTCACCCAGCTGGCTTCATGGAGGAGGGTGGAATAAAACCCGGTATTCCCAGATAAGAGTCCGGCTCCTTACATTTGAAGTATGCTTTCGTGCGCAAGGAATTGCTACCTCAACATCCACGCCCAAGGCCTCTCTGAAACCTGATGTGGGTCTCTTTAAATACCCTAATCTCTGCAGGATGTTCAAATGCCATCTCAGGTTTCAGCCGCGCCTCCCTGCCTCGTCCCCCTGCCCTCAGCCTCTGCTGTTCATTTGACCTCCCGCTTCTGAGGATTTTGTGCTAGTACACTGGAGTGCGTCTCCTCTTGACAGACAGTGCAAATTAAGAGATATGGGCAAGAATCAGGAAGCTGGATGCCTGAATATGTCCCCTGGGTTTTCATTTGGAGTTAGGGGGTTGCTATGGACACAATTACCACCGACAGAATTTCTGAAGTTAGTGGCAGAGAAGACAGAGCGGATGCGGCCTGTGCTCGTCTGTAATTGGGAAGATTATTTTTAATCAGACCTTATTCTTCAGACCAAACATTAGAAATCTCTTGTAAGGTTGGCAGGAAATTAAACTGTGACCAAAAAAGGAGAGAGACGGAGAGAGAGAGAGAGACTCAAAATTAGGGGAAATATTCCAAGGTGTCTCATTAGAGTTCAGCTTGCCATTCACTGCGTGTAGAGACTTTCTAATGCGGAGGAGATAATCTGATTTTCAGATGTTGTGAATATCGCCTAATTGTGCTTTGAAGGTGGAATCTTAAACGGGCCGCCATTATATACTTTAGTCTCTATAACTAGGCTGGGAAAACAGACAAATGAGGTCCTGGTCACACGAGTCGGAAACAGGTCAGCCTATAAATGAATCTGAATTGAGATCGTGCCAGTGCTGGTCAGATGTGGATCAATATTGGTCATCCTGAGGCCATCCCTACTTTGGGATATGTTGGTCACGCATTTCTGAGGTTCCTCCATGGAGCTCTTCTCTCTCCCCTGATGTTGCTTTGAGGTGAATGAATAAATGAATGAATAATCTTTATTGATTTGTCTCCTGACCATATCAAGTTACAAATATACCAGGATAAAACCATACAAGGATAAAATCAAGATATACAAAAATAAAATCAGGTCTGTGTATAAATCATCATTATTACTGATCCTCATCACCCTTACAAGGCACTCCATGTGAGGTCATTTCCTCCAAGCCCCTGTTGGCTATTCTATATATACCTGGGAAAATTAAAAGTCTTGGTCTTTCTTCCTGTACTCTTCCTTCAGCCTGGTCATCTACCATCTTCCAGCTGATCGGGTCCACCATTATACACGTGGTGGACCTCAGAGAACAGGGATCCCAGATTGACCGCCGTAGAAGCCCTCAAACTGCTACCCCGAATTCAGCAGCCCCTGAACTGCTCCCCTCTACTTCCCAGGGCCCCTGGATTTCAGCTGCAGAGCTAGACTGTGGCTTTGAACTTTTGACTGGAACTGAACAGTCAACTTAAGTGCGTGCGGATCTCAGTTTTTGGTACAGAGTAAGCTCCTAGTTTTCCTCTCTTCTTCGAAGGAAACAGTGTTGATAAGGGGTTTGTGTGCAAGACAAATACCTGTGGTGCTACAAGCAATGGAGATCAGTGGGGGTCATTTTAACTGTTGGGTCTAACTTTAGAAAGAATTTCTTAGTACCAGAGATGTCTGTGTTGCCATAGGAGCTTTATTTTGATAAATAATACTGAATACTGTGCTTAACCATATTCGCTGGTCTGTGCTGATTCCAAACTTTGCCTAGAAAATGCATGTTCCTTGCTACAATAATCTAAGTCATTTGCAAGCAAATGGAGTCCACTAAATATTGTGTTCCCCCCCCCCCCCGAACAGGATATACAGCGGGTCCCCTGTATTTGAGGGGGACACATTCCGGCTCCTGCCGTGGTTACTTGATAATCACAAACAGACCTTTCCGGTTCAGGGGTTGGGTGACCCCAGAATCAGAAGTGCTTTTCTGGCCTCTAGAACATGTATTTCGGCATCTGTAGTGTTGGAATGGCCACATGGTGTCACTGGAAGGCTTCCTGCCCACCTTCTATGCACCCCCTTACTCTTTGTGGTGGGCTGTGGTGGGGCCACGTGGCCATTCCAATGCTTTTTCCTTCTGGTGCCCACTGGGTGGGTGTGGGGTGGGGGCCTAATCCAGTACCCACGGTTAACTGAAGTGGATTTGGGGTTTTTACTGTATCTGAAAATAGGCTTCACTAGTGATGTGCACAAATCTTCACAACATTCATTATTCATACAAATTTGTCCAAATGTGGACATTCGTACAAGAATGGAATGTTACAAAATTTGTACATTAACATTTGTACGAATACAAATGCTTTGGACATTCGTTAAACTGGGGAGGTGGGAAAGCAGCTGTGCCGCACATCAGCAACAGATTCAGAATGCATTTGACACGGATCGAGAGTGGATTAAAAGTGGATTCAGGTCAGATTTGATACTTTCAGTGTGCAGATTTCTTATGGGATATGTTTCGGATAGGTATTCCTATTGGATAGAACCCTACTGCATTTGAAGGGGATCTATTTGAACGAATACGAATTTTCTAACATTCAATTTGTTATAAATAGAATGTCAAAAAACCCATTTGTGTGCATCTCTGGGGTCCACTGAATATTGCATTCCCCCCCCCCCCCCAAACAGGATATTTCTGAAAATTGTAACTCCATTAAAACAGAAATCTAACTTGGCACACATTTTTCCATTTTTCTATATTCTAGCTGATGAATCCTGTCTTTTGTGTTGAAAGATAATACCGCTGACCCTGTAGGAAGCAGATGGAGTTTCATGGATATTTTGTTGCTTTTCTTCTTCTAGGAAGCCACACAGACGCCCCTTGCAAGCAGAATCTATAGTTTGCTGGACCACAGCATTCATTCCGTAAGTCTGTCTGCATATTTTCCAGTTTTACCTAGATCCAGATTTTTACTGGCATGTCCTTAAGTGATATCATCAAAATATGAATTTGTGTGTGTCTCGAGGTTACTTAATATGTAGGTTTAGCCATGGGATAGAAAAAGAAGACCTGCCAAGGTGCTCACATAACAGTAATTCTGATGGATTGATATAGCAGATGTATTGGGAGATGCTTTAGAATATATGTGGTACATTAGTTCTGAATTTATGGCCCTTTCCGCACTGAGTCTTGTTTCAGGATACAGTTGGGCCGCCGAATCTGCGGGGGATACGTTCTTGGCCTTACCGTGGATAATGTAAAACTGTGGATAATAGCAAATAATTATTAATTAAAAATAAATATTATACTAATGGGAATTATTAGTTTTCCCATAATCCTAGTGAAATTCCACAAGATTTCACAGGAATCATGGGAAATCACGCTCAAGATGCGCTCCATTTCCCATAATTCCTGTGAAGTTCTGCAGGATTTTAAACGCATTATGGGAAATCGCATGCCGTTTTTAAGAGATATTATTCTGCAATCTGTTGGGTTTGAAGGTTGTTACCTGCTCTGAGGCCTTTGGGTATAGGGCAGGATCTATCTAAATATAAATAAATAAATAAATAAGTAAGTAAGTAAGTAAGTAAGTAAGTAAGTAAGTAAGTAAGTAAGTAAGTAAGTAAGTAAGTAAGTAAGTAAGTAAGTAAGTAAGTAAGTAAGTAAGTAAGTAAGTAAGTAAGTAAGTAAGTAAGTAAGTAAGTAAGTAAGTAAGTAAGTAAGTAAGTAAGTAAGTAAGTAAGTAAGTAAGTAAGTAAGTAAGTAAGTAAGTAAGTAAGTAAGTAAGTAAGTAAGTAAGTAAGTAAGTAAGTAAGTAAGTAAGTAAGTAAGTAAGTAAGTAAGTAAGTAAGTAAGTAAGTAAGTAAGTAAGTAAGTAAGTAAGTAAGTAAGTAAGTAAGTAAGTAAGTAAGTAAGTAAATAAATAAATAAATGCCATTTCCTGCCTGCCCCAGACCTCAGAAGAGCTTTAGGTAGGCTTAATGGCACCCGTGAGGGTTGGGGGGCTCATCTGATCACTGCGGGTCACTGGATACGGGGGTCTGACTGGATATGCCCGAATAAGCCCTAGTGCACAATGGATTTGTATGCTTCCTTTCCCCAGCACAGACCAACGTACTAAGGGTTGCATTGTGTTAAAGGAAGGCACATTTTGTGGATTGCGCAAAAGTGAAACCACACCTTGCAAGAACCCATTATACGAAGTTTAAGCAAGTCGGCCAATAATGTTGAATACATATTTCGTTTTGGTTTGATCCAGAAGAAGGATTCCTTTAAAAAAAAAATGCAAACAAACTGTGCCTCAGGTGTGAGAAGGAAATTCAGAAAGTAATCATGCACAAAAGGTCTGTTATTTTCTAGGGCCATGGTCATACCTTCAACCTTCTTTAGTCCTTCTCCAGATCTGATTGCTCACACCCATCTTATTTGTGGATTTTCCATTCAGGAAAGTCCAAAAGGAGGGTAGAAAGTCCAAATATAATAGATGGAAATTAGAAGGTGTGAGCAGTTTGAGTGAAGATGGGCAGAAGAAAAGTTAAAGAGAAGGTGTGACCACAGCCTAGGGTAGAACAGGACCAGGAGTCAGAACCACAGTTTTTAATTCACCGTTGACATTAAAATACAGCAAAACTAAGAGGCAAAGATTACAAACTTGAAGGGCAACATACTGTCAATCAACAATAATAGGTGCAAATTGCATTCTCCAGAAATCAAAAATCTTAAATATTCAACAACCAAACCAACAGATGTGTCTCATCGTGCTATGGTGTAGGCCACATATGATGACATTTCTCATATCTGTGTAAATATCCCTGGTGGGAGGAAATCAGAATCAGTTGTTGCCTCTGACAGTAACTGCCAAGTGTCTGAGAAAAGTTATGCTTTTTAAGTGTGCTGGCATGTGCGGTTTCCCCCTGTTTTGATCTATCAGTGTTTTAGCAGCAAACAATATCCAAGCTCATCATAGGTCATCTCAGAGGGGTGCCTACCATTTTCTCCATTTGGTCTGCCAGCTTAAGCCTTACCTGGATTGGGATAATTTGGCCACAGTGATCCATGCTCTGGTAACCTCCAGATTAGAGTACTGTAATGTGCTCTATGCGGGGCTACCCTTGAAACTGTTTGGAAGTTGGAAGTGGTGTAGAAAGCAGCTGCTCAACTGCTGATGCGAATTTTGGGTCGGACTCACGTCACACTGATCTTAAAGGATCTGCACTGGTTACCTATCCACTACCGAGCCCAATTCAAGATGTTGACACTAAAATATAAAGCCCTAAATGGCTTGGGCCCTGTGTAGCTGAAGGAGTGCCTTCTCCCATATAGACCTACCCGGCCTTCTTGTAGTTCCTTCCCTTTCAGTTGTACTAGGCATAGGAATTTGCAGGAGGGCCTTTTCTGTTGTGGCACCAAGACTTTGGAACAGCCTCCCTCTTGAGGTTCATCAGGTACCTACATTGTATAGTTTTCAGTGCCTGGTGGAAACATATCTTTTTACCCAGAATTATTGCTCTTTAAACAGCTTCCCCAGGGTGCTGTCCTGTTAAGCAGGGAGGGGCTGGGAGAAAGGGGGTTATATTTTTAATTATGTTTTACTATTTGATATGTTTTAACTTAATTGTAACCCACCCTGGGACCATTCGGTGAAGGGCGGGACGAACATTTTCTAAATAAATAAATAAAATAATTAACTGCATGGGGGGGGGGGAACTGGGGAGCTTCTAAGTCCATCTGCTGGGACTCAAGAGCAGGAGAGGGTTTGTCCTTGTCTCTGCTTGAGATGCCCATGAGCATTTGGTGGGCCACTGTGTGTGACAGGATGCTGGACTAGATGGGCTGCGGCCTGATCCAACAGGGCTTCTCTTATGTTCTTATGAACATAGCCTTACTTTGTAGCTTCCACACTTTGTATCTTTGTCCATCGCTTGTGGAGGACATCTTAGCTTACTTGCTGCAGATGCTCCCAGAAATGCAGAAGTTTTGGAACGTGTTCTCATAAGTAGACATCTCATTTTCTCTCACAAACTGAGAGTGTGCAAGGGAATATCTTTAACATGCCGTGGAGCCTGTGTGTTAAAAGGCGAAGGTTTCACACAGACGAGCAATTCTCTCTGACATCCACAATCATCGCTTTGAGGACCCTGGTAAATTTCTGGAGGACCTCAGAGGCACAGGCTCAAAGCTATACAGCTTTCATTTGTAGAAACAGAGAAATATTTTCCATATCTAACACTCAACCAAAATTTTATCTGTGTTATTTTTTTTCTAAAAATGCAGTACTTCCTGATAGCTGACTTTCGGGATGTGAAGAAAACCTGCTTTGGCATTAGGGGACAAGGATGTGCCAAGTTAGGGTCACATCTGAAAACCTGATTGAACAGTTTGTGGTCATGAATGTTCGATATCTGGAAATTCGATCAAACAGAAACAGCCTGCTGCTCATGAATACAAATAAATCTATCCAACACTTTGTATTTGCTGGTTTGTTTGTTTGTTTGTTTTAATTATTATCGGACAAGAGTTTTTTTTTTCCCGGGGGGGGGGGGTAAATGTATTTTTTGTCTTCAAATGAGTTCAAAAACCAATGTGAACAACTGTTGTCCAATTAACCAGCTTGTCATTTAATTAAACAAGCAGGTGTTCTGTCTGATCGCGAACGGAACGTGTGATTTTCATTCATGCACATTCTTAATAGTGGAGAATAGCGGCAATGCTTCCTGAGAGCACCTTAGAAATCTCTCCCTTCTGTTGCCTTCAGACGCAGCCATAGCATGCCTTATATGGTCCCAGTTTAGTAGATCTTAAATCCTGCATATCGGTTCTCCAGGAAATCTGGTCGTGATGCCAGGTTTCCCATAATAGTTGCCCTTACCTTGGTTTCTGCTTGCAGCTTCCAAAATAGAGTTGATTTGGATAACTTTGCAGCTGAAGGGAGATGGATTGCTATCTTCTGGAGACCTTTGGCTATCAATCAATCAATCAGTCAATCAATCAGTCAGTCCACCCACCCACCCACCCACCCAACCATGCATCCATCCAACCTACCAACCAACCAACCAACCAACCAACCAACCAACCAACCAACCAACCAACCAACCAACCAACCAACCAACCAACCAACCAACCAACCAACCAACCAACCAACCAACCAACCAATCAAATAAGGTGATTAATGGCCTTTGGTTAAATGGGAATATACTGTCTCTTCCACTTCACAGGTACTGTTACTGTTTAATGGTTCTTTTAATATATGTCTGATTTGGCGTGTTGTTACCCGCCGTGAGACCTTCAGATATAGGGTGGGCTAGAAATATAAATAAATAAATAAATAAATAAATAAATAAATAAATAAATAAATAAATAAATAAATAAAAGGTACACTTAAATGCAGCCACACAATTTAAATTTGAATGAATACATTTTATATCTATGCATAGTGGAATAGCTCTCTGCAGACGAACAAACTAGGCTTTATGAAGGAAAGGCGGAAAAATGTTGCCAAACATCCATCTTTTGCGTGTAATTAGTGCCTCTGTTTCTAGCCTGGGAATGTTACCTGCTTGAGGCTGGAGTGGAGCATGTTGCCTGGTAACCGAGTTTATAAAGAGGAGCTCAGTCTTAAGTCCACCATATGGCTGGCCATTTTGCTCCGTTCGCCGATGACATGACCTACACATGTTGCGCATGACTTATTTATAGGCTGGTTTTCATCACAGTCTCCCAGTGCAGGCTGCCTGCCACAGTTCAAGGGTTGCTGTCTGTCTCAGTGCTTCCAAAAGATTTGCAAAGAATCTGAAATGTTGGCTGGAGCCCATTAGAAGCACGTAGACAGGGAGATAAATGTTTTAATTTTTTTTTAAGAAAAAAAGTCTACAAGGAGAAAAGAGTAGCAAAAATGGAAAAGGGAATGAACAGACCAGGCATTTTCACACCTAGAGAATCTGTTTAGCTGTTTCTTCAAGGCAAGGAACACAGCCTAGAAAGCATTTGTGCTATACCTTTCCAGACATTGGTTTTCAGTGAGTGCTTTTGAGCTAGTTTTTGCAGTATTTATTTCATTATAATACATAGTGAGTACTTAAGGTATAGAGTGGAATACAAATGTAAATAGATAAATAAGCCCTAGCAGGTTTCAGACTTTCTTGTGTATGTGACAAAAATATACAAAAACTGATGATACGGTTCTCTGCTCTGCTTCTTTTCTTGCCCCAGAATGGGCTAAGTTGGGCATCTGTTTCTCAAAAAGTCAGAGCCGCAGCTGGGCTTCTCCTTGGAGAGCAGCTGCCCCTAAAAACGACCAAAGTCTCTCTGCGTGAACAAAATACTTTAAATTCGAAATTGCATGTGACTAGGAAGCTCCGCTGAGCAGAATTGCCACATAATGGAAAAGTGAAAGTGCACTCAAATTACTTGGTTCAGTAGATGTTGAAACCTCAGTCAGATGTAGCAATGCAGGAAAGCGGGGCTTTGCTCTGAGTTACTTACATCAAGAACTGATCCCATTGCCTGCTGTTTGGAGGACCTTCTGGAAGAAGAAGAAGAGTTGGCTTTTCTCACCCATTTAAGGGGACTCAAAGCGGCTGACAAAGCTTTTCTATTCTTCTCCCCACAACAGAGCACCCTGTGAGGTGGGTGGGGCTGTGAGAGCTCAGAAGAGGGCTGTGAGTAGCCCAAGGTCACCCAGCTGGCTTCATGGGGGAGGGCGGAATTTGAACCCAGTATTCCCACATAAGAGTCCAGCTCCCTAACCACTAGACCAAACTGGCTCACCTGGAATCACCATTTAATTCCTGATCACCTAAGACAGCAAGTTAAGGATGAATATCAGAGGTGGGTGGAAATCAGTTTGAACTGCACCATCAGAAGAAAAGCAAATCCAAAAGGTGATCTATTTGCACTGTGTGAATATATAATGTGGACACTTTGGGCCTTTTCCCACTAGGGCTTAGAACCCTTCTAAGACTCCATTAGGAACCTAATTAGTACCTGATTGGTACCAACTGGGAAGGCTCTGTCCCCACCTGGACCCCACTGAAGGCCCCATCTGCAAGGCCCTCTCCCCATGAGGGCAGGGTAAATCTGGACATAATGGGTCCTTCAGGCCCTTAAATCTGGATTTCATGTGGACCTTATTAAAGGTGTCCACAATGAGGTCTTCAGGAATCTTCAAGATGCGGGTCTCCAGGAGGACCCCATCTCAAAGATCTGGATCTTAAAAGATCCAGATCTTTGACTGTGTGTTGAAAAAGGGGTTTTTCCACTTACCTCTCTTAATACGGATCTAAGATGATCCGGCTCCAAGAAATTGGTCCTTCAACTAATCAGAATTTAGGAGATCCAGATCTAAGGAGGTACCAGATGTGCCTCCACGGGCGGGTGCTAGGCATGCTCACAGTGGAAACATCGGAGCACCCATGTGGTGATTCCGACTCTACCCACGTTGGGCCCATCCATCACCCCATGTTTTTGTGGGGGCGATGCACAGAGGGGGTACACTCCAGATCTGCTCCAGAGAATCTTTGAAGATTGCAGCAAATTGCTCCAGAGATTCTCCGGAGCTTAGCCAAAGTCTGTGCCATTCTCTGGAGTTTTCTTTGGAGCCGTCTTTCGAGATTAGGCACCGGTTTCGAAGCCTTGGGTCGTCCCCCACCCCCGGTGCCTGCCCTGAACCCGCCCCTAGACCCCATTGTCTGATTTTGGTGCAAACGCACACTATATAATCCGGATTTCATGGCTGAAGACCGGATTGTAGATTCCTTTAATGGGGTCTGCAGGAAATCCGGATTATGGGTCCTGAAGGACCCATTTAATCCGGATTTCCCTAGTACAGGTGGAAACAAATGTGGCTCTAATGGGATCTGCAGTGGAACCGGGGTCTTCCTGCTCTGAGCCTAATGGGTCCCTAATGGGTACTTGATGGGTACTAAGTGCTAGTGGAAAACCCTCCTTTGTTCAGTTTCTTTGTATGCGTATCCCCGATCCATGCCCACAGACAATGCAACCGCTTGCAACTTGTACTTAAAATGAAAACAAATAAACAAAAGACGTCTTGGGCATGATTTTTTCTGAATTGTTGCCGTGCCAGTTGCATGAAGATGTTCCAAGCAAATGGATGTAATGCTGTTTCTTTACCCAGAGTATAAACAGGACCAAAATCCTCAGCATGCTGCTTCAGAGCAGATGGTCCACTAACGTGCTTTAACAGTGTGTCTCAGTTGGCAAGTGACCAAAAGCAGTTAGAAGAAGGCAATTTTTCATACCAACACACAGTTGCTGGTTCTACCGGAGGGTAAGACATATTCTTAAACTTTGGGCACCTTCTGTTTTTAGACTGAGCACAGGTTTTTCCACTTCCTCCACCTGCAAGCCCCCTTCTTTTTGGTTGTTGTTTCTTTCCATAACTTTTCCTGTTAAAAGTTTTTGCTTTGCCTCAGCTGTGCCCCGGAGGATCAAAGCCTTCTAGGACACATTAGAAGAACAAGAAAAGTCAGTCTGGTAGAAATATTTGATTTTTTTTTTCCTCACCACATCGCAAGGGTCACCTCACACTACTTAAAGGAACCAGTAGAAAATAAAATAAAACAAATTGGCTCTGTGCTCTGAAAAAGGAAAAGGATTGCTCTGACATTCACCAGAAATCATGCTCTGATCAGGAAGAAATGGCTTGGAGCTATTGATTTCCAAATCTTATGGTCTATTTGGCCCTGCACAAACAATTTCCTCTACAGCAGATTAAATAACTTTTGCTGCCTGCTCTGTCCAGCTTTATGGATGGAATGATAGATATCGTGAATGTGGAGACGACAGAAAAGTAAGCTTTTCAGACCAGGATACAAACCTTTTAGATAGATAGATAGATAGATAGATAGATAGATAGATAGATAGATAGATAGATAGATAGATAGATAGATAGACAGACAGACAGACAGACAGACAGACAGACAGACAGAAACCCAGCAGCTCTGGTTGAAGAAGACAATTTAATTTTATTTGTTTATTTGCATTTTTATCCCTCCCTATATCCAGATGTCTCAGGGCAGGTAACAACACTTAAAATCAAACATAATAAAACAATAACAGTATATATTAAAACAACAGTGTCTGCAAGTGGGAAGAGAAAGTGCATCCCCCTTTGACCAAAAGTCCAAGGCAAAGAGATTTGTCTTCATGTGTCAACATGTACAGTGAAGGTGCTTGATGGATCTCAAGGGGGAGACAATTCCATAGCCTAGGGGCCATCACTGAGAAAGCCCACCCCTTTAACTACTGAAGGTTCAACCAGCACATAGCATTCCTTTGTTCATTATCAGCAATGCTGTTCCATTGTTCCACTTATTACAAGCAAGCTATTCAGAAACAAACTTAATATATTTTCCAGTAAGGATGTCTGTTCAATTATGCTCTTCCCATTATTGGTGTATTAGGTGCGACAATAAGGAAACTCGAAAACAATCTAATAATAATCAGAACAGCATTAAAATCAATCTAGTAAAATAACAGCAGTGAATTCCTGAAATATCATTTCATCCATCACAGATAAATAATATCCGCTAAATTAAGTAGATTTAAACTCAATCGGATTAGGGATGTGCACATATATTCGTATTATTCATTATTCGCACAAATTCACACAAATTCAGACATTCATAAGCAAACTGAATGTCTGGAAATTCGTACTTTCGTATTCGTATGGATACGCTTCTGAGATTTGAACGAATAGTTCAAATATTCGTATGATGGCATGGATATGTACGCATCCTGGATGAATACGGGATGTGTACAGATGTGTATCATCAGATATGCATCCATATGTATCGATTTTTTGAATGAATACATATGAATACATTCATATCAAATCAAATGTCTGGACATCAAAAATTACACATTTGTGCAAATACAAATGTTTGACAATTTGATTCATTATGAAAGTTCTTTAGACCTTTCGGGAATTGAACCAGATCTTCTAATCTAAGGACTTGTGGGAGGTTATTCCAAAGGTGAGGAACCTACATTTCTGGAGACTGTGGATAGGATTTTGGCTCATGTTTTTTTTTTTCCCCAAGCATGTAAGAGTATGTGAAAATAAAAAAGTTCAGGCAGAAAAAATATGCTGAACACGGAGCCAAACAGGGCACCACCTGAAGTCTTTAAAATACCCTCTTAAGACTGTCAATGCTTATGAGTGTCCCTGCAAAAGTGATATAATTCCTTCAAGCATAAGGGGAAAGAACTTTTTTTAAAAAGGAAAGAGAAAGTGCTTTCCCATAGCAAAAATAATGCTTGTTAGGCATTCTGTTATAGTTCTGATTCTCTGCCCAATGAATTTATAGTTGAGGTGGATTTGGATTCTCCGTCCTTTATCGACGGCGCCTTGAGCCGTTGTTACCTGCTGTGTTGTAATTTAGAGTACAACTCGCTTGCAAAGAAAGGAGCCGAGGAAAACTAACATAATTCCTGACCTTTTGGAACGTGAGAAGAGGCTGAAAACCAAGGCTTTGCTTGTGGAAAGGAAGGCTGTGATTAGTTAGCCCGGATACTGGCATTACGGCTGACGGCTAGCAGAAATGTAGTTATCCCTATAGGTTTTTGCTGAGCTAACGTTCAGTGAGATTAAGAATAAAGGAACCTCAGAGGAGCCCTGCTGGATCAGGCCACAGCCCATCTAGCCCAGCATCCTGTCCCACACAGGCCCTGATCACACTTTTAGTTTAGAACAACTTCAGGTCATCTTCTGGTAACATTACTAACATTATTTTTATTTAGCTCATTTTCCAGGCGACTTATCTTTGTCAGATCGTTTTAATTGGAATCCTCTTTTGGTCAGCTTGGTCTAGTGAGCCAGCTTGGTATAGTGGTTAGGGAGCCGGACTCTTATCTCAGAATACCGGGTTCGATTCTGCCCTCCCCCATGGAGCCAGCTGGGTGACCTTGGGCTAGTCACAGCTCTCTTCTGAGCTCTCTCAGGGTGTCTGTTGTGGGGAGAAGAACAGAAGCTTTCTCAGCCGCTTTGAGTCTCCTTAAATGGGTGAGAAAAGCGGGGTAGAAAAGCCAACTCTTCCTATTTTCCAGAAGACTCAGTCTGTCCTGGCATCCCAGGAAGGGCCTAAAGGAGGCTGAACCATGCTGTGGTGGGTGGGTCCAGTCTTTCATTTTGGCCAATGCCTAGGGGAGGGTGGCATGCGTGGAGTTCATGATCCCCCCCATCTGTTCTCAGTTTATGTGTATGATTCCTCTTTCTTTCTGGCATTTTCCCATCAATTTTTTATGATGATGATGATGATGTAAAACAACAGTTACACACAGCAAATGAGATCACTATGCTGGATTTCGTATTATATCACTAGTTGGGTACTTCCCAAGCACCTAGGACTGCGTGATGTATTGGCAAATTATGCGAGCAGACCCCAGTATAGTAGCTTTTTGTGGTTGGCAGATGGATTATGATGATGATGATGATGATGATGATGTAAAAGCAGCAGTTACACACAGCAAATGAGATGACTATGCTGGATTTCGTATATCACTAGTTGGGCACTTATTATTATTATTAATTAATCACCCGGAGAAGAAAAGTACATACAAAAGAAAGGGGGGGCATGGAGGTGGGGGAGCAGGCTTAAAAAAGAACTGCAAACACACATCCTCCCGCCCTTGATTGACACAATGACATCCAATAAGAAAGGTGATAGATTTGACACAGCAAAAGGGATGGGGAGCCCAGAGCAAGGACAGGCTGAGGTCAACCCATAACGATCTAGGTGTGAACAGAACTGGTATGACCTCAGTTTGGATTATGAGGACACCCTGTCTCTTATAGGTGTGACCAGGGCCACAGTGGTTCATCAGCTGCATATGAAATGCATGCAGATATGTTGTCGACATTCGTATCTTCAGATTTGAATGTATTCAATTCGGATTGGATTTTGTTGCATTCGGATTCTTAGCATTTGAATTGAATGTTTGGATATTTGATATATTTGTGCACATCCCTATTACAGGCATCCCAAGCAGAAGACAAAGGCAAAACCCTCACCTGCTCTCAAATCCCTGCAAATGGCCTTTTGAGGCATCCTGCCTATGCCTCCAACTTGAAAGCGGTACCTAGCCATCCATTCTAGTCTCCATTGATGCCTCTGCCCTCTATGAATGATATAAAAGAAGCCATAAATAGATGAGAGGTGTATCACAGATGGGAGCATGTGGACTTTATGTCCTCACCCCATCTACAATCAAATAATTTAATTTGCCACTTATCTGACTTGTTCACGAGAGGGTTATTAAATAGAATGCAATTAGGTAACTGGATCGGTTTTTTGGTGTTCTTATGATACTTAATTTAAAGTAACTAACCACTGCCATATCTAGATTTATCTATCTGGGGAAAGCACACACAAGCGTACTTGCTATTGATTTTTTTTTTTTAACCTGAGCTGTGTTTCGGAAAGACAAAATTTAAAAGCAAGAAAAGAATTCCAAAAGCCACGGACAAAACAGATGATCAAATATTCTAGAAATCCCTTATTAGTAGGGATACGAATGAATGTGTTTTTCTGGCCTTCGAGTCAAAATGAATTCAATGTTCTAAAATTTGTACGAACAGATCGCATTCGAATTTGGTAAAATTCTATTCAATACAAATCTATTTGTACATATTCGTACGAACGTTTGATATGTATTGGATACTAATGAATACGTAACAGATATGTATCTTATACAAACATATATGTATCTTATACAAACTAATACATATCTGATACGAGTAAATATGTATCGGATACATATCCAATACGTAACAGATCCGTACCTGATATGAATGAATATGTATCTTATACAAATACATATCTGATACAAGTAAATATGTATCCGATATATATCCAATACGTAACAGATCCGTATCTGATACGGGGTGTTTTTCCACTGTCACTAGAAGTACCCATTAAGTACCCATTAATGGGTACAAAAATGACATTTCGTACCCATTAATGGATACAAAATGGGTACTTCTAGTGACAGTGGAAAAACACCTATGAATGAATATGTATCTTATACAAACTAATACATATCTGATACGAGTAAGTATGTATCTGATACATATCCAATATGTAACAGATCCGTATCTGATATGAATATGTATCTTATACAAACTAATATGTATCTGATACAAGTAAATATTTATCCGATACATATCCAATATGTAACAGAGCCATATCTGATATGAATGAATAAGTATCTTGTACAAACTAATATGTATCTGATACAAGTAAATGTGTATCTGATATACGTCCAATACGTAACAGATCCGTATCTGATATGAATGAATATGTATGTTATACAAACTAATACGTCTCTGATACGAGTAAATATGTATCCGATACATATCCAATAAGTATCCGTAAAATATCTGCACTTAGAAAACGTCAAATCCAACCTGAATCCACTTTAATATGCTGTTGGTCCATGTCGATTGCAGTCTGGATTCATTGCGGATGTGACTGGCATTCCATTTTTCCACTGTAACAAATGTCCAAACTATTCGTACAAATGTGCGAAGACATTCGTATTCATTTGAATGTTGGCATACAAATAGTGTAACATTCGATTCTAGTTCACATGTCCAAATTCGGCCGAATTATGTTACGAGTATTCATGCACATCTCATATGGTCAGGCCCATGACACCACCATAATAATGATGTGACAGGTTAATCTCCATTTGTAGGAATGTGCACAGAATATATATCACTGTCTGGAATGAATCAAATTGAGCAACACTTTGTTCAGCTTGTATTCAAACTTTTTCCTTTGCCTAGTGGTCTTCAATTTGGTTCAAAAATCTTGAAGATTTATTTATTTATTTATTTATTTATTTACATTTCTATCCCGCCCCATACCCTAAGGTCTCTGGGCGGGTAACAGCCAATTAATCACAAGATACACATTAAAAATGAAAAGTAAATTAAAAACAATATAGACATAAAATATAGATTAAAAACACTTAAAAGTTCAGTAAATTTAGAACAGTACATTCCCTATTGTTCCCATGAGTTCTCATCTTGTTTGTAGTGCCTGTGATTAGGGAAGGAAGAGAATATAATCATCTCATCTTAGCCAAAGGCCAGGGTAAAGAGGTGGGTCTTTACCGCCTTCCTAAATATCTGTAAGGAAGGGGCATGACGCACCTCAAGAGGGAGGCTATTCCATAATTTGGGAGCTATCACTGAAAAGGCCCTTACCCGGGTGCCCACCAGTCTCACTAATGAGTGTGGTGGGATGACCAGGAGGGCTTCACCACTTGATCTTAAGGCACGGGCAGGTCGATATGGGAGAAGGCGCTCCTTTAGATATTTGGGGCCCAAGTCATTTAGGGCCTTATAAGTCAGAGTTAACACCTTGAATTGGGCTCGGTAGTGAATTGGTAGCCAGTGCAGCGCTTTTAAAACCGGCGTGATGTGCCTCCGGCTAGCTGTTCCGGTCAACACTCTTGCAGCTGCGTTCTGCACTAGCTGCAACTTCCGAACCGTCTTCAAGGGCAGCCCCATGTAGAGAGCATTACAGTAGTCCAAGCTAGAGGTTACCAGAGCATGGATAACTGTGGCCAAGTCGTCTCTCTCCAGAAATGGCTTCAGTTGACGTACCAGCCGCAGTTGGGAGTAGGCACTCCTGGCCACGGCCTCCACCTGAGCTTCAAGCATCAGCGCGGAGTCCAGGAGTACCCCCAAGTTACGCACCTGTTCCTTCCAGGGCATTGCAACCCCATCAAGAACAGGGTGTCTCCCAACTACCCGGACCCGAGACCCTGTGAAACACAGCACCTCTGTCTTGTCTGGATTCAGCTTCAATTTATTGGCCCTCATCCAGTCCGTTACTGCCTCCAGACACCTGTCAAGTACTTCAACCGCCTCTCCTGATTCAGATGGTATGGAGAGATAGAGCTGGGTATCATCTGCATATTGATGACACTTCACTCCAAAACTCCTGATGACCTCTCCCAGCGGCTTCATATAGATGTTAAATAACATGGGAGATAAGATTGACCCCTGGGGAACCCCACAAGTGAGTTCCCAGGGTGTCGAATTGGTGTCTCCCACAGTCACTACTTGGAATCTGCTCTGGAGATAGGAGTGGAACCAATGCCATGCAATGCCTCCCACTCCTAAACTCCGTAGTCTCACCAGAAGGATACCATGGTCAATGGTATCAAAAGCCGCTGAGAGGTCCAGGAGAACCAACAGATTGAATAGGGTGTGTTTCCTAGATTCATTAGAACCCCCCTTTGCTCTGTTTAAATTCATACTCTGTTTGTAGTAGTTTTGGGGCTGTTGTTCCATGTTTCTTCTGAGAATCCAAGCATTTAGATATTGGGGCGATATCCATCTTCAGAGGATTTGGCTTTTAGAAGAGTCAAAAGATCTTCTTTACCTTCTTATAGATATCTGCTGTTTGTTTGGCAGTTCTTCTTTTGTGTGTGTTGTTAATGAGGCATTGGACTTTTTCTGGCTGTAATCTGTTAATGCTGTTTCCTTAGGCGGAGGTGTTAATGGTGGGTTGTTGAGGCTTTCCTGTTTATTATTTATTAACATAATCCCTATGGGTGAGCGACAGGTGGGTTGTGTGGTTGACAGGCTAGGGTATGAATCTTTGTTTTGCTGCTACAAATAAGATTGAAAATGGCTGTGAAAGCCTACGTATGATCAGACTCTGCTGTAGGACGGGCACCTTGGTTTGAACTGAGTTTTTCTGAACATCCCTGTTCGATTCCAGTTTAGCCCATAATTCATTTTAAATTATTGGTACTGGGCTTCAAGGTCATTATATGGAAAACTCCAAGTTATCTAGCATCTAGAGTTTCTTGGTATACGCCATGTAGAAATTTACAATCTGCAGGTAAAGAGTTCTTAGTAGTTTCTCAAACACACATTGCAACTTCCAAAGTGCAGGATTTCCAAGACTTGGTTCCCCAAATCTGGAATAAACTTCCACAAGTCTTTAGGTTAGAGGAAGATTTGCTTCAAATTTGAATGGGTCTGAAGACCTTTCTTTTTTAATACTCCTGTATTCATCTTTGACTAGTGAAATGATGATTCAGGAAATTTCATTATTATTATTTTATTATTAGATTGACACCGATTATTAATAGATTTATTTACACTGGTATGTTACTATTATTTTTGTAATTTTGTAATTTTTAATCCTTTAATGTCCCTTGGTAGAAGGGGCGCTATAAATAAATAAATTTATTAGTCACCAGGTTCGTACATCTCTATGCTTGTTTTTTTTCTATTGCACCATGTGCATTAGGGTGCAATTTCCCTTGTTTCCTTGCCCATTCCTTAGCTCTGAAATAGATGAAAACATAGATACTGGAAACGATGTTGCCTCACAATTTTACCTGCTTGCGGAAGCTGCTGTATTGCTACATTTTCTTCACTGAATGACAGTAATGGGTGAAATTTGGAAGCAGTTTTTTAGTTATCGTTACGAAGGCTTAAATGAATATTATCTTTAAATTCCACAAGCAGGTCATGAAACCCGTGAGGGGGAAAAAAACATCCAATTAAGGCTTCTTCACCGTGCATGTTATTCTATTGTTACATCCAGTCTTGAGAAACAGAGGGGAAACGTTTCTCAAGTTGGATGCAACCCCTTTCATGCGTATCAGCTGGCTTCCTTTTCATTATGCCGAAATAGAAATCTTTCAGAGCCTGGCAGGTTGCTTTAGGTACTCAAACATATATCTGTAAACTTTTCAGTCCTTTAACTTCACACAGCGACTGTTCCTTCCAAGCGCAGACCTGCCTGGGCATTGTATAAGTTGCTCATTAATACTTGCCAGTCGGTGTTACTTATGGTTCAATGGAAGACAGGAGGAAGTCAGTGTTTTTAAAGCATCCTAGAGGATTTGCAGTTCCTGGCTGCCATAGAAGCTGTTTTAGTAAACTCTGCATCTCTTCGATCACATATTATCAGCAAGGTTAATTGTCAGGATGCCGTTGATAGGAGTGACAGGGCTGTGTATTAAAGGGAAAGCACCGTTTGACAGGTATACAAATTCAAAGCAAGGGGTGGGCCTGTGTGTGTCTTTTCTAAAATGGAAAACTTAACCCTTTTCCAGCTTCATAAATGCATTAGCAGAAGTCTTACAAAAAACAACAACAACCTGTCATGTTCATGCATTTCATAACATTTGAAATTTGTACAAATTTGGCTGAATTCGGACATTCAAATTTGAAGAAGAGTTGGCTTTTCTACCCTGCTTTTCTCACCCATTTAAGGGGACTCAAAGTGGCTGACAAAACTTTCTACTCTTCTCCTCACAACAGAGCACCCCGTGAGGTAGGTGGGGCTGTGAGAGCTCAGAAGAGAGCTGTGACTAGCCCAAGGTCACCCAGCTGGCTTCATGGGGGAGGGTGGAATCGAACCCAGTATTCCCAGATAAGAGTCCAGCTCCCTAACTGCTAGACCAAACCGGCTTATTAGAAGATTGACATTCTAATTAAAATAGAATGTTTTGATACATTCGGACATTCACACATTCAAAGATTGACATTCAAATCAAATGATCTGATTCTTTTGGACATTCAGATTCGAATCACATGTTGGCACATTCAAAAGCGGACATTTGAATACAGATTGAACATTTTGATACATGTGGATGAACCTTTGAATGGAATTCATGTGGGATTTAAATGGAACTGAATGAATGAATTTATTTACGGTCACAGACCAAAATCAGAATATGAGATTGGACATTTGTATTGAATACGAATCCTACCACGTTCAAAGGGGATCTGTTTGAATATATATGAATTTTCATGCATTCAATTTGATACAAATCGAATATAAAACCCCCCATTTGTGCACATCCCTATAATATTGGCATATTATACCTCTGAGCATGTAATTTTCGTGAGCATTGCACACTGGAATTTCAAGCAAAATCAACATTTGTGGGGAATTGAGAGCAAGTGAAGGTCCAGGAGATGGCTTAGAAAGCACTTGGTGTGGGTCAAGATGCTGAGCAAGATGGGCTATAGGTCCAGAAGGGCTTCTCTTATGTTCTTATAGACAAATTCATTGGCAGCACGCTACTAGATGGATGCCTAGGTACTGCCTCCAGGTTGGAGAGACAGGCAGGATGCCCATCAAGGCCATTTCCAGGGAACTGTGAGCAGGTGAAGGTTTTGCCACCATCTTCTGCTTGATAATGTCCAGAAACAACTGGTCGGCCACTGTTTGAGAGCAGATGCCAGACTAGATGGGCTGCGTGTTAACAGAGTCATTTGCCAATGGTGGGAATACTCTTAATCTCATCAGTGTAGACTAAGTAGACAATGACTTTCAGAGTAACAACGTGGCTGAACCCACAGTAGTTATGTGTAATGAGATAATGACTTCCACCAACTGTAGAATGGAACAAGCAAGGAAATAGGAACAGTGGTCAAGAGTTTCCTTCCCTGGTTCTATCCTTTGTTAATGCTTGTCTTGGACTAATAGCTCCTTTGGGAATTCAGTTCACTTAACATTCCGGTTACATCTACCCCTGCAACCTACGTGGCATAGCGAAATGAATGTGAAGGGTTGGGGTTGGGGAATCATGTCAGTAAATTCAGTACAAATCATTTCAGTAGATTCTGTAAAACAGTGGAACGGTCTGCTTTGGGAGTTTGGGGTTCTCCATACCTAGAAGGGGTCAGGGGTCAGTTTGCTTCCTTAAACATTGCCAAGGGCTCCTTCCAAGCCCAGAATTCTATGATTCTATGATTGGGCTTTCATTTTAAGTGAGTTCTTGCATTTCCAAAGGCTTCAAGGCTCATGTTTTGTAAATAAATCTGCTTAGAAAAGCAGCCTTTTGGAAAAGAAGGATCCCTATCTCAGATTTAGTTTTGAGATTTTGCTCTGCCAGGTCTGTCCAAAGTCCAATGCTTGCATGCAAGAAGTGCTCTGATTCGTGAACACGCTGTTTGTGATTCTTTCCGTGCATTGCTGAAGTAAGTTATTACAGTTATCTGAAGGTGTCCTGTAGGAGCTTCTATTTAAGCTTTTCTTCGGGAAAACCTGAGCTCAGCAGAATGCATCCTAAAGGACAAACACCATAGATCTGTAGGTGATAACAAGCTTCAAGGAAGACAAAAGTAGATCATGATTTAAACAAAATGACCTTTCTTACTAGAAGGAAGGAAGGAGGGAGGGGAGGAAAGAGGGAGGGGAGGAAGGGAGGAAGGAAGGAGTGGGGAGTAAAGGAAGGTGGAAGAAGGATTTTTTTCAGACTTTGAGACTTTTACAATGAGAAGAGTATACAAAAGTAGATTCTTTCCCCCCTCTCCTGTACTTTATTCCGCTTTGCAAGCACAATATAAAGTACTTAATTCTTAGAACAGAAATGAAAGTTCTTCTTCATAGATTGTGGAACACCTGGAGCTGTCCTTGGTGTTGTTTGTGCGCAATGGAACCTGAACAGACTTGTACACTTGACTTCCTTCCTTCCTTCCTTCCTTCCTTCCTTCCTTCCTTCCTTCCTTCCTTCCTTCCTTCCTTCCTTCCTTCCTTCCTTCCTTCCTTCCTTCCTTCCTTCCTTCCACATTTGTATCCTCTCCCTCTCTGGGAGGTCCCAGGATTGGTCACAAAATATCTGCCCCTTGGTGTTTGTGGCCTCTGCCCTGTCTTCCCACAGATAGGTATAGCAAATATAGCTGCTCTTGTTTGGGATGGAAGAAGAAGACCTAGTCTAGGTGTTGCTCCTGTATGTATGTTTTCTGCCTTCTTCCAGGTAGGGGTAAGAACTGTGATTGCTCTTAGTCTGGATGGAAGAAGAAAACAACCCGGGCTGGTTATGCTCAGCTCTGTCCCCTGGAGTCCTCTGGATTCTTCTCTTACTGCAATTTTTAACATTTTGTTTTTCTTGTTATACAGATCTTTGAGTGATTTTCATTAACTATTACTGTTATAGTTTTCTTTTCTTTTTATTGTGTACTTGATTATGGGCATGTTATTGTATAGTTTGCTTCCAGTTCTCTTTCTACAGGATTGATTTATAATGTACATTTGAAGTTTCTGATATTTAATTGCATGGGTTTTGTTTATTCCATTTTTTTTTTTTTGCTTTATTGTGAACTTCCTCGGAGATATATATATATATAGTGGTAGTATAGCAATGCAAAAATGCAAATAAAATAAATAACCTTTGATGGGGCAGAATGCATAGAGTGTGCTTGTCTTGGAAACTTGGCCTCACTTGTAGGCTGCAAGGCTCATAAAAGGTTTAACGGCAGTTTTGCCTGTGCCTCTCCTAATCTGAATTAAGAAGATCCAGATCTTTGGTATCTGGCCCTTGTGGAATCCGATCCTTGACGTTCCGCGTCATGATGGGGGCCCCAAGAGTCCGCATGGGCCATCAAGCACCCGAAGGCAATGGGTGCTAAATGCCCTAGCACCCATTCTGAGGCTCCGATTAGGCCCACATCGAATGACCCAGCAATGGCACAACGCAATTGGCCACGTAGCCATCAATCAGGGGTCACTCCTGGTTACAGTAGGTATGGCAGAGAGGCACAGAATTGTAGCTAGGCTACTACAAAGGACGTGTGGGTCTATGTAGCGTGCCGTGTTGAGCGGCGGTGACAGAGCCACCCTGCTGTAAATGGCGGCCTCTAGATCCACCCCAGCACCCTATTGGCCCGGTATAGGTGCAGAAGCACACTCTGTGATCCGTTCTTCATTGCACAAGACCGGATTGAGAACACGATCAAAGGGGTCTAGCATTAATCTGGATTTAAGGGCCCAAAGATGCCTACGAATGTTATCGACATCCGTATCTTCAAATATGAATGTTGTTGACATTCGTAGCTTCATAGATTTGAATGTATTCTATTCGAGTTAGATTTTGCTGCATTTGGATTCTAAACATTTGAATCAAATGGAATGTTTTGGCATTTGATTCGAATCAAATGCAAATGCTAAAAAAACCCCATCCAAGCCCATCTCCAATTCAGACCCCCTTCTTAGTTCATTCCTCTTGTCTTCCAAATGGGGAAATTAGCAATAGTAGATTCTACACTGTGGATTTTATAACCTCCCCCCACACACACAATCTGTCTTAGGTAATGAGATATTACTAGTTCTCATAATATTCCCCTGCATAAATAACCTTCTGGAATGCCTTTTTAGAAACTCATTCTTACCATTTAATTTTCTTATTTTTCTTTTTCTTTTCTTTTTCTTTCTTTCTTTTTTGAAAGGTAGATGCTATTTTTGTGAAGTGTCTGATCTCTCAGTGTTGCCTTTTTGCCTGGTCAAAGGCTGATAAGTTCTCTAGTTTGAAAGGAAAACTTTCCTGGCAAAAGGAGAGGAGAAAGAAGGAGAGAGGAAAATGATGCATTTCTGGAAATTAGTTTCAAGCAGTAATTAAAAATGTATAAAATGAAAGCCAAAGGGATGAGAGTAAATGTTAAAAGGTGAAGAAAATTGAGGGCAAGGTTGCAAGAAGTCGTGGGGGTGGAATGAGACTGAGGGAGCAAGGATTAAGGTGGGAGAGACATTATCATGCCATTAGGTATAGTTGGTATCACCCAACTGGTCTCACCTTTTCTCTCCAGGTCCCCTGGTGTCGCTGATCTCAGAGAATCTGCTGTTGAAAGCTTGGTTAGTCCACATTAAACTGCAACTCATCTCTGCCTGGACTGTGGAAGAAGGGATCCTCCTCCTAAGTTCTTATAGATACATTCGTAGAAGACAGGTGTATCAATGGGTGCAAGAATGGATGGCCAAGTACTGCCACCAGGTTGGAGGGACCAGCAGGAGGCCTCTAAAGGCCATTTGCAGGGAACTGAGAGCAGGTGAAGGTTTTTGGCTTCATCTTCTGCTTGATTATGTCCACAAGCAACTGGTTGGCCACTCTTTCAGAGTGGATGCTGGACTAGATGGGTTATGTGTTAACAAAGTCCTTTGCCAATAGTGGGAATAGTTTTAATATCAGTGCAGAGTCAGTAAACAACAGCATTCAAAGTAACAACATGGTTGAATTCACAATAGTTATACATAATGAGATAATGACTTCTACCAACTGTGATCATTGACACACCAAAGTATAATGGGACAAGTAAGCGAATATGAACAATGGTCAAGAGTTTGCTTCCCCAAACTGTGAGTGTAGTGGTTAGGGAGCTGGACTCTTATCTGGGAATACCAGATTTGATTCCGCACTCCACCATGAAGCCAGCTGGGTGACCTTGGGCTAGTCACAGCTCTCTTCTCAGCTGTCAGCCCCACCTACCTCACAGGGTGTTCTGTTGTGGGGAGAAGAATTAGAAAGCTTTGTCAGCTGCTTTGAGTCCCTTTAAATTGGTGAGAAAAGCAGGGTATAAAACCCTCTACTACTACTACTTCTTCTTCTTCTTCTTCTTCTTCTTCTTCTTCTTCTTCTTCTTCTTCTTCCCTGGTTCTGTTCTTTGCTACTGCTTGTCTTGGACTGTGGAAGATTCAACAGCAAACCGGCATGCCAGCACAAGGAGGGTGGGTCTGTTGGGATAGTAGGCCTCGCTAAGGTATATAGAATCTGATGGGCTCCTGAATGCTTTGAGATTTCCTGAGGCCTGGAGTGTGTGATCATGTCAAGGGCTTTGTAAGCATATGGAAAAATAGGACACAATGGGCCATTGATATGATTGCTCTCAAGGACTCTCCAGCCCAGGGGATTCCCAGCCATACTTTGGTTTCCTGAAAAGCTGTGGGTGATGAAACAGGAGACAAAATGTCTGGAGTGGAAGGAATAATTTGCTGATTGATGGTGTGTGTGTGTGTGTGTGTGTGTGTCTGTGTGTGTGTGTGTGTGAAATATATGTATAGGATCGTAATTAGTGCTATAAAGGTTCTTATTTTGCAGTTCTTGTGTATCTGCAAGTAGATGTCCAGAAGAACTTTTTAGAGGATCATCTGGGAAGGGAAGGGAGGGAAGGAAGGAAGGAAGGAAGGGGGAAGGAAGGAAGGAAGGAAGGAAGGGGGAAGGAAGGAAGGAAGGAAGGGGGAAGGAAGGAAGGTAGAAGAAAAAGAAAGTAGGAAAGAAAGAAGGAAGGAAGGAGAAGGGGGAGGGGGAGGAAGGAAGAAGAAAAAGAAAAAGAAAAAGAAAGAAGGAAAGGAAGGAGAAGGAAGGAAAGAAGGAAATAAAGGAAGGGGAAAGGGAAAGGGAAAGGGAAAGGAAGGATGGAAGGGGAAAGAAGGAAAGAAAAAGGAGGAGGAAGGAAAGGGAGGGAGGAGGAGGAAAGAAAGAAAGAAAGGAGGAGAAGGGGGAAGGGGAAAGGGGGAAGGAAAGAAAAAGAAAGAGGGAAAGAAAGGAGAAGGAAGGAAGGAAGGAAGGAAGGAAGGAAGGAAGGAAGGAAGGAAGGAAGGAAGGAAGGAAGGAAGGAAGGAAGGAAGGAAAAAGATTTGAGCCCCATAGAAATCTTCTGCAGTACATTTGCTAGGGACTTTGAGGATGAAATGGTTCTCATGCTGATGCAAATGCTGTGTTTGATGCTGCAATCAGCGAGGCATCTCAGCCGCCATCTGGCCCAGTTCTGTGGGATCACTTAAAAGTTTTTTAGGCCTGACTATGTGGACGAGGTACTTGGAGCAGCTCAGCCTGTAATGTGTCCTCTCAACCTTGGCTAATTTTATGGCTAGCCATGGGGGTGGATTGGATGGATTCAGGGACAGTGGAGTTGTCTGCATGGTGGAGTAATGCCAGTGACCTTGAAAGGTAGCAGTTTGCCCTCCCTTAATCAAGTTTGCCCTACAGCCCAACTTTAGCCCAGTTGCAAAATCCCTTTCAGGCATTTTAAGGCAATACTAGAAAATGCACTGAAGAAGAAGAGGAGTTGACTATGGTATCCCGCTTTTCTCACCTTCAAAGGGGCTCAAAGGGGCTGACAAACCTGCAGCTCTTCCCACAATAGATACCCTATGAGGTAGGTGGGGCTGTTAGAGCTCAGAAGGAGACCTGTGACAAGCCAGAAGAGGAGGAAGAGGAGAATAGTTGGCTTTCATACCCCACTTTTCTCACCTATTTAAGGGGACTCAAAGCAGCTTCTCCCCACAAGAGTCACTCTGTGAGGGAGGTGGTGTCATGTCCCAAGCCAGCCAGGTCTTAGAGAGCAAACACACACACATACACATGCAAAAACTCATGGCTAGCAGTAGTAGTGACCAGCCAAAGTTTGAAGTTCTTTCGGGGAGCAAGACTAAAGTGTAGTCAAACATTCCAAGTTCCAAGAGGCCAGAGGGTCTGCAGCATCAGATATTGGCCCAAGGAGCAGAAATACAAAGAGAACACGAACCGAGGTTGCAGGATAAAGAGACATATAGTCTGCAATAAGTTCTGCAGGCATGAGGTTGTGTGTAATTAGATGAGGGAGAATCATGCCCCCTTTGGCACAGGTGCTTGGCCCGCAGATGTGCTGACCGTCTCAGATGTTGTCACTCTTGGCTCAGAATGCCCAGGGAAGGTGTTGCCCAGCCTCTTCATCAGAGCTCTCTCCATCTTGAGCTATAGGGTTGGCGTTCACATGGAGCCCCTGAGCCATAACCCCCTCACCCTGACTGTCAGGGAAGCCAGGCGCACCTTGGTTGCCCCCAGGGACAGACAGCTCTTCATTGGAGGAGGAGGGGCTGAGGGGCCGAGGCCTGACAGGTGGGGCTGTGAGAGGTCAGAAAGTCAGCCATGACTAGCCCAGGTCCACCCAGCTGGCTTCGTGCAGGCGTGTGGAAGCAAACTGGGAAACCGCCAGCTAAGAGTCTGACTCTCTAACCACAAGACCAAACGGGTGGTGGATTGGAGACAGGATGAGAATGCTAGTGCCACGTGCAGACTGTCCAAGACACATTTCAGATGTGGGATGGAATCACCCTTCATTAACATCGGTGGACGACCTCCAGCAGGTGTGCACCTGTGTTCCAGTGGCGTGACTCCAGTCTTCCTTGTGCAATCTCAGACAAGGGTCAAGAGATGGTCCTTCTATGTCCTAACGGTTGGGGGCAGCCATGGACTATTATCCTATCACTGGTGTTAATCAAGGTCCACACTAAACCTCTTCTGGAGTTTTAGGTCATCGGATGCACCGCTTCTTTGCATTCAGCTTCATTTCTCCATAATTCTGAGTCAGGAGAGGGGGCGAGTGTCCCAAATGCTCCTCTGCAGACATTGGTGGATTGGATGAGAGTTTATGCTTGATTTCAGGTTGCATCTGGTTGGTTTTAGGACTTTTGGCTCTGGGTGGGTCTTGGAAAAGGAGAAAGATGGATGTGCAATGGACAGGTTGATTGTCACAATCTTCTGACTTTGCTTACAAATTTGCCTTGGATATGTTTCTCCCCCCCCTCCGTCAAATAAGAAGCAGTATAGCAACAGTTAAAGCCACTAAATAAGTGCTTTGGTATTACAGGTGTTGCTAACCCAGAACATTCTTCTTGCCCTCTTCCCACCTTTGCTTCCCTGGTCACGAGGGCGTGGAGCAGAAGAAGTGCCAAATAATCCCTTTGGCTCCGCTGCCTTCCCTTGCTGCGCTAATCACCTATTTCTGAAAATACATCTCCGGAATTGTTTTATTGTGACAGGTCAGCAGAGAAAAGCCTGATACTAGGGGGTAAATCGTACCTTATTAGCTGGCATTCTCTGCCCAGCCTAAGCAATATCCCACTAGAGCGCTAGATCATTGCTGGTGTCAGGGCGAGGAAATATTGCAGGCCAATTATGCCCTCTGTTTTGCTGCATTCTGCGAAGCTCTTGGCTTTATATCCCCATTTTTATACCCCTCTCCTTCTCTGTCCTGGCTAATTTATGTGATAATTACCCCGTGCAGTTGAGTGACCAAAATCTTTAATGATAAAGTTCTGGAAATCAAAGCACCGTGCTGAAACCAGACTATTAGTGTCTCTGTGTGTCTATAAACGATGGAGAGGAACACTTTACCCCCCGGAATGCCATTTTTGTCTCTGTCACCCCTGCAGATGTGTAACACAAAAGGCTTTCAATACCCATCCTGCATTGGAAGCAGGACGGCTGAGTGTGAGCAAATTCTCTCTGAAAGGGCAACAAAAAAGGTTCCTCTGGGTACTTGGACCCATTTGAAAGCTGGTCTAGTGGTTAGGGAGTCGGAGTCTAATCTGGCAATGCCGGGTTCGATTCCACCCTCCCCATGAGGTCAACTGGGTGACCTTGGACTAGTCACAGCTCTCTTCTGAGCTCTCACAGCCCCACCTATCCCACAGGGTGTTCTGTTGTGGGGAGAAGAACAGAAGCTTTGTCAGCCGCTTTGAGTCCCCTTAAAGGGTGAGAAAAGCCAGGTAGAAAATCCAACTCTTCTTCTCCATGAAGCCAGCTGGGTGACCTTGGGGTAGTCACAGCTGTCTTCTGAGCTCTCACAGCCCCACCCACCTCACAGGGTGTTCTGTTGTAGGGAGAAGAATAGAAAAGCTTTGTCAGCTTCTTTGAGGCCTTTTCAACGGGTGAGAAGAGCGGGGTAGAAAAGCCACCTCCTCCGCCTCCGCCTCCTCCAGTTTAATCTGGCTTCAGTCTACTTTCAGAGTGGGAGCATACATCAGCAAAGTGAAAAGCTGTTTTCTTTCAGGGTTAAATAAATCAGAAAATTCACCTTTGGGATAGATAACGTGGAAAGAAAATTACCCGTCACTTTGCTGTAGAAAAGCCAACTCTTCTTCTTCTCCTCCTCCTCCTCCTCCTCCTCCTCCTCCTCCTCCTCCTCCTCCTCCTCCTCCTCCTCCTCCTCCTCCTCCTCCTCCTCCTCCAGGAGCTCAGGGTGTCTTGAACTTAGTTGTTGTGGTTTTCCCCAAATACTTTTCTTTTCCTCATTGCGCAAGTACCAGGCAGGGATGCACATGGATATTTATGATGTTCAATATTCGTACAAATTCAGATTTTGGGTACGAATCCAATGTTACGACATTCGTACGGTTGACATTCGTATTCGCACAAATGTTTCAGAACATTCTTACGACGCTTCGGGACATTCCTGAAATGGGGAGGTGGGAACACAGCTGTGCCAGCCACATCTGCAGCGGATCCAGAGTGCTTTCAACATGGAGTGAGAGTGGATTCAAAGTGGATTCAGGGCAGATTTGACACTTTCAGAGTGGATAGGTTATGGGATACATATTGGATACATATTGGATATGTATCAAATACATATACATTCATAACAAATATTCATACAAATGTGTATGAATACATTCATATTGAATAGAATCCTACCACATTCAAAGGCGATCTATTTGAATAAATATGAATTTTCTTACATTCACTTTGATAGAAATCAAATGCAAAAAACCATACCAACCCTTCATGCAGATTCCTAGAACCAGGGGCGACTCCATAAAGCTGAAGGGCAGGAGGATTTAGGACCAATGAGGGGAAGGGTTGTTTGTTTGTTTGTTTGTTTGTTTGTTTGTTTGTTTGGTTGGTTGGTTGGTTGGTTGGTTGGTTGGTTGGTTGGTTGGTTGGTTGGTTACCATTCAAGGAGTCATTGGTTTATGGAATTTTCTACCAGAGGAGGTAGTGATGGCTAATGGAATTGGAAGGCTTTAGGAAAGGGGTCCCAAAATGCATGAAGAGTACCAATGGCTACTAGAATGGAGGCCTAGATACTGCCTCCAGGTTGGAGAGGCAGGCAGGATGCCTTTAAAGGTAAATTCCAGGGATTTGAGAACTGGTGATGGTTTTGCCTTTGTCCTCTGCTTGAGATGCCCAGAAGCAATTGGTGGCACATTGTGTTAGACAGGATACTGGACTAGATGGGCTGTGGCCTAATCCAGCAGGGCATCTCTTGGGTTCTTGCGTTCTTAGGATACCTCTAAATGTCATTTGTGGGACTTTGAGAGCATATGATGGTTTTGCCTTTTGTCTTCTGCTTGAGAAGTCCAGAAGCAAATGCTGGGTCACTGTGGGAGATGGGATGCTGGACTAGGTGGGCTGTGGACAAATTCATTGAGGGCAGGTGTATCCATGGCTACTGGGATGGTCTCTGGGTTGGAGAGACAGATGCAGAGTCTCTAAAAACCATTTGCAGGAAGTTGAGAAAGGGTAAAGGTTTGGCCTTTGTCTTCTGCTTGAGTTCCCCAGAAGCGACAGGTGGACTGCTGTGTGAGATAAGAATTTGGACTGGATGGACTGCGGGCTGATTGGGCAAGTTCATCAGATTTGGGACTAAATGGAATATATAGCGTGATGTAAGCTGAGAAGTTATTTTGCTTCATCCTAGTTTCCCTCATGAATGAACTTTATGAATGATTAGTCATACGACCGTATCATACGACCATATCAAGTTTACAAGAGTTAAAATCATAGACAACATACAAGGATAAGAACAAAAATAAAATAAGAATAACATCATTCTTTACCCCCAACACCCTTACAAGACACCCCGTTCCTAAGTTGGGCAGCCTTATGAAAAAACAAAGCTGCCCTAGATATTTTCTCCCTTCAGAAGGTTAGTCAACTTATGTTCTACCGTTCCAGTGAGCCACATTTTGTCAAAGGGGGCTCATAAAAATTGTTTTGATTGAAAAATACAAGGGACAGGTAAATAAGATATGAGAAAGATCTTCAACCATTGCTGCGCCACAAACACACATAAGTTACCCGATGGTATCACCCATACTTCACCATGGACTCAATATGTTCACACACAGTCTTTCATCATAAGGTACCCGATGGTATGTCCCATACTCCACCATGGAATCTATAAGTTCAAATTTTCCCTTGTCCTGATCAGACCATGAGAAAAAAATGATTCCAATATTGTTTTTAGAGGACTTGGAATGCCGTTATTGTTTTTGGAGGACTCTCCTATTGGACTGCCACATTGCATATAGCAGAACTTCTTTCTGAAGACCTTCAGCCAATACAACTGCATCAGAGGGTCACATTTGAGGCTTTATGGACACATTTCACCAGACCTGCTGTTCACACAAGTCTCCTCTGGGGAAAGCATAGTCCTACTGTAAAGTCTTTACTTCTTAATAGTCCTTCTGTTTGTGAGACCCTGTCAAAGTGCTCCATTTGCACAATCTACACCCCGTACTGTGTCATCACCATGTGGAATTTGCACAAATTTTGTGCCAGCTTTGTTCAGTGCAGTGTGTACACCTCACACTGTTTGTTCAGAATATGCTGAGACATGTCTATATGGAATCAAGGCTGGGGGAACTCCATGGTGCTTCTTTGAAAGGGTAAATGTGGCAAATTGGGATGTAAGATTACAATAATGACATCTATTGTATAATTCACTGGAGGAAAGTTGATCTTTGCTCGATGATAATTTTCTAGGCCACCTGAGCAGTATTGAGCAGAATGAATATATATGTGTGTGTGTGTATGGCTGTATACATATATATTTAAAGAAATGGATAAGTATAAATACATATACATACATACATACATACACACATACATACATACATACATACATACATACATACATACATACATGTATGTATACATATGTATATGTATATATGTATATGTATATGTGTATGTATGTATGTATGTATGTATGTATGTATGTATGTATGTATGTATGTATGTATGTATATTTAAAGAAATGGATACGAATTTCCCGGGAGGAAACTGGGAATGCATAAATCACAATCGGCAATACATGTCACAATCCTAATCCATTTCTTTACATATATATAGAAATTTTATTAAAGAAATGGATAAGGATTGTGACACGCATCGCTGATTGTGATATTTATGCTGAGGATTTGTTACATAACTGAAAGGAACACAGTGTTACAACATTGAGTCCTCCTAGCAGCTTAGTGACACATTTTATTTGAATGCATAGCGGCAACATATAATTTGCAAAAAGGTGATTTTTCTGGGCCGACCTTAACAAAACTGATTTATCACTCTGTGTATAAGTGTGCAGCAAAGGTCTGCATGTGAATATCTTTATTAAAAAAACACAAGCAATAACCAGTCATAATTATCACCCTGGTTGGAGAGGTGGACAATTATTGTTTTGTTTTTTGTTTTTTTGCAGATCTCTAGTGATTTCTCCCAAGTATCCGCACCGTTTTTAATAATAGGCTATTACTGAAATACAATTCCCTGGCAGATCCACCGTAAAGAATAGAGTCCTTTTGTTTATTGCAGAGACAAAGGGTAACTCGTGTTACCGAGGAGACAGGGTGCATGGAGGCATGGCTGGGTGATAAAGTACACATTGTGAATGTGGAAGGTCTTGAGTTCAATTCCTCCAGGTAAAAATAGCTGCAGCTAACGAGGAGAAGGCTTTGGGATTGTGGCGGATCAGAGCGCCCACTCGGAATACGGCAGTACCAGGGCAGAGACGGGCGTAACATTTATGTAACGATTCACAAGGGTCTCCGTTATTTCATCGGAGCTAACGGCCATTAATTTCTGTTACTCTCCTGCACCGTTTGGAAGCCCGATTCTGCAGAGAGATCCCAGGAGGAAACTGGGAATCTCTGGTTTGTTTCGCAGTCTCTCTTTTAGGAATGTGCACAAATACATTTTCGACAAAAAAATCCAATTCAATTCGGACGTCATAAAAATCCAATTCGATTCGGATATTTAAGATTCAAATGTCTTAAAATCCGATTTGAATCCATAACATTCGAATCCGAGTAGAATCCGCTTTGAGTCCCCTCTTCTTCATCCTCCTCTTCCTCCATGAAGCCAGCTTGCTGACCTTGGACTAGTCACAGCTCTCTCCAGAGGTCTCTCAGCCCCACCTACCTCACAGGATGTTCTGTTGTGGGGAGAAGAACAGAAGGTTTGTCAGCCCTTAAATGGGTGGGAAAAAAATCAGGGTTGAAAAGCCAACTCTTCTTCTCCTCCTCTGCACAGATCTGTACTAATGTGAGTGCCAGAAGCTGACTACAAGCGCTTCTAATGCGGATTAAGTGTGAATGCAGAAAAAAAGCATACTCTTCACTGGACCAGTATGCTTTCTGGTTTGCTATACTGGCCAGTGCAAAGTTGCCCCTGTTCTTGAGCATGGTAGGCCATCATGCCTCTTTATCACTCCCCCCCCCCACTATGAATGTATAGCCCCATAGTATGTTGCTGTTTTAATTCATGAAAGTCATGGAACCTTTCATCTATTTGTTATGCACCCCGTATAGGCAGAGGGAAGGGGAGATTTGGATTTTGTTTTGTTTTTCCCTTAAGTCAAAGAAAAGAGTCTTTTTTTGATTGACGGTTGCCCTTCCTGTGTCCTCAGTCGGGTCCCTATTTTCTGTCTGTCTCAGTTGTTTTTTCCTCATCCTGGTTTGTCCTCTTCTCCTGATTAACTTGCCTCAACAGGCAGAAGATCAGGCAGGAAACTCTTTGGTTTAACCATGACTGATTAATGAGAAGGAGAGGAAAGAGGGGAGAGAGAAGGAGGAGGAGGAAGAGAAGAAGGAGAAGGAGAAGAGTTGGCTTTTCTAGCCCACTTTTCTCACCCATTTAAGGGGACTCAAAGCAGCCAACACAGCTTCTGTTCCTCTCCCCACAACAGAACACCCTGTGAGGTGGGCGGGGCTGCGAGAGCTCTGAAGGGAGCTGTGACTAGCCCAAGGGCACCCAGCTGCCTTTGTGGAGGTGTGCAGAATTGAACCTGGTATTCCCAGATAAGAGTCCAGCTCCCTAACCACTAGACCAAACTGGAGGGAGGGGTTAATAATGAAGTAGGCCAGAAGTGGGCAAAATTTGGAGGCCCAGATGGACTTTAGGGTGCTTAGGTATTTCTTCCAGGCTGGAGAGATGGGTAGGATGTCTCTGAAGGCCATTTTCAGGGATATGAGAGCAGGTGAAGGTTTTGATTTCATCTTCTCCAGGCTGGCTTCATAGACAGACAGACAGACAGACAGACAGACAGACAGATAGATAGATAGACAGATAGATAGATGGATAGATGGATAGATAGATAGATAGATAGATAGATAGATAGATAGATAGATAGATAGATAGATAGATAGATAGATAGATGAGAGAGAGAATGCAAACTTTGCTGGTTCCAGTTTTAGACTACATGAATGGAACAAGGAAATCCTCTCATCTTTGAGAAACGCCACTGTAGTATCTGCCCCAGGTTTGCTACTGAATTCTCACACGCCACCACAGTGCTTTCCCTCTGCGGAATATTCTGCTCTACCCAAAACATCAAGAATTATAGATTTCATAGAGTGAAAACTGACATTGACCTCGTAGGTCATTAAGTACAACTTCCCACCCTTAGGCTGAATACCCTTTAGCTAAATCATTCCTGACAGGTGCCTACGGAGACTTTTCTTAAAATACTTCACGGGTGGGGATTCAGCAGGTTCCCACGGAATCTTCTTCCTTCATTCTGCAGATCTGCTCTTGAAAACTGGTCCCTTTCTGCACTTGGCCTTATTCTGGAATGTGTCTCAGGATAAGGTCTGTTGTCCACATAATAATGCAAACAATGTCAGGGCCCCTCTGGGGTCTGCTATAGTCTGACCTAGCATGTGGATTAGGAATGTGCACTGATGTATTTTTCACATTCCAATCTGAGTCATTTCGAATGTCATAAAATCCGATTCGATTTGGATATTTAAGGTTCAGATGTCTTAAAATCCGATTCGAATCTGTATGTTCGAATGTTAGATTTGTATCTAAAGATCCGATTGTCGACGACATTCGTATCTGTTATACGTTTCTGCGCATTCTTTAAAAATCCGTATTCATCCTGTATGCATCCCGTTTTAATCCCGTATTTTAAGTGCAAGATGCAGATAAGTTTTGTGCAGATTCGTATACAACAGATACGAATCTACACATTTGAATCAATTGAAAATCCATATCAGATTTTCAGAAATCCATATTCGAGTTCAGATGTTCAAATCTTGATTTTTGAAAATCTGATTTTAGTTCGAATGTCAACATTCACACCCCTAATGTGCATAGCCGGCCCCTGTTTTGAAGTATGTTCCAGAATTAGGCCAAGGGTTTTTTTTCCACTAGCACTAGTGTACCCATTAAGGACCCTTAATGGGTCCTTAATGGGTGTTCTAGTGGCTAGGGAAAACATACCCCAAGTGCATAAGACCCCAGGTTTCCCTTAACTTGCCTTTGAATCACTTATCTCGCATATTTCTTTTTATTCTTCTTTCAGTGTAGGTTTTCATCATATCCAGTACACTGAGCCAGTACGGTCTTGTGGTTAGAAAGTCAGACTCTTACCTGGTAGTTTCCTGGTTCAATTCTGCACTCATTCACAAAGCCAGCTGCGTGACCTTGGACTAGTCACGGCTTTCTTTCTGAGCTATCACAGCCCCACCAAACTCATAGGGTGTCTGTGGTGGGGAGCAGAACAGAAGGTTTGTCAGGCTCCTTTGGGCCCCGTAAGGGTGAGAAAAGCGGTGTATAAAAGCCAAGTCTTCTTCTTCCTCCACGAAGCCAGCTGGGTAGCCTTGGCCTAGTCACAGCTCTCTTTCTCATCTCTCCCAACCCTACTGTCCTCACTGGGTGTTTGTTGTGGGGAGAAGAACAGAAGGTTTGTCAGCAGCTTTAAAAGAGGGAGAAAAGTGGGGTAGAAAAGCCAACTCCTCCTCCTCCTCTTCTTCCTCTTCTGAAGTAGGAATGAATTTCCCAACCAGAATAAAACAAAATAAAAACATGATGTGTGAGTATTTACTTATTCGTTAATGCTGCAGCAGGGCTTCATTTTGGGCCTCATTTTGCTGAACTAGGAATAAATTTCCCAAACTGAAGTTCCACCATCTTTAAAAGGAAAAAAGGAAAAAAAGAGCCCAGTTCCCATTTGCTTAACTTGCATTCTGTGATAGTCTAATAATTTCATAGTCTGAGCTCTCCATAATGCAATCTGTACAGAAGAAGGCATAAATCAGTACCGTGCAAGAATTAAGTCACAGGGCTTTCTATATCCTTCTCACAATTATCTTCAAATCCAGCAGTGGATTTTTCATAAGCACCTATTTGTCGTCTCTTGCCAGAGGGTTTCAAGCAGTTTCTCAGATGCATTTCATTAAATCCCACATAATTAAGCCCCAATTAAGCCTTTCTGAGGTGGCTGCTGTAATTAAGCTTATCGGGTCCAATGAAAGGATACAAAGTCTCCAGGCTGATCCATATTCGGAGGCCTTTTCTCATCTTCACCATCAACTACATTTTCGGGGCTGAAGGAATTCATGCGTCTTTTGCCTGCCATGGGACTTAGAAATCCTGTTCTGCCTTCTCCTTAACACTTTCTACAGTGAACTGGTCTGGCTTCAGGCAGTTTATCCAGCGCTCGTTTGACAAAAAAAGCAAGAAATAAACAACAACAAACATCAACAAAAGTTTCTGTTTAAAGAAAGAAAAGTGTTTGATGCTCCCTGAAAAATCAACGTGCCACAGGTCTCTGTAATATCTATCTGTCTATCTGTCTATCTGTCTATCTGTCTATCTATCTATCTATCTATCTATCTATCTATCTATCTATCTATCTATCTATCTATCTATCTATCTATCTATCTATCCATCCATCCATCCATCCATCCATCCATCCATCCATCCATCCATCCTCTGAATTTTTAACTCATCCTTAAACCTCTGAAATGTTCCCAGATATTACCTGTCTGTTAGAGATGGTCACATACTTTTTTGTATGTTCAGTTCAAACCAAAACGATCAGGGACTGGCTCAGTTTGATTCTCAGCATTTGCGTGTTTGATTCAATTCGAACACCTTCAAACCACCATGGAACAGGGCATGTTTGCTCAGTCTTCTAGTGTAGGGGTGGAGATGAATTTAAAGGATCTGCAATTTGAGATATAGTCCAATGCCTTTCTAACTGTCCAGGACAACAAACGCAAGATGCCTCCTGTGGGTAGAAGCTGTGTTACCTCCAAACTGTGTTCAGAGCCAGTAACAGCTGTGATATAACAGACCTTCCCACCAGATAGTAACCTGAGCTCTTTCTACTAACTACATTTAATGACACCACAGTTATTTAGGGCTGATGGTTGCTTTCACCCCCAGACACCACTTGGTTTCTATAATGACACTAATGTTTTGTCAGGGAATTTAGTGACCAGTGGTTGTCCCTGCTAGAAGCTGTGGAGCTCCATCTGCTAAAGGCAAGGACACAGCTGCCCGAATTGCTTTTCTGTCATTGTAACCTGATCAATTAGAGGAGTTCTTGGAGATGGGAGGTCCTGTGGAAACAGCATCCAAAGCATTGGTTATGTCGGCACTTGTTCAAGTGCTCTTATTGCAGGAATGGCCCACAATCCTTGGTGGATGTCAGATCAGCTGAAGTATATGGCGTGATGGAACCTTTCAGTGGCAAACCTTTTTGGTTGATGAATTTGACTGACTAGCTTTGGACCATCGCTTTGCAGGAGCACTTAGGTACATGGAGAACTTGGGTTGGCTGAGGGTCAGTTGCCCAAACAAGGCCTCCTGACTATCACATATGCTTCCTTTTCCGTATCACAGTGGCCTTCCATCCAGAGTTGGCATTCTTTTTAAAGCCTGGATAGCTTGAAGAGAGGGTGAGACCAATTCATGGAAGACAGCCATATCTAGGGATGTGCACGAATATTCAAAAATTTGAAAATCCCATGTGAATCTGACAAATGCTGACATTTGAATTCGAATTGGATTTCAATCGAATCAGGCACGAGAAGGATGTCTCTAAGGTCAACTTGCAGGAAGTAGAGAGCAGGTGAAAGTTCTGCCTTCGTATTCTGCTTGAGATGCCCATAAGCAATTGGTGGGCTGCAGTGTGAGATGGATGCTGGACTAAATGGGCTGTGGCCTGATCCAGCAAAGATCTCAGGTTCTTATTCCCAGCACAGTCCTGCCCACCCCAACGTTCTTGGTTAATTTCCCTCTCACTCAAATGGGCTATGATGATGAAGAGGGCTGGGTGTGGCAGATAAAGAACCGGACTGGACTTGTGACTGGAATGTCAGATTATTTGGTAGTCTTCTGGTTTAATTCCACACTCCTATACAAAGCCAGCTGGGTGAGCTTGGGGTTGTTACAAGAGAAGAACAGAAGGTTTGTCAGCTGCTTTGAGTTCACTTAAGGGTGAGACAAACGGGTATTAAAGCCCACACTTCTTCCTCTTCTTTTTTCTTCCTCCTCCTCTTCTTCCTCTCTTCTTCTTCCTCCTCTTCTTCCTCTCCTCCTCCTCCTCTTCTTCTTCTTCCTCTTCTTCTTCACGGTTCTGTTCAAAAACGGAAAAAACGTTTTTAAGTGGGGAAACGCTATTGGAAGAATTTTGCAGCCGTGACTTGCAGCCCCTGTTTCCTTTCAACAGCTTTTGTTTCTTTGTTCTGACACAATGTTTCTGAATTTGCTTGGTAAAATTTTGTTTATTCATTGGAACCCAGTCTGCGGTTCTTGCTGGATCATTAAGCTGACTATCCAAGGTTAACCAACCAGTTATGTTTAAATTGCTTTTTATGGAACAGGTTTCAGGGCTTTGCAAATGTTGAGCATTACCTCATGGCTGACATTTCAGCTATGAATCCTTTATGAAATGTGAATTGAATCTAATCATTGTCCCAGAATAAGGTGAAGTGGTTTGTACTTACATATTAACAGTTACATCACATCTCTTTTTCACTTTATCCAAGTTTAGATTTCTATAAGAAGACTGAAGCGTATGTGGCGGATCTCAGCTTAGGCTGAAATCATCTACACTACCTAACATCTCCTTACATTTAGTGCTTATTTTTATATAAGTTGTTTTTTAACATTGATAAAAGTACATGAAGGCAATCATAAGACGTAACCATTCAGAATTATCATGCCACAGGGCCTTGTTTGGTGGTGACCCCCAGGCATTTGAAGAATCTTCTCTTAGAGGCGGGCCAAACCCACACTTTGGACTAGGGATGTGCATGAATATTCAAATGCATTCACAATTTGATTGAATCGACCGAATTTTGGCATTTGGATTCGAATCGAATGTTCTTAAATTTGAATTTAAAGTTTTTATTTGAATTTCAAATTTCAGATCTATTTGTTTGAATTGTTCAGACATTTGCATATTTACGGACTCGTACACAATGCATACTTGAAGATCCACATCTTTCCTGCATCCGTACAAATTTCTATGGACCTGCATGGGATGAAAACAGGTTGTATATGGGATAACTACGGGCTGCGTACAGATGTGTACGGATGTGTACGAAGCCAGGGAAGATGCGTACAGGCATCTACTAATGTTGTTGACATTCGTAAGAGCAAATTCGAATCAAAGATTCAAACAAATAGATTCAAATTTGCTTAATTCGAATAGAATTTGGTTAAATTCAAATTTAACAGATTCAGATCAAATAGAATTTTTTAGTATTTGATTTGAATTGAATTGAATCTCATCCATTGCGTTCATGCACACCCCTGCATTGGACATCTTCTGGCAATATGTAGGAATATACTTATCACTATGTCCGTGCTTTTGTGGCTTTTGTTCTTCATTCTTTTAAGACATTGTTCAGCACATTGAGACATGGGTAGTTATGCGGTGTAAAAGTTCTAGTAAACACGAACATAAACATCTTAATGATGCCAGAAACTGAGTCAGCTGGCTGAGCCTATATTGGCTGCAGGCCACTTTATCCGCCATGTAGAGTGTGAATCACTGTGGCTCGTGGGTACAAGGCAAATGTTTACAGTTCTCAATCTCTTCTTTGTCGTTTTAATCTGAAGCAAAGAATGATAAAAATAATTTCTTTCCATTCAGCACCTGCTATTTTGTTCTTCTCTAGCTTGTCTAGCTGGAGAACAAAGCATGAGACACTTAGTGGGAAAAGGTCTTGGACAAATACTTAAGTATTCATATGAATACAAATATTTTGTTATTTGTATGAATAATTTGGACATTTGTACATGTGCAGATACGGATGCGTACGAGATTGGTATCATTGGATACGCATTGAATATTCAAATGAACAGATATGAATGTATTCATATCAGTTTGAATGTCCAGACATTCATTTTTCTTTATTTGTACGAATGTGGACTTTTGAATATTTGATTCTTTACAAATCAAATATTGGAAATTGCGTTTGTGCACAACCCTAATGCTGTAGTATATTGGTCCAGGGTCAGACCAACAGACTTGGGGTGCAATCAGACACAGGTAAAGGGGCACCCTCTGTGTCAGTGTGAGACTCTAGAGATAGGCATTCCTTAATCCGGATCTAGTAGATCCAGATTAAAGGAAGTACCCAATGTGTTTCAGTGGGTGGTCTAGCACCCAATAGCAATGGGTGCTAGCATCCCTGCCGTGGAAACACCGGAGCACCCATTTGGAAATCCGGATTTACTCATGAGGGGTCTGCTTGTCACCCCAGGTGTTTGGGGGGACAGGGGGTGCAATCTCCGAAGTCACTTCGAAGTCTGTGCGAAACAGCTCCATCTTCAGAGTGAACTTCAAAGTGACTTCAGAGTGTCTTCAAAGTGACTTCGGAGTCACTTCGGAGTCACTTCGAAGTTCACTGTAAAGATCAGCAGACCTGAAAGACGCTCCAGAGCTATTTTGCACAGACTTCAAAGTGACTTCGAAATGACTTCGAAGCTTAGGTTTTGGGGCTTTACCCCATGGGTGCCCCCTCCCCCTAGCCTCCTCTAGACCCCATTGCCACACAAGCATGGAAACAGGCTCCCTTTAATCTAGATTTTCTGCCTGATTTTCGCATTAATGGGGTCTACAGAAAATCCTGATTAAGGGCCAGAAAGTACCCATTTGATCCTGATTTCCCCAGTGGCAGTCAAAACAGTCAGGTCCCAAATGGGTGCCACGGTAGAAATGGGATCATCCGGCTCACACCCAAATGGGTCCTTAATGGGTGCAAAAATGGGTACTTTTTGACAGTGAAAAAAACACCCAATATCTAAAATCACCTTACCGCGTCCCTAAGCTCTGAATATCCAACCCTTTATCAAGCAGGAAATCATAACACTGAGGGCATCTCAAATTTTAAGCTAAAAGGGAATGATTTCCCACCCATTGGTCCATCAATGTAGCATCCTTATAGTCTGAGTTAGGTTGCTTGATTTGGAAGTGAAGACAGGCTGCAGTGTAAAGTAAGCCCCCCTCCAGAGTAGCTGAATAAAAGTCCACAGTTGTAGGAAAATTTGCAGTTTACCTGCTGCGAGGTGCCGTCCCGCGATCCAGACTAGAGCATCCTCCCGTAGCTTCCTCATCATAAGCTGCGAGATTTTGCGTTGGCACGTGTGTCACGTGGGATAGGGCAGCCAATGGGAGTTGAGCTGCCCTCCCAGGTCTCATTGGCTGTTCTCGCCATCCTCTCTGGACTGGCGGGAAGATTTGAAGTTCCTTAATACTGCGCAGGGAGTGCTGATAGATCAGCATTAAGTAAATTCGCAGTAGCGTTGGTATAACGTGCCGCCACTACGATCTAGCAGTCGTTGTGCGTGACGCCTCCAAGATGGCTGCACATTCCGCCGCACAACATTACAAGTCTTGAAGTTGTAGGCATGTATTTGGGAGACAACAGGAGTCGCTTCTGTCTCTCTAGGCCATAGCCTTCCTAATTTCTCTCCGAGACAGGAGGATTTGTTTTCTTAAACCGATCAGGAACCGAAAGCCATAGCGATGGTTCGATCTGCACTTACTTTAACTCCAAATGATTGTATGCAGCAAAGTTGACAATATATCCTTCAGCGGTGCACAGCCATGGGCGGCCACAGTTCAGTTTTAGAACATCTGCATTGTATGCCAGCGCCCATAGATTCATCTCCCTGATATCGCCCCCGAGGAAGGCAATGGGAAATGACTTGTCTATTGTTGCCAAGAAAAGTACATAGCTGGGTTTTGTGGAGTCAGCAGAAGATGCTCTCTGTGCTTGGGAGTGCCGTTGCTTTTCCTTGGTTCTCAAGTCAAGATGGATAAGAGTTCTTTTTCCAAACAGTAGATGGTTTTAAAGTGGGTTTAGATTAGGGATGTGCATGAATATTTATAACAATCGTTATTCGTATGAATTCAGACATTCATACACAAATCTGTTATGACGTTTGTACATTAGCGTTTGTACAAATATGAATGTTTCAGAACATTTGTACGGGTAGTTCGTACATTCGTTAAACTGGGGATGCATATCAGAGACATATCAATAAGTATGTGTTCATATAGGATATATATCCGATATGTATACGTTTGTATAGGATCCGTATGCAGGATCCATGTAAAGAATCCGTATTAAGGATACATATGCATTTGTATCGGATATTTGTATCCTACCACATTCAAAGAAGAAGAAGAAGAGTTGGCTTTTCTACCACACTTTTTTCACTCATTTAAGAGGACTCAAAGTGGCTGACAAACCTTCTGTTCTTCTCCCCACAACAGAACACCCTGTGAGGTAGGTGGGGCTGTGAGAGCTCAGAAGAGAGCTGTGACTAGCCCAGGGTCACCCAGCTGGCTTCATGGGGGAGGGCGGAATCGAACCTGGTATTCCCAGGATAAGAGCCCAGCTTCCTAACCACTAGACCAAACTGGCTCACCACTAGACCGAACAAATATGAATTTTCTAACATTCGATTCATTACAAATTGAATGCCAAAACACCAGTCTGTGCACATCTGTAGCACAAATATTTGTAACATTCAAAATGCATTTGAATTTGGCCAGATTTGGACGTTCAAATTTGAATTGGATGTTTCAATGCATTTGTACGAAGCTTCATTTTGGATTTGTATGGGATTCATACAGGATTGGTATGCAAATGGAAATCGAATGCATATTGAACATTGCAATTCAAACCCCCTACTACATTCGAAGGGGATGTATTCGAATGGATAGGAATTTTCTTGCATTCGATTAGATATTTTATTTATTTATGTGTATTCTGTATGAATCAAATGCAGAAAAGCATTCATGCACATCCCTAATTTTGAAACATTCATGGGCAGCATTCCCTCTGCCATTGGTTGGCCACTACATCAGGCTGCTGAGTAGATGCGCCATGGTCCCGATCCACTGGGGTAGTTCTTATGTCCTTACGTACTCAAAAGAATTCTAAATGCAGACTAAGAGATGGGCGTGAATTTAAGTCAACTAATCGACTTGAATCGAACGGAGCTTTTCTTTTGTTTTTAATTTGAACTTTTCTCCTCCAAACAGGAGGCTGTTGGTTCGATTCAAACAGCTGTAAACACCTTGGATCAAACAGGGCGTGTTTACTTGGTTTGGTAGAGCAGCCCTTTGTTTGGTTCAAATCCGAACTCTGGTTTTAAACAGGCAGGGGGTTCGGTTCAAACATGAAACTTTCACATACCCCTGTTCAGTGTGAACCAGTTCTAACCTGAAAATACACTCACACAGGCATGAGGCTTTGAACTTCTCTTCCTAGCCATTCGGGGTGGACGTAGGGATGCCTGGAAAACTTCTGCAAACTTTGCAACCATCGGGAGACATGGCCTGGATCAATGCTATTAATGCAGAGGGTGCTGATTTAGCCCATGCCTCCACATGATCCAGATCGGTGGCTCTGGTTATTCTGGACCCACTGATCTGGATTCAAGAGAAGTAAGTGGACAAAAGTCCTTAGTTTTCCAATCATAATTTTTAAAATAAGAAAGGGATGGTGTTGGAGCAAGAGCGGACAAGAACTGCAGCATCGAGTACTGGGAGAGGACTCTTCTCTCATGGTCTTTTGGTTCGATTCCACACTGCTCCACGAAGGCGGCTGGGTGACCTTGGGCTAGTTACAGCTGAGCTCTCACAGCCCCAGCTAACTCACAGGGTGTCTGTGGTGGGTAGAAGAACAGAAGGTTTGTCAACAACTTTGAGTTCCCCTAAATGGGTGAGAAAAGTGGGGTAGAAACGCCAGCTCTTCTAAATAGGTGGAAACATCTAGCGTTCATTCAGGTTTTCCTGGAATAATTTTAATGTTTTAATGATGTTAAATGATGTTTGATTTTAGATGTTGTTATCTGCCCGGATAAAAGTGAGTGAGTGAGTGAGTGAGTGAGTGAGTGAGTGAGTGAGTGAGTGAGTGAGTGAGTGAGTGAGTGAGTGAGTGAGTGAGGGGCTCCACTGCAGTAAACTCAATATGTGAGGGTTGGTAGCACACTGATATTTAGGAAATTTTGGGGACTTCCATGGTTTCATTTTTGTACATTTGATTTGAAATAACGGGGAATGCCATATTTTTCAATTTCATTTGACTCTTTTAAAGGCAGGTCTGGAAAGCATCCATGGGGACATATTTTAATTCAGCAGAGAAATGGGTTGCTAAATTACAGATAGAAATATAAGACACAGTTTTCACAGTTAGGAAATATATATGTGTGTGCGTGCAGTTTTATATTCTAAAGTGTTACGTGGGAGGTGTTTCACATTAAGCCCATCAGTAAATTGTAATCCAATTATTTAGGTTGGAACATAAGGGCAATTTAATTTGTAGATGAATATTGTTGTCACTTTTGCAGGCCCAGAAATATACACATATGTACAGTATATGTCTAGGTTTATGTGAACATGTGTGTATATATATATGAATGAGTCTGCCAGAGAGATAGAGAGAGAAAGAGATTTGTTTTTGTGTGTAAAATACTCAGATGTCCGTTATTATCCATGATTTTGATCTGAGTACAGAACTATAATTACAAGTATCTCTGATTTGTAATTGTGTTTCCAGGTACGAATGTTCGAATGAATGATTCTATAATGAAACAAATTTTGGGACGTTCAATTCGATTGCAAAACGATCAATCTAATCTTGCTCAACCTCCGTGAACCTATTTCCAACTAAAAACAAGGTTTATTTTTTTTAAATATATATATATTTATTTTCTTTTAAAAAAGGAAATTCAGAAGGAATAGGAAGTGTGGTTCCTTTAAATTAATACCTCTCCACATGAAGACTCTAAAATATTCTAGCATCTTTCTTCAGAAGCCTGTGGAGATGTGCAAGAATATTTGTAACATTCAAAATTTGTACGAATTTGGCTGTTGGCACAATCGAGTTCAAATGGAATGTTTTGATACATTTGTATGAAGCTTCCTATGGGATTTGTTAGGAAAATTCCAGAATCACTATGAAAACAAGTTACTGCCCTATCAGCAAATGCTATTCATATTAGTTTCTTAATAAGCAGATGGATGTTCGGTTTCCATAACCCCATCAAGACAAACGTCAAACCTCCCACATTCCAGGACACAATTTACACCTAAACCCCGGCCGGTAATTATAATATTCCCGTAACGCCTTCTAAATAGAAAGAGAAATACATATGAGATTTCTCTGACATGCGCAATAGAGACAAGTCCAAATGGCTGACTGGTCCAGACCAGTTACTTCTTTGAACCTCCTTATCAGTTTGTTTTTGCAGACACACTGTCCTTGAAAACATTCCTCACAGATTCATATGCATCCATATGCCCTTGTATGGGATTTGTATTGGGTTGAACATTACTATCGAATTCAAATCCTGCTACATTCAAAGTGGATCTATTCAAATGAACACAAGTTTTCTTGCATTTGATTCGATACAAATCGACTGCAAATAATAATAATTAAAAAAAAAATCATGTGGCTCCCTACTGTAGATCACTTGTTACATTTGAATTATTGTCATTAAAAAAGCACCCAGATACTAATGGCGATGGATTTGCGCAACTGCACACATGATTTTGTGTGGATAGAAGAATTAAAATAATTGGTCCAACACACTAAAACAGAAGAATTTCTTAGTTACGATTGCTTTGCCATACAGCTGTTTAAGAGTAACCTTGAATGATGTGGCTCAGTTCTTACAATTCTATTTACTGTAAGGAAAAACACCTTCATGGTTGCTCAAGAGTGAAACCAGGCTATAGTTGGACTCCAATGTGGGAAAGACAAAAGCAGTGGGCCTTGTAATTTCAGGCCAATTAATGTAGTATAAATTATTGGGAAACTGTTTGAAGGATTCTTGGATAAACTGAACACACTGCTAGATCCGATGTTCTTATTTTTTGACATCTAAGTATACTTCAGAGTTGGGCAATCGACCTTGGGCCATGGTTTAGCTTTACTGGGAATCGGTATGAAAGATTCCTACATAAGTTGACTACATTGCTTGATTTGGTATCTTTATTTTCCAATATCCAAGTATGCTTCAAAGTTGGACAATCTACTTTGGTCCACAGTGCCTATGGCCCGATCCAGCAGATGTTCTTATGATATATCTCCACAGGAGTTGCCACTGAAAGCTATTCTGTTTGTTCATCTTCAAATTTCATCCTCAGTTGCAACAACTCTTCCAAGATGGGCGTAAGGGCACTTACTTTTAGACCATATTATACTGCTCGTATAAAGTCAGAATTATTATATTAACATTTCAAGCTCTGGAAGGTAGATTTGAACACTACCGTATGAGTACCAGGGAAAATGAGGGGATGTGGAACTCAAATGAATTGCCCAGGAAGCAATAACTTTTCACTTTTTATATATTCTGCTATATGTTTTATTAACATCATAGAGAATGAGTTGTTCCCAATGACACCTGAATATAAGATATACATTTCCACTATAGTGTATTTTTAAATTTTATTTTAATTGACTTTAAGATGAAGGGCAGAATAGAAATACTTGGAAGTATTTATTTATTTATTTATTTATTTATTTATTTATTTATTTATTTATTTATTTATTTATTTATTTATTTATTTATTTATTAAGAAATTTATATCCCACCCTTCACCAAATGGTCCCAGGGTGGGTTACAAGAAGAATAAAACATATCAAATATTAAAACATAATTCAAAAATATAACCCCCTCACTTTTATTTTATTTATTAAGTAAACAATAAATAAAATAAAAGTGCCAATAAGAGAGTAATTATTGAGCACAAAGTAAGAAAGGTGGTTTATGACTACAATTAGAACAATATTTATTTATTCATTTGTTAGTTAAAATACAGTGATATAGAAATATTAGTGATATAGAGATATTTAAAACCTAATACAATAACATTGTGTCACTCTAGGACAAGTTATCGTCCTTGAGAAGAGATCTAGTTAAACACTAAATGAGAAATATAATAAAGTATTTAAAGTTGTGAATATTGTCCTTCCTACCCTTTCTATGGGATGGTAACAATAAAATCAAACGGTTAACAGTTGTTAAAGTTTTGTGCCATTGAGGCTCCCTATAATCTGGATTTGATGGCTGAAGACACCATTGTAGACCCCTTTAATGGGGTCTACAGGAAATCCGGATTATAGGTCCTGAAGGACCCATATGATCCGGATTTCCCTACCTCTGGTGGAAACAAATGTGGCTTTAATGGGGTCTGTAGTGGAAATGGGGTCATCCTGCTCTGAACCTAATGTTACACCCTTGGGTACTTTATCTTAATCGAAAATTGCATGAAATTGGTTTGTATCAACAAATCAAAGTTTAACTTGATCACTGTATCATAATGCCCAAACCAGTTCAGTGTTACATTTCCTAATTAATGGTGCCACCTTGTATTTACGGTTCTGTTGTCTGTGTGTCATTGTTATAAAAAGTGGCCAAGATACGTGACTAGTTAAGAGAAATGTTTGCTAATTCAATAAACAGTAGCCACCTACTATAAGCAAAAATTTTATTAGCCTATGAATAGTGAAATATATAAGCAGTTTGTATACAAATGAAATTTCTAGATTTAAATGAAAATGTGTCATTGAACTTAATAATTTATCTGTTTTGGAATTATAATATGTCATTCTAGTGCCAATTAGTGGTTTTCCTGTATTTATAATAAACTTGAACTTCATAAATATTAATATACCATCATCTACATAAATGGTGACTTTCTGTGAATAGAGAAATTTTTGGGGATTGTCACCAGAGCTTTTAATTAAATATGAGGCAGTATAAATAATGTATAGGGGCACTCTAATTCTTTCCTTCCTGTATAACTTTGCATATAGACGGTCTTATGTGCAGACTGTGACAAACTTCTTCTATTTTGTCACCAAGGATAGTAAATGGCTAAGGTATGTAGTCACTCTAGACTAGGGGTGTCCATGAATATTCGTAGGCATTCAAAATTCATCCAAATGTGCTGAATTTCGATATTCAAACTCAAAAATAATGTCCCAAAAATTGAATGTCAACATTCAAATCGAATTTTGAATTTTGGATCTAGTCGTTCAAATTATCTGCACATTTTTATGTGTACAGGTTCTTTCTCGCATCTGTACGCATTTGTATGGATCTGTGCGGGACAAAAATGGGTTGCATACAGGATAACTACGGCATGCATACGGATGTGTACCAATGCGTACACAATGTGTACGGATGTCAGGAAGATGCATGCAGGCACATACGAATGTTGTCGACATGTTGTCATATGTGCAGATTCAAATAAAAAATTCAAATGAATAGATTCAAATTTGGCAAAAACAAATTGAATCTTGTTAAAGTCAAATCTAACAGATTCAAATCAAACTGAACTTTTGAGTATTCTATTCGATTTGGATAGAATGCAAAAAAACAACAACCCACATTTGTGCACATCTCTACTGTAGACTACAGTGAAAATCAGGAAATTCCCTTGAACATGAACCAATTATTTTGTTCAATTAAGCCGTTTACCAAACAAATTTGACTTGCACACACCATTTTCATTTGGGCACATATCTGTTCAGTGTCCACACTTGCAAGTGTGATGTTCTTTGGATTCCCCATGCAATCATTTCCTCTTTCATTCTTGTAGGTCTGCATTATGTGACCCAGTGGGATGGGTACCCCAGATGGAGTCACAATCTATTAGTTCATTTCATTTAACTATGCCTGTAAACATGCATGCATATAGAAACATTCAGGATACCCTATAATAATTCATTATTTGGGATATTTGAGACCTGGTTTTGTTTGCTTTTGTCTTGATTCAGAAAAAACAAACTCATCGTTTAATTGTATTTTTAGTCGATTTAACTGTGTGTGAAATATGTTATTTTTTAAAACATTTTTTAACTTTGAGTTTTACTAATGAAGACGATTACTACTACTATTACTAGTATTACTAGTAACAAAACATCAGGCCATGATCCTAAGCGTTTAAACCAGAATTTGAACATGACTTTCTACTTCAGTTTTGCATGTTTAATTAGTTGTGTGCTAATTGCTTAATAACAGGACAAATTCATTAACGCCAAGGACACAGATTCACTTACGGTTCACACCAAGCATCTCATTTGTATAAGACTTTTACACATTTAAATAGTGGTGTCTCATCACTATCATAACCCCTCATGGAAAAGAATCAGTGGGTAAGACCTGTTCCTTAATTATGAATCATTAAGGAACATGACTTTGAAATGACAATGTTTTCTTTAATTATGCCGCATAATTTCATTGTGGTCATTGGAAGAAGGGATTTGATAATAAATGAGACATGATTATATCAGATGCTGGCCGTAGACTCAAATATTGGTTTCATTTGGATGAAAATGGAGTTCAGTAGAAAAGGGATAAGTTTTGCTCCTTCTTTTGCTTGGATTTGCCACTTGTGTTTCCTATGCATGTTCAACAACTTTAATCAATCAAAGAATTTATCGATTAGTCTGAGGACTGTATCATGAACTACAGAATAATATCAACGACACTGACTTCTACTAACATTGTGTATGAAGTAATGACAGTTTCAGCTGGACAACCATAATGTATCCTCTTATGACAGCTTCTTCTGACCAGAGTTCTCAGAATTTTAAGTTATTTTTGGACAAAATAGATATGAAGTTAGTAGTGAATATCCAGGGAAAATAGCCAAACCAAGATGCTTATGAATAATTTGATTAAGTAATTAATATAAAGAATAGATTCTGACTGAATCATCATGATGTTTGCCTGGGAAAGAAGAAAAATGGTAAACAATCTTATTCTTACTGTGAAAAAGTTGATTATGAACTAAGGGAAAATGCTGAAGACTCAGTGATCCTATTTTATTGTATTAGGCAGACAAAAAAATCCCCTTCTAATTCCTCTTTTGTGAATTTGATATCTACGCTTAGACAAAAATCTAAACTGGGAGTAAAACAGGAAGCATCCAAAAAGCTAGGGAAAATGAGTCTCAGGATGCCGAATGAAAAGGAAAATATCTCAAAATTCCATATAAAATGATGATGATGATGATGATGATGATGACGATGATGATGACGATGATGATAAAATGTGGTCAGCAAAAATATACCCAGAAAGTCAGAAAAAGTTTGAAGTGTAAACTGAATGGCAGCAGTATCATTAAAGCCATCAACACCTGGGCCATATCCGCCATGAAGTACACTGCTGGAATAGTAAACTGGACCCAAGTTGAACTGGATACCCTGGACAGAAAGACAAGAAAACTAACGACCATCCACTCTGCACTTCACCCAGGTAGTGATGTCGACAGGCTTTACCTGCCCAGAAAATCAGGGGACAGGGGACTTCTGCAAGTGAAACAAATAGTTGAAGAAGAAAAACATGCACTAGCAGATACAAGAAAGACAGTTCCTGAAGAAAATTGAAGGCAAAATCACAGAGGAAAAGACTTGGATGTAGCTTACCAATGGGACACTGAAAAAGGAGACAGAAGGTCTGATATTAGCAGTTACTATTAGAACAAATGTTATCAAAGTCAGAAACGAAAAGTTGACGATAGATCCCAAGTGCAGACTCTGAAACCATGGATCACACACTAAGGCTGCGTCCCCATGCTGGCCATCTGGCACACTTTGGGTGCTGTTTGGGCATACATGGGCCGGGCATGGAACCAGGCATGCATTTTGGGCATCCCCATGACATTTCCTTCAATGCGGGACAGGTACGGGTTGGGCGTGGATGGTGGTGTCCCCATGCGAAGCGTGCCAAACCCTGGTACGGGGGAGCAGTGCCACCACCACCACCACCATCATCCTATCTCTTCCCCAGTTCCAAAGATGGCCACTTGTCTAGGTCAGCTTAGCCATTGCATTGTTGGTGCCCAAATTCCAGGGATATGGAAAAGTGAAGAAGCTGTAGGAGAAGAATAGCTTCAGCCTTCCTTGAGAGAGTGAGAACAGGGCTGATCCCTCTGCCTTGTGAATAGAATCATAGAATGGTAGAGTTGGAGGGGACCTCCTGGGTCATCGAGTCCAACCCCCTGCTCAAGGCAGGATCTCCTAAACCATCTCAGACAGATGGCTGTCCAGTCTCTGCTTGAAGACCTCCATCGAAGGGGAACCAACCACCTCCCGTGGCAGCCTGTTCCACTGGTTGATCGCTCTTACTGTTAGAAATTTTTTCCTAACATCTAAACTAAATCTTTTCCCCTGCAGTTTCACCCCATTGTTTCTAGTCCTTCCTTTGATATCAATTTGGAATTAAGCCTGGGGCTGCCTCCATTCCCAAGGCACTGGGTCAGAAACTGTCCTTATATGAATCTGTGCCTGTCAGAATTACTTAGCTAGTACACTGAACAGCCACGGAACTTTATGTCCCCCTCCGGCGACTTACCTCTGCGATACAGGTTTCCCTGGTGCAAGGGGAGAGACACCAGGACACTTCTATTTTAAAATCTGAACTCTTCACCAAAGCATTTGCAAAAGCAAAAAATAAGAAGAAAATGGGAGTTTCTATCCCCCCCCCCAAAAAAACCTTGTTTATATTGGAACCTGTTCACATTAGTATGTTTCAGATATTTGGGGACTTGGACCTTCTGCTGTCGCTCCACTTGCAGAAAGGGGTTAGAGCAGAAGCATGGAGGTCAGTTAGTGAAACAGGGTCCAAAGCTTGTGGTCTTAACTTCGGAGGAAGAGAGGAGGAGGAGGAGGTTGGTTTGTATACCACACTTTTCTCACCCTTAAGGAGACTCAACGTGGCTGATAAACCTTCTGTTCTTCTCCCATGACACCCTGTCAGAGAGGTGAGGCTGTGATTGCTCAGAAAGAGAGCTGTGACTAGTCCAAGGTCACCCAGCTGGCTTCATGGAGGAGTGCGGAATCAGACTGAGAAACCTCCAGATAAGAGTCTGGCACTGTAACCACAAGACCAAACTGGCTCACAGAAGAAGAGTCGGCTTTTCTCACCCTTTAGTGGGATTCAAGATGGCTGACAAACCTTCTGTTCTCACCCTTAAGGGCACTCAAAGTGGCTGACAAACATTCAGACAGACTCCCCACAATAGACACCCTGTGAATAGGCACAATAGACACTCCTCCATGAAGCCAGCTGGGTGACCCTTGCTAGTCACAGGTCTCTTTCTGAGCTCTCACAGCCTCACCTACCTCACAGGGTGTCTATTGTGGGGAGTTTGTCTGAAGGTTTGTCAGCCATTTTAAGTCCCCATAAGGGTGAGAACAGAAGCTTTGTCAGCTGCCTAGAGTCCCATTCAAGGGTGAGGAAAGTGGGGGATAAAAAGCCGACTTTTCTTCTGTGACTTTGGTCTAGTGCTTAGAGTGCCGGACTCTTTATCTGGAGGTTTCCCAGTTTGATTCCACACTCCTCCATGAAGCCAACTGAGCGACCTTGGGCTAGTCACAGGTCTCTTTCTGAGCTCTCACAGCCTCACCTCCCTCACAGAGTGTCTATTGTGAGGAGTAGAATAGAAAGTTTGTCAGCCACTTTAAGTCCTGAGACAACAGGGCCAAGATAATTGGCGGTTTTGCTGTGTGTCTAGAGCCGTGACCATCGCTTTGGAATTCATTTACATTCGGTTTGCAGAGGAGAGCTTTCTGGGGCTCCGGGGACCTGATACTTCAGATTTTAGGAATGTAAGAGCAGAATGCACTTGGAAACAGCATTCTCTAAGGCAGATAATTTAGTAATAAATATCTGAGCGGCCAGTCAATGCAATCTGGCTATCTACCCTATTTTTAATGTAATTGCGCATCAGGAGCTATAAGACGCTGTTGGCCAGCAAAAGTGTTTATCGATCAGACAGCATGACTCCTTTCCCCTTTTGTTATTTTTGTTCTGTACCTGGCCTTCGGAGAATGCGCGAGCTTGCACATGATTTATTTTTGATCACTTAGATGTTTTACCTGCGAGCTCTTCTAAGTCGGTTGGGCCCTCTCTCCTGGGGGGCCACATAGCACCCAGTAGGGGTGTGCATGGATATTTGAAATCCGATCAAATTCGTTCGAATGCGGACATTCAAAGTCGAATGGAATGTCTTCATATTGGAGTTCAGACATTCAAACGGATTTCGAATGTTCCAAAACATTCATTCGAATGATTTGAATCATTCAAATGCACAGATACGTATGTATTACAAATATTATACGTATTTGCGCTTATAATACAGGATGAAAATGGGATGCATACGAAATGCATACAGATACATATAACACATTCGAATGTTGTCGCCATTTGTACCTTTAAATGGGAATCTAACATTCAGATGAACAGATTTGAATGTAACGGATTCGAGTAGGTTTTTTTAGCATTCAGATTTCAAACATTCAAATCGAAGTGAATATCCCTTAATGAGATATTGCTACTTTTCCTTGTAAGCCTAAAGTTCCAATTAGATATATTATGGGGCCACCAGTGAGGGAGACCTAAGGTACCCACGCTGCGGAAATTTCCCCTCGACACAAGGGGCGTGCACAAATGTGGTTTTTTTGCATTCAGATTCGAGTCAAACCAAATGACAAAACATTCAATTCGATTTGAGTGCTTAAAATCCAAATGCTAAGAAAACTATTCGAATCTGTTACATTCGTTCGAATGTTAGATTCGTATTTAAAGATACGAATGTCGACAACATTCATATGTGTTATGTGTATCTCTGTGCGTTTTGTATGCATCCCATTTTCATCCTGTATTAGAAGCGGAAATGTCATACATACATATCTGTACATGTGAATGATTCGAATGAATGTTTCAGAACATTTGAATTTGAATAGAATGTCTAAATTCCAATGTGAAGACCTTCTATTCAAGTCCAAATGTCCACATTTGAACAGATTTGGTCGGATTTCAAATGTTTAGAGTATTCGTGCACATTCCAACCCAACACACCCTGTAGCTTTTATCCAGATTACTCTGTTTTGCACCAGGTTGACATTTATCTAAACCTTTTAGAGGTAAGGGATACCTTTCCGTGTGCTATTTTATTAGACGGTTTTGTTCCGATCCTAAAGATCTGCCGTATGTGTGTATTTTTCTCTGCACTGCTGTGAGGTTTGGAATCAAGTGCTTTTTGATGTTAAATGTGCAAATAAGTAGTAACAATAGTTGGCGGATTCCTAGCAGACATCTGGGAGAAGAGCCGTCATGGTTTGGTTACCTTGGAAACCTGGCAGCCATCTTCTCCCATCAGTGACACTTATGGCATTGTATCTATGGCGAACTCATTGGAGTTGGTCGCGCCAAAATTTTTTCCCCACTTTTGAGTATTTATTTGCATCAAAAGAAGGAAATAAATATCTTTCTTCTGATACGTCTCACCTTCTTCAAAGCTCCACACAACTGAGATATGGTTCTTCAGTACAGAAAAATAACTCACATAAATGTTGTTAGGATATGATGAGGGGTGAAAAAAATAAATGGAATCTTCTGTTGGATCAAACCAGTGACATATCTGATCCAGTGGATGGACTTTGGCCAATAACTTGTATATGGAAGGTCACAAGCCAAAGCAGGCCCTTAGGAGCTGACTACTTCCTGTCTATGAGGAAGTCACACCCCTAATGGAAGTCAGACTAACATTAACAGGATTGGAAGCTCACAACATTCAGAGGTTGCATATTTCCTGAACCTTAAATAGTTTTAGTCCATCTCTGCATTTCCGTTTACGCTTTTTCCTAATTCCTAATATATCTTTGGGTGTGATCAGACACAGTTAAAGGGGTACCCCATTGATGAATTTGAGGCAGACATAAAATACAAAAAAAGAAAACAAACCCACCCTTCCCAAGTCCTGAATCCTCTGAATATGCATCCCTTTTTCAAGGAGGAAATAATCACTCTGAGGATTACTTTTTTGTGGAAGGGGGATTGGACACTTTTTCATGTATCTGCAGATGGGATGATCCTCTGTAATGAGGCGGCTAAGAAAAAGCTGCCTGATTGCACCTTTTGAGATGGTTCCACTTGCTGTAAGTCTGTCTGCTTCGTAACATCAGCCACTTAATTAGTAAAAATTAAAGGACTGCTCATTGGACAGTTTTTCACAACCCTACTGCCTTGTTTTTGTCTCAGTAAACTTGCTCTAATGTGCATTAAAATTTCTATCAAAGGACCATCAGTAAGTGTACTAGAAAGTCATTTCCAAGTAGTAGTAGTAGTAGGAGGAGGAGGAGGAGGAGGAGGAGGAGGGGGAGGAGGAGGAGGAGAGTTGACTTCTATACCCCACTTTTCTCACTTATGTAAAGGGACTCAAGGCAGCTGACAAAACTTCTATTCTTCTGCCCACAACAGTCACCCTCTGACATAGATGAGTCCATGAGAGCACAGAAGGAGAGCTGTGACTAGCCCAAGGTCACCCAGCTGGCTTTGTGGAGGAAGAAGAAGAAGAAGAAGAAGAAGAAGAAGAAGAAGAAGAAGAAGAAGAAGAAGAAGAGTTGGTTTCTCTACCCTATTTTTGTCACTCATCTAAGGGGACTCAAAGCGGCTGACAAGCCTTCTGTTCTTCTCCCCACAAGAGAACAGCCTGTGAGGTGGGTCGGGCTGTGAGAGCTCAGAAGAGAGCCGTGGCTAGCCCAAGGTCACCCAGCTGGCTTTGTGAAGGAAGGCAGAATCAAACCTGGTATTTCCAGATAAGAGTCCAGCTCCCTAACCACTTGACCAAAATGGTTCAGTCAAAGGTGAAAAAGACTTTTTAAAAAAACCTTACATCTTTTGAATGCCTACATATGCTGCTGGGTAATATATGGCTAAATGTTTCATTTGACCAATATCTTTAGATCTGTAGAAAGTCTTATCAGACATAATTGCCCTGACTTTCCAGTAACAAAGCTTTCCCATTTCCTAAACAATGAAAAAGCTTACCTTGTGATTTATAGCAGAAATATTGAGTGCAGGGAACATTGCTAGCTAGATAGTTAAATGAAACTTCAACATCCAAAATTTATAGCATTAAACTTACTGTGTCTGTTCTCTAATTTATCTGCCTTATTGACCTAATCCTGATTTGGATATGAGACATACTGATTCACCTGACTGCATGCTCCTGGAACCAACAAATCTTACATTAAATGATTTTTTTGTTTAAATGGTCCTCTACTGTGGAAAATGTACACCTATTAGGAGTGTTTATCTTACTTTAGATGTACAATTGCAGCACAGACCAGAATTTTTACCAGGTGAGCTATGTCTGAAGGAATTGACAGTGCTTTGAAAGAAGATGAAGAGGTGGACTTTCCACCCTGCTTTCCTCACCCATTTAAGGGGACTCAAAGCGGCTGACAAACCTTCTGTTCTTCTCCCCTCAACAGAACACCCCATGAGGCTTTTATGAAGGAGGGTGGGATTGAACCCAGTATTATTTATTTACTTATTTATTTATTTACATTTTTATTCCACCCTAGCCCTGGAGGTCTCCGGGCGGGTAACAACATCTAAAACCAAACATCATTAAACATCATTAAAACAGTAACGGCATCTGCAGTGGGAAGAGACAAGTGTCTCCCCGTTTAACTGAAGGCCAGTGCAAAGAGGTGCGTCTTCACTGCCTTCCTAAATGTGTACAATGAAGATGATAGGCACACCTGAAGGGGGAGACGATTCCACAGCCTAGGGGCCATCACTGAGAAGGCCCTCTCCTGGGTGGTTCCCTTTTGCTGCTGAGGGTGGTGGGACAACCAGGAGGGCCTCCCCTCCAGATCTTAAGGCACAGGCAGGTTGCTATGGGAGTAGCAGACGTTCCTTCGGATATTTGGGTCCCAAGTCATTTAGGGCCTTATATGTTAAGGTCCTAGAATTGGGCTTGGCAGCAAATTGGCAGGCAGTACAACTCTTTTAAGATCAGCATGATGTGCAACTGGCCAGTTGTCCTGGTCAGCAATCTAGCTGCTGTGTTCTGCACTAGCTGCAGCTTCTGAACTGTCTTCAAGGGCAGCCCCACGTAGAGCCCATTACAGTAGTCTAGTCTGGAGGTTACCAGAACGTGCATAACTGTGGTATCCCCAGAGAAGGGTCCAGCTCCCTACCCACTAGACCAAACAATGCAGTGTGAGACAGGATGCCTGTTCCAGAAAGGCTTTTCTTATGTTCTCATGTTTACCTAGCTATTTCCTCAAAAAAAATCATAATAATGTTAATGATGGAAACAATTTCAAGTTCGTCTTTAAGAACTTCTCCTGCCATATATTCGTTAATCTGTATTTATTCCTTCAAACCACACATGCTATTGCTTTACCTTTCAGTTTGCTCTAGTGGTTAGGAAGCTGGACTCTTATCTGGGAATACTGGGTTTGATTCCGCCCTCCCCCATGAAGCCAGCTGGGTGTCCTTGGATGAGTCACAGCTCTCTTCTGAGCTCTCACAGCCCCATCCACCTCACAGGGTGTTCTATTGTAGGAGAAGAACAGAAGCTTTGCCAGCCACTTTGAGTCCCCTTAAATGGGTGAGAAAAGCGGGGTAGAAAAGCCAAATGTTCTTCCCTTTCTCCTTCTCACAGTGGGCCACCAATTGCTTCTAGGCATCTCAAGCAGAAGCCTTCACCTGTTTTCAGTTCCTTCCAAATGGCCTTATAAGTATCCTACATGTCTCTCCAACCTGGAGGCAGTACATGAACTCCTATCCTAGTAGCCATTGATACACCATTCCCCCATGAATGTATCTAATCCTCTTACAGCCATCCAGACTGGTTGGCATCCCCATTTCTTCTGGGAGTAAATTCCATAGATCAATGACTGTCTGGGTGGGGGGGGGGGGAAACACCTCCCCTTACCAGTCTGAATCCTGTTGCCCATCAGCTTCATAGAGTGTCCCATGGTTCTGCTGTTAGTGTGTCAGAGAATACAGTTTTTTCTCTATCCACTCTTTCCACACCCTGCATGGTTTGTGAGCCAGTTTGGTCTAGTGGTGAAGGTGCCAGACTCTTGAACCCGCGCTGTCGTCGATTGCTATGGAACTCCTTAATGCGAACTACGATTTGCATTAAGGCTGCCCTGAATCAACTCCGAGGTATTGGCAGCCCATGGGGACAAGGCCATAGTCTGTAGCTTGAAACAGCTTTTCTTAGGTTCTTGGATTCTTCTTTTTTTGTGATGCTTCTGCAATGTATCTACCTGCAAGTTTTTAAATCCAATTTCCTCTGTCCTGAAGTGTAGCATTTTGGTCTTGGCTGATATAATGGTTAACCATTTTTACATGCCCATCTTCTCTCGTGACAGGCCTTCGGAGCTTGGAAGTAAATGTAAAGTATCTAAAATTGGAGCTTTTTTTTTTTTTTCATTGATCCCAGGGACTGTATGTATCTTTGCCCTCCTTCTTTTCCTGCTCCGAGAACTTTAAAGCAGCGTTCCGTTATCTTTAGTTTTGTCCAAGGTAGAGAGGGAAGCCAGAAGTTTCGATAAAACAAGCTACAGTTCCCTTTTGCGCTATTTTAGATTGTTCTTTCATTTCAGCAAAGGAGAGGAAACGTTCCTTCAGCCTAAGTTTTCCGTTAGTGCCTTTGAATATTAAACTTTCTCCAAGGTAGCTCAAATAGCACTTTGGGGCTGTCCCCAAGGAATAAAAAGTCTGCCAAGACTCTCCTTTTGCCTCTGAGCGCCCCCAAGCCAGGGTTTTTAATGAGGTTCCAGTGCTACAAAACATGGAAATCGCGTGACAAAATACATGCACTTTAAACAACTCTTCCAGCGCTCTTTCTGGAAGTCACGGGTTTTCCTCGCTACATTTACCTTGAGGACGCTCCGTGGCAAAAGGGGGGGGGGATTGCCGCCTGCACACACAGCAGAAACAGAAGCAGCTTCACTTTCTAAACCTCAGAAGTAAAGAGCCAGAATCACGCAGAATTGCAACATTGTTGCAATCGCTGTGAGGTGTGAAATGGGTGGATTATTGCTAGGGGTGGATTTTAAAGCGATAACAGGGAAAGTGATGAGTGAATGAGCGAGCGATCGTGCGCTGGACAGGGTGGATTTTTGAAAGCAATAACAGGGAAAGTGGTGAGAGTGAATGTTTTCCAGCACGAGAAGCCATTTCGGGGGGGGGGCGGAGAGATCTGGGAGACGAACAGAGAGCCGATCGCTGTTTCTCCTTTGCACTTGTCAGGGATTGTCAGCGCTCGTGCGCTGGGCAGGGTGGATTTTTGAAAGCAATAACAGGGAAAGTGGTGAGAGTGAATGTTTTCCAGCACGAGAAGCCATTTCGGGGGGGGGAGAGATCTGGGAGACGAACAGAGAGCCGATCGCTGTTTCTCCTTTGCACTTGTCAGGGATTGTCTTCCTGGTTGTGGCCATACCGAGTGCAGTCCCTCCCCATTCCCGCTGGCACCCTATGAACAAGAGCAGGGGCGGGGAGAAAAAGATGCACGCAAAGAAAACAGGGATCCTATGGGGACGAAAGGTGCGTTAAAAACACGCATTTTCCTGAGCCTCATGCGGACGCTTATTCCTGATTTGCATGGCACTTTTAAAGTCCACTTCAATAGAGTGACAGTAGAGTGACAGTGGAGAAGTAAATAAGTCTTTTGGGGATGCAGCCCTAATCTCCCCCATTTTGCTAGCGCTGGGGAGAAAGAAACCACACAAGATTTGTCACAGATGGTCAACTGAACTTTCTGCCATAGCGGCAACCCGAATTGAGGGTTTTTCAGATTGCCACTTTAAATAGGAGTCAGTAGAAAAATACTGTTTGGCGTATAATAGGGTCCTTGATAAGTATTTTCAGATATATATTCTAAACACAGAGATGAACCTACGAACAAAAGTAAGACCCAGGTGGAAGAGTTAAAGGATGCATTTTCCTGCCGCAGAATCTGCTGGTGGCCATGAAGATTAGGCAAGGACCAGCAACTGATGGTTACTGGTCATGGCAGGCTCTGCAGACCAGATTCCAGGAAGCAGGGGTGCAAGAAATGAAAAGTGTGATCGTGACCCTTTCCACACTGTGCATTTTTCTAGGATAGTTGGGTCTAGTTGGGTTTAGGAGCCGGACTCTTATCTGGGAGTACCAGGTTTGATTCTTACCGTCTGACCTACCTCACAGACACCCTGTGAGGTAGGTCGGACTGTAAGAGGTCAGCATGAGAGCTGTGACTAGCCCAAGGCCACCCAGATGGCTTTGTGGAGGAGTGTGGAATCAAACTGGGAGTCTACCAGTAAGAGTCCAACACTCTAACCACAAGAGTTCATATTTCTCCAGGTGCCTCCAGCGTTGAGTTTGCCCAAAAATCTATGCAAAAATTAAGTGAAAAGTAATTTTAAAAAAGCAGATTCAAGAGGACCCAGAAATCAATTTGAAAAGGTGGAGATGCTTCAAAATCAAATTAAAGCTTTGTAATATTTATGTAGGGGGAGAAAGAAAAAAAGAATGAAAACCTTCACCATCAATGCATAGAGCATCTGTAACTGCAATTACTGACAAATAATTCAGAAGTCTTTATTGTCTGCATTGTAAGCAGTGACTTATTGCTTCTTTCAACAAATAAACAGCAAAGCACCAAAACCTAATTAAGATGCTAATCAATGCTGAATGTTTAGATTGCTTTCATGTCAATTGCAAGGAAACACAGAGTTATCGGAGCCCAGAGAAAAGTAATGAAGTCATTTTAAAATACAAATACGGAGACCAAGAACGCGGCTCTTCCCAGATGCTTTCTACCTCTACTTCTTTCTCTATTTCATGTGCAAAACAAATTTACCACCCAATTTTGTAGCTTTTCCAGCAGTGCAGCTACTCCTAGGGTGGAGTTGCATCACATATCTGAGAAAACCCCACTGCAGTAGGGAAGTGCACAAATAGGTTTTTTTACATTCAAATTCGAATCAAATATCAAAACATCCAGTTCAACTCGAATGTTTAGAATCTGAATGCAGCAAAATCCAATATGAATTGAATACATTCGAATCTATTTCTTTGAACGTTGGATTTGAATCTGACCCCCAAAAGTGGACTGAGGCTGGATTAAAACTTGGGCATGAACTCAGCCTAAGAAGAGAAGGGTGTGAGCGGTCAGACCTGAAGATGGCCTGGAGAAGCTTTAAGATGAAGGTGTAACCACGAATGGGGTGCACAGATGCAATTTTGGGGATTCGATTCAATTTGAATATCCAAAAATTTGATTTGATTTGGATATTTCAAATTGAAATTTACCCACATCCGAGTCGAATTAAGCAAATGCGAATCTGTTCGTTCGAATTTCCGATTCAGATTTGCACTTAGGAATGTTGACAACATTCGTATGTGCCCTTATGTATCCTGCACGCATCTGTATGCATCCACACACATCTGTAGGCATCCTGTATTTATCCTGCATGGATCCCCGCTTTGTCCTGTACAGATCCACACAAATGCGTGCGGATGCGAAAAGGCTGTATATGGTCAAGTACACATCATGTCCGAATACCCATACCAATGTCCGAATAATTCGAACGAACAGATTCAAAAATTCAAAATTCATTTGAATGTTTAAATTTGAATTTATAGACATTCGATTCGAATTCAAATGTCCAAATTCGAACAAATTCAGTAAAATTTTGAATGTTTCGAATATTCATGCGCAACCATAGTCGCCACAGCCGAAGCATGATTGGTTTTAAGGCCTGGTTTCCATGTGGTTTAGCAATGCGACAGTAATGGGGCACATAGAAAGGAGCCAATTTAAAATCCTGCATCTGAGCACTAAAGACCTATTCTGCACAATAATATTTGATTGATTTGCTTTGTCATCCGTCAGTCATCTCTCTTAGATCTACACACATCACCTGCCATTTATTTGAGTCAGGTAACTCATGATATCATTTGCAAGCCAACGTGCTTCATTAAACATACCTCCTACAATATGGCTGGATCATTAGATGGGATGGAGACAAACCATTCTAGCCCTAATCCACTAGGAAGGTTGGCGGAGCCCCCACGTATGTATTGCATAAATGCTTTGCTAATTGGGATCCATACTTCTTTTTCTCACAGGGAGGGAAGCCGTTTCTCTGCCTCTCTCTCTTACTTAAGTCTGTCATTTAATGTATAGAAGCCACAGCTCAATAATGCTAATTCATAACGATATGAATTCATTACTAGAGGCGCAAGGTTTCTTTGCAGTTTTGAATTATTACCTCTGGGTTTAACAGAATATAAAATCAGTCATAAAATGAATGTTTCCATGAACTTTCCTTAAAGTGCAAATGCTAGGAAGGATTGGATTTCTGGCGTATTTGAGCCTCGGATAAAATTATGACATTTCTGGATCTGAACAGAAGCTGAAGAAACCCTGGTTTTTTCTTATCTGGGGCCTGTATACATTTGGCTTTATTCTGGAATATAGCCCAGAATAGGGGCCTGCTGTCCACGTGCTAATGTACGCTACAGCAGGGCCGTGGTCACACCTAGTGTGACAGTGAGCCAGTTTGGTCTAGTGGTTAGGGAGTCGGACTCTTATCTGGTAATACCAGGTTTGATTCTGCACTCCGCCATGAAGCCGGCTGGGTGACCTTGGGCTAGTCACAGCTCTCTTCTGAGTTCTCACAGCCCCACCTACCTCACAGGGTGTTCTGCTGTGGGGAGAAGAACAGAAAGCTTTGTCAGCCACTTTGGAGTCCCCTTAAAGGGTGAGAAAAGCCAGGTAGAAAATCCAACTCTTCTCCAACTCATCCATCCATCCATCCATCCATCCATCCATCCATCCATCCATCCATCCATCCATCCTTTCTCTCTCCCTCCCTTCTCTCTCTCCCTTCTTCCTTCTCTTTCTCTCTTCCTTCCTTCTCTCTCTCTTCCTTCCTTCCTTCTCCCTTTCTCTCTCTTTCCCTTTCTTCCTCCCTCCCTCCCTTCTTCCTCCCTTCTCTCCCTCCCTCCCTCCCTTTTGAAAGTGGTATACACATACTTTAAAAGTAAACTGGTAAGTTGCCCACTATAGCAAACACAGTCAAACAGGGATTTTCCAGACTTTGCAGAACTCTATAAATCTCACTGTTCCTTCCCAAAGGGCTCGTGGGTTTTGATCTCCTTGCGTCTAGAGCAGTGGAACAGTATCTTCAACTTGACAAACAAGCACAGAGCTGCCACATGTTAAAAGCGAAATGCCTTCTGTCCTGAAAGCAACCTGCTGGTGTGCCTTGAGGTCTCTCCTTTTCAGCTGTTCCCATCATCACCATGTGTACATATACCACCATTACTATTAGGTTGTTCTTAGGTACCAATGGGCTGTGGCCAGTACCTGGTTGACTATGTGTGCACTAGGAAAGTGCATGAATATTCGAAACGTTCGAAATCCAATCCAATTCACCCCTTAGCCCTAAACAATCAGAAAGAAATATATATCATCATTCTTTTATGTACATCTGCCAGGGTTCCCTTCCTGCATTTCCACCTGCATTAAGAGAACTTGAAACCACCGGCAGCGCTTAGGAAGGGGATTACAACTCAGCCCTTACGTCCTGAGAACTCGGCCTGAGATTCCTGCAGACCTCTTTTGCTATGGCTGTGCCATTTGTCTACCTGCAAATTGCCACCTTGAGAGCCGTCTGGGAGCGATTCGATGTAGGTGTGACAATTCATCATGAGCCTCGTTGAGGTTTTGCTTAGAAACGGTGGCAGAGAGGGAGGGAGAGAGAAAGAACTCTTATCAAGAAGTACCTCGCGCGTCCAAGAGCTTTGGCTCTGGGGTAGGGATGTGCACGAATATTCGTAGGCGTTCAAAATCCGATCCAGTGTGCCAAATTTCGACATTCGAACTCGAATAGAATGCGCCGAAATTAAAATGTAAACATTCAAATTGAATTTAAAATTTCGGATCTATTTGTTTGAATTATCCGGGCATTGAGGTCACCACCATGTGCCACAAACTGAGGCCACCCACCTGAATTTGAGGTCCCCACTGCTGCAAGGCCCTCACTGCAAGGCTCTGCTGCTGCCGCTTGCACCGCTGCTGCCACCATAAGGCCATGCTAGCTTGCTGTCACAAGGCTACGCCACCGCCAGTGTAAGCCCCTGCTAGGTCTCCGCAAGGCCCTGCCACTGACACCACGAGCCAGTGCCGCTGCAAGGCCCTGCCACCGCAAGGCCCTGTCAGGTTGCCACAAGGCCCCTCTGCTCTACCCAGAACAAGGCAGGCAGGTGACTTTGGCTGGCAGGGGCAGTAATTTGAGCTTGTGGCAGCTTTGGCCTGCGGCTTCGGCCGGTGGTGGCATTTTTTGGAAGCCGGCGGCAGTGTTTGCGATTATCTGCAGTTTCACATATCTGCCAGAGGAGCCGGAACGTATCCTCTGTGGACAAGAGGGTTCAACTGTATTCCAAATTAAAGCCAGGTGTGAAAACGCCTGCACATTCATAGTAGTGGTGGTTATAGAATCCATGGTGTGCATTACAGACACTGTGTACGATTGCAGCAAAAAAACCCATCCACTACATGTTCTGAACTTCACCTTACTTATTTTTATTTATTTATTATTTATATTTCTATCCCACCCTATACCCGAAGGTCTCAGGGTGGGTAACAGCATTTAAAATCCAATGCATTAAAACAGTAAACAATCTATATCAAAGCGATAGTATCTGCAAATTACTACCAGTGGCTACTAGCGGGAAGGGAAAGGTGTCCCCATTGAGCCAAAGGCCAGGGCAAAGAGGTGCGTCTTCACGGCCTTCCTGAACATATACAGTGAGGGAGCCTGATGCGCTTCAAGGGAGGAGATTATTCTGTAGCCCAGGGGCTACCACTGAGAAGGCCTTCCCTCAGGTGCCTACCCTGAAGGTGCGATCCAGATTGCTTGCTCTACCACTGAGCTACAGCCCACTCCCAGACTCCATAGGGTCCTGTATGCAGTTTTATTCACAGGGATACAGATGTGGTTTGCTCTTGCCTACTTGCAGGGAGAGGCTGGGGACTGAGCCAGCAATCTTTGGCTCCACCACTGGAGCTACGGGCAGGTTAAAATGAAATGTATCTCAGAGTGGCTGTCTTGGGTGGAGGGTTCCCGGCATTCCGTTGTCATGGCTGATTTCTGGGGTGGCTAAGAGACAGGACTTTGGGTGGGATAGCTCAAGGGCAAAGCTGCCCATCCCCCTGGATGTTCCATGGACATTCAAGGCTAGAAGTGGGTCTGCAATGGAGACAGGATGCGAACAAGAGGACCACGTGGTTTGGACTCCTGGACAGTTAACAGATCATGCACAGTGTAGAAAAGGTGGATAGAGAAAATTTCTTTCCTCTATCACACAACACTAGAACCAGGGGGCATCACTGAAGCTGATGGGTAGGAGAGTCAGATCAGACAAGGGGAAAGATTTCTCCACCCAGAGGGTCATCAGTCTATGGAATTTGCTGCCGGAAGAGGTGGTGACGGCAACCAGCCTAGATGGCTTTAAGGAAGGGTTGGGCAAATTTATGGACGACAGATGTATCAGTGGCTTCTAGAATGGATGCCTAAGTACATCTTTCAGGCTGGGGGGATAAGCAGGATGTCTCTGGGGCCATTTGCTGGGATTACAGAGCAGGAGGAGGTTTGCCCTTGTCTCTGCTTGGGATGCCCATGGGCCACTGGTGGGCCACTGTGTGCGACAGGATGCTGGAGTAGATGGCCCCTGGCCTGATCCAGCAGGGCTCCTCTTAGGTTCCAACCGCTCTCCTTCTTGCTTTGGGATTTCCCTGGTGCTTCAGAAGTAGAAGAGGAGAAAAAGCAGCTCTCTCCCCCCCCCCATGCGCCTGTGTGTGGGGGCACGCTGAGGGAAGAGCAGCCCGAGCAATAGTCGGGTGCCCCACGAAGTGGTTCAGCCAAGGGTTAATGGGCCCCACCTGTCCCATTTGCTGTTGCGCAGGTGGAGAGGACAGAGGACAGGTGCAGACGCGCCGCGCACCTTGATCCTAAGCACCACCACGACCAGCAGCGGCGGCGGCGGCGGCGGAATGGGGGGGGGGGCTCGGGGAGGCCATCCCCACGCGCAGCTGAATCTTAAACGGAGCGATTCCGGAGCGAGAGAGAGAATGAGAGTGTGTGTGGTTTGTGCGTAAAGATGACTCTTCCAGGGACTGGGCGAGAACTCCGGCTCAGGAGTCCCCCTCCTGGTGCTAACGCGCCCCCATCCCCGGGGGGGGGGAGCTTCCCAGCAGCTGCCCTCCCCGCCTAGTGGTCGTCGTGTGAGTTTGCGTGGACGGACGGAGCTGCCCGGCGAGGAGACGCAGGTGTGCCCGTTTGTGTGCGCCCAGGGCGCACGCGGAGACCCACCTGGCGTTCCACGAGGAGGAGGAGGAGGAGGAGGAACAGGGCGCGTGGACGGACGGACGGGGCAGGCATGCCCGGAGCCTGACAGCTGTTGGCAGCCGCAGGCGGGCACGGAGAATGTCCGCACGTGGCACGGAAGGAGGCGGGAAGGGGACGCGAGCTGCCCTTGGCTTCTCGCTTGCCCGCCTGCCTGCGCGCTGCCGCCGCTGCGCTCTCCAGGGCTCCGGCGGCCAACCATGAAACCCTGGCACCTCATTGCAGGCGTGGGAGATGCCCTGCAGGTAAGGCTGGCACAAAGGCTTTTCTGTTTTTTAAAGAGGACAGCGAAAGCGAGCGCTGGCTGGCTTGCGAGGAAATGCCTGCCTGCCTGCCCGGACAGGGCAGCGCAGGGCAGGAAGAGAAGCGCGCAGGTGGAAGGGAGACGTACATAGGTGGGGCTTTCCTCTGTGTGTGTGTTTGTGTGTGTGTGTGTGTGTGTGTTGCAAAGCAACGCACACATGGGCACACTGCTGGCCTGCCCGCGGCTTGCACGGGTGCCCTGCGCGGGTTCCGCCCTCGGGGTTGCGAAGGAAGGAAGGAAGGAAGGCAGCCTGGCTGGCTGGCTGGCTGTTGTGCCTCCTGGCCCCGACGGACGGGGGAAGAAGGGCCAGAAGGCGAGCGAGAGCTCCGGGGAAGGTACCCACGGCTTTGCCCCGACGCCTCTTGCTCGTGGGACTCCAGGCACGCCAGGCTTGGAGGAGAAGCGAGGTGCGGCGGGGGTGGGGGGTGGGAGGAGAAGAGGGAGGGTGGGAAGTTTGCACGCGTGTCTGCCTGTGCACGCGTGTACGCGCGAGCCCGTCGCGTGACAGCATCGCGACCTCGCCTGGGCTTCTTTCTCCCTTGTTGGATGGCTTCTCCTGTCTTGGATGGATCGGCAGCAATTCAGGCGACACGGGAGGCTCCTCTGCGTTGCGTGGGCTTCCTCCGGGCATCTCTCTCTGCCCCCCGCCCGCAGCCATCCCAGTCAATAGCTACAGCTTCTGCCCCGCGTGCAAGCCTTCTTGGGGGGGGGGGGGGATCGTTGATCCGTGCGAAGTTGCAAGCACTGGCTGGACTCTGTGCTCTCTGCTCCCTGCGAGGGGGGCTGCCAGAGGCTGCCCGAGCAAGCAGCACAGCTCTGGCCGCTGCTGGCAATGAGGGAAGAAGAGAGGGAAAATCCTGCACCCCCTTTCTGCCCCTGGGTGAGGTTCCCATGCGTGCTCAGCGGGCCCCGATTGCAAATCCGTTCCAGCTGTGCGGTCCTGTTTGCAAAGACCTAGGGCTTTCGGCTGTGCAACACGGTCGATGGCACAGAGGGTGAGGGGACCGGTGCGCTCTTCCGTGGGAGCTTCGTTTTCATGGCTGTGGGCTTAGAATGACGTTTTCCTGAAGCGATTCTCCCAGCCACTTCCCCCTGCCCACCCTGTATTCTCCTGGCATTTGACTATCCAGGAAACTTCTTCTAAAGGTGGTTTTGTGTTTCTGAGTTCTCTGGGAGGCAACAGAGAGGAAGGGATGCTTCTCCCATTGAACAAGTTTGGTCTAGTGGTTAGGGAGCCGGACTCTTATCTGGGAAGACCGGGTTTGATTCCTCTCTCCTCCACGAAAACCAGCTGGGTGACCTTGGGCTAGCCACAGCTGAGCTCTCACAGCCCACCCACCTCACAGAGTGTTCTGTTGTGGGGAGAGGAACAGAAAGCTTTGCCAGCTGCTTTGAGTCCCTTTAAATGCGTGAGAAAAGTGGTGTAGAAAAGCCAACCCTCCTCCTTCTTCCTCCACGCAAGCCAGCTGGATGACCTTGGGCTAGCCACAGCTCTCTCCTGAGCTCTCACAACCCCACCCACCTCACAGGGTGTTCTCTTGTGGGGAGAAGAATAGAAAGCTTTGTCAGCCACGCTTTGTTAGCTTTGTCAATAGGGTAGAAAAGCCACCTCTAATCCCATTGGACTTCTGGATGCCTTCAATGATATGAAGTGAAGCCTTTTACCCAAATAATAGTCCAGGGTTTCTCCTTTCCTTCCGTCTGTAGCTTTTAAGTGTGTGCCTTCCTTTTTTGCATTTTAAGTTGCATGCACTTTTTTTATTTTTCAAGATAAGTTGGGACTTAGCAGCTCAGACTGAGGACTTCTGCATTAGCAGCATGAGTTATGATCTGTCTCTCTGATACTACGGATCCCTGTACTGCTTTAGTTAATTTCCCTTAAAGAAAGAGAGGATGCTTGTTTTCTTTTCAATGCCAGAAGACGTGGAATACGTTGGCCTCTATTCATTCCAAGGCTGTCTGTGTACCTGGAAAAAAAAGGTGTCCTTTGAACCACCCTGTGCATTTTCACCATCGTTTTTATTTATTTTCTGATGGTCGCATTTCAATAAAAAGTTATCATGATTCCTCCCCACAGGAGACTAAGATTGTAAGGTTTCATCCCTCTACGCCAGCCCCGTCAGGTGTTGTTTGCTCTCCTCTCTTTTCTGTGGAGCTGAAAACTTTATGATGATGTAAAAAAAGATCTTACGTCTAATTCATGAAGTTACCCAAGTCATTTCTCCTTTCCCCGCTCTATCTGTGCTCCCTGCGTTGGTTCAGGTTCCGGTGCTCAGAATGTTACAAGGAAGTTGGACCAGGGATGTGCGTGGATATTTGTAAGATTTGAAATTCGTATGAATTTGGCTGAATTTGGAGTTTGGAATTTGGAATTTGAAGATTGAATCGGGTGCTTTGATGCATTCGTATGTAGCTTTGTGTGGGATATGTATGTGAGCTAGTTTGGTCTAGTGGTTAGGGAGTCAGACTCTTATCTGGGAATACTGGGTTCGATTCCTCCCTCCCCCACAAAGCCAGCTGGGTGACCTTGGGCTAGTCGCAGCTCTCTTCTGAGCTCACACAGCCCCACCTACCTTCATAGGGTGTCTGTTGTGGGGAGAAGAATAGAAAAGCTTTATCAGCCGCTTTGAGTCCCCTTAAATGGGTGAGAAAAGTGGGGTAGAAATGGCAACTCTTCTTCTTCTTCATATGGGACTGAACATTCATATCAGTTTTGAATTCTACCACATTCGAAGGGGAACTATTCAAGCGCATAAAATTTTTCTTCCATTCAATTCAATACGAATCGAGTTTAAAAAAACATTTGTGTACATCACTAAATTGGACCAAGATGATCTCCTTGCCTGTTGGCAAAATTGTGATATTTGTTGTTGTTTCCCTCACGTATTTGGATGCACTTTGAGAAGCCGAGGTGAAATTTGACTAAAAATAACAATAATAAGGAGAGCAATATTGACGCTTTTGGGTTTGAGCGAAACCCCGATCGTTGATGGTCAGAGAGTAAATCTAAGCTATGGGTGATAAGTGTTCGTTTCTCAGGGATTGAATTTTTGTGTATGTTTGTGTTAGGTTTGAGTTGGGATTGTTAACGTGCAAGGCAATCCCATGTATTCATACAGCAAAGGGAGTTCAGTTCAGGGCAGGTAGATTTGCTTCTTCCTAAAATGTGTACAAGATTCCAGTGAGACTTGTCTTGCATTAGTTCAGGTTCTTGCATTAGCAATTGAGTAAGGTCTCTTGGGCTCATTACTTTCCCCATATTTAGCCAACTATGGAAATCTTCCGATAAACATGGAAGGGATGATATTCTTATGAAAGGAAGGTTCCACTCTTCAAAGGTTACCTGTGTCTAATATGTTTTTGGTTTTGATTTGTAGCAGCTGATCTATAATTCCTGCAAGCAACCTTGACTTTTATGCTTCTCAAAACTCATTCATTGTCCCACTAAAGCAATTACTCAGCTTAGTTTAAAGGTCTGGTGAAAAGCAACCATGACCTGCCTAAATCCCTAATAATTTCAGCTTTTGCTCTTGCTAATATGTCACTTAAAAAAAAAAAAGTTCCCTGTATTATGGATTGTGAAAAGAAGCTGGAGATTTCATAAACTTCTAAGAACAATATTCTGTCATGGTTTTGGCCTTGGTTAACCCGAGAAGCTGGCACCCAAGACCAGCAGAAGACTTAAAATGAGTCTGTGTTTCATAATTGGCTACAACATTGCAATGAATTTAGGTCTGTTGAAGCAGAGAGATGCTTTGCAGTTGTACTTTGCAAAACCTTCCGTTTTTGTGCCCATAAAAAGTGCTAAATTATTTTGTCGGAAAAATGCTTGTCAACCAAAATGGGCCGGATTGTTTTCACAGCTTGACTTTTTCTTTCACTGTAGATATTTTTCTTAAGTTTTTTATCCAAAATGTGTCCCACTGGAATACAGAACGTGATTTACCTTCTGCAGGGAGAAAACATCAAGGTGACATATTGGGTAGCTTTGGTTTTTTGTTAAAGTTGCCCAATTTAGGGAAATTATTCATTGAGTTGAATGGGGTGTCTCTTCTAAGGGTGATGGAGACAAATAATGGTGTTATTTTTATTTTATTTTTGGTTTAATCCTTGTATGTTTTAAATGATTTTATCTTTTGTAAACTTGATACAGCCACGTGACTAATCAAATTCGCTTATTCATTTGTTCATTCTTTCATTTGTTCATTCATTCTTAAGTTTAATGCAGAGATTAAACAAGCAAAATAAACAATACCTATACTGTAATAAGAGTTTAAAGTTTGCCATAGTTGCTTAAATCTTATTGTTTTGAGTTATTCTCATCCAGTTATCTGCTTTCACTTATTTTTTAAATGAATCGAAAGGTCCAGGAATACTCTACCCAATTTGATGTATAAAAAGTAAAATAATATTGGATTTTTTTTTTTTAAAAAAAATCATTTTATGTATATTAATTTGAATAGGACATTCTTGGAACTTTTTAATTTATTTTTGCTGGTGTCTAGTTAATATGGTTTCAAGGTTTTGACTTATTTATTTGTTGTTGCCTCGGTCAAATAAACTGGATACTATATAAGTAATTCATCCTCTGTTCGCCCATAGTGAAGTTTTAAAGATTAGTGGTTGTGGAAGTCTGAACAGAAATAGTGTTTCTGCTTGCAGGCGTTCAGACGTGGAGCAAAAAGTTTGGTGACAATTTGGAGTCACGGCAAGGGCGATTCCACACTGGCCGTGATGCTGGACCAGTGACCCTAGTAGGCACCTCCCTTCCCAACATTGGTCTGGTCTAAGGGGGCCCCTGGATGGGGGTGGGGAAGAGAGGCTAGAGAGGTTAGTTTGCTTCTTGGTCCAGTATGCCTGCCAGTGAGGAATCGCCCAAAGAGGGGAGAAATATTGACCTATAGCCAAGGTACTTTTCAACTTAAACTATGTAGCTTTCTTTCTTTCTTTCTTTCTTTCTTCCTTTCTTCCTTTCTTCCTTTCTTCCTTCCTTCCTTCCTTCCTTCCTTCCTTTTTCTTCCTTCCTTGTTTATTCTTTGTTGGCTTCCTTCCATCCTTTCTTTCCTTCATGCCTTCCTTCTTTCTTTCTTTCCTTCCTTCCTTTTTCTTTCTTCTTCTTTCTTTCTTAGTATCTTGTATCCTTTAGTATTAAGCTCAGAGGTGGAGACTGTTATTAATGTATCACCGGTTTGTATAGTGTGTGTATGTATAAATATACAGATATATAGTACATACCATCCTAATTAGATTGTAAGCCTGAGGGCAGGGACCCTGTCTAAGATTAATATAATATTGTAACCCACCCTGAGACCTTTGGGGGTAGGGCAGGATAGAAATACAAATAAAAAATAATTCTCTGTATGTAAATAGTCCTAATGCCATCTAGACTGTCTGTCTGTCTGTCTGTCTGTCAGGATGCTGAGACACATCAATGCCTGACATGTATTATTCTGTCTGCATCCTTCGCTATTAAGCTCAAAGGGAGTTTATTTATTATTTATTTATCGCTTGCATTTTATCTATATTGTCAATGTGTCACCAGTTTCTCTCTCTTTTTGTCTCTGAGTATGGCATTTGGATGTTGGGGGACCACAGTTTACGGGTAGAATCATTACTTTTCTATCTAGCTATTCCTACAGAGAGTTGCCATTCCATAGTTTTAAGGTATGGCTAGGATTCCAGTTTTATACATCATGGCCAGGTCTGTTAAGGCTATGGTCACACCTAAACTTTATTAATCTGGCTTCAGTCTACTTTCAGAGCGAGAGAACAAATCAGCAAAGTGACCAGTAATTTTCTTCCCACATTATCTATCCCAAAGGTGAATTTTCTGAGTTAAGACTGAAAAAAGTGAGCCAGTTTGGTCTAGTGGTTAGAGAGCCGGACTCTTATCTGGGAATAGTGGGTTTGATTCCGCCTTCCCTCACAAAGCCAGGTGGGTGACCTTGGGCTAGTCACAGCTCTCTTCTGAGCTCTCACAGTCCCACTTACCTCACAGGGTGTCTGTTGTGGGGAGAAGAATAGAAGCTTTGTCAGCCGCTTTGAGTCCCCTTAAATGGGTGAGAAAAGTGGGGTGGAAAAGCCAACGCTTCTTCTTCTTCTTCTTTGCTGATGTATCCTCTTCCTCTGAAAGTGGACTGAAGCTGGATTAAACCTTAAATGTGTGTTCCCTGACTTTGAAGCATCTTGATTTTTAAACCATCTAATTCTGAATGGAAGAGAAAGTTGGGAGAATATATTTAAATATATTCCCATGGCTAGGATGTTTTCCTTTTTCCTTCTTAGAGCAGCAAGCAACCTAACATGAATGGAATATTTCAGGGGTCGATGTTTAATCTCACCCTTAGTGGCATATTTCAGTTTCTGTGTGGAAAACTGCTGAGGTCTTCCATTATTCAGTCTGTGTATCTTCCAATCTGACTTTTTTGTGGGGAGCTCAGAAATAAAATTGGAAGTGTAGCTTTTTTTTTCTCTAGGAAGGAAAATAACATCTCTTGCAGTTCAGATAGGCTGAATACTTAGAGGGTTTTTTGAAGAAAGCAGAAAAGCTTCTCTTCATCCTTTTCTTTGGAGAGATTTTTATGCATATGTTAATGAAATCTTTCAATTACCCAACAGATAGCTATTGTGGAAGATACAAAATTACTTGTTTCATTTGAGTTGCCTTCAAAGAGCAGACAAAATTCTGTTTTCCCAAATTAATTACCAATTTCATGCATCTGGGTGCTCCTCCAAAGAGGCGTATTTCTCGAGGTTAGAATTGCAGAAGAGGCTCTGATTCTCTGGCTAAAAAGGCATGCAGTGGTATGCAAAAAACTTGAATTTTAATGAAATGATTGGATTCGGCACATAAATTCTAGCGTGTGTGTATACAGGGCATGAGCTCAAACCGACGCTTCCCTGTGTTCCGCAAAGTTGGTATGGACTTTGCGTGGAGAAAAGTTTGGATAATGGTTTACAAACATGTTCTGTCTCCACCATGCAGTTTTTATTGTTCAAGGATACAAATAAAATAGTATCATTTAGGGATGTGCACGAATGTTTGTTTGTTTTTACATTCTATTTGAATCGAATATCCAAAAATCCAATTCAATTCGAACCTTTTAAATTCAAATTTAACAAGATTTGATCCGTATTTACCAAATTTGAACCTATTCATTCAAATTTTTGATTCAAATCTGCATATACGAATGCCGACAATGTAGTAGCCCAGGTACTATCTCCGGGTGAAGGTTTTGCCTTTGAGTTCTGCTTGAGATGCCCAGAAGCAACTGGTGGACCACTGTATGGGATAAGATGGTGGACTAGATGGGCTGTGACCTGATCCAGAAGGGCATATCTTAGGAACTATCCAGTAGGGATGCCCAGGTATTACTTCCAGGTGAAGATTTTGCGTTTGACTTCTGCTTGAGGTGCTCAGAATCAACTGGTGGACCACTGTGTGAGATAGGGTGCTGGGCTTGATGGGCTCCTCTTATGTTCTTAAGGGGGATTTTCAGGGTTAGACAACGTGGAAAGAAAATGACTTACTAGAGTCACCTTCCTGGTATATTCTTTTGCTCTGAAGGTCTTCACCTGATGAGCTGCAACCTACAGCGAAACCTGTCATGTCCTGCCTGGGCCAGTGGTGGTCATGTAACATGGTCGATAACACCATAGGTTGTAACTTCTATAGCTGATGAACGTCCTCCGTAGTTGAGGAACTAGCTATGCCTCTCTGTGTAATAGAGAGATAATTGAAGGAAGGATAAGACCTACAAAGTTACCCATATACTGTAAGGTCCAAGTATGCTGTTAGGTCCACCCATGTGTCTAGATACCAGCCATATTTCTTGATATCTGCCTGTGTTCATGCTACTTTCAATCCCAAGTCTTCCCTTTGCAAGAGATTCCTGGGAAAACTAGTGATTGTGAATTTACTGGTAATTTCAATGCTGCTCATCCTAGCTGAATTGTCAGTGCCTTCAAATTCTCCTCCATAGAAACCCACAATTTTTGCATCTGGTCTCACAGATGTTCGCGGAATTTGTCTGGCATTGTCAGTATCCGCATGCAAATGCCATTTTAGCTCTTTCATCCCAACATCGGCATGCCGTTTCCTGAAGTTAAACTTTCTCTTTAATCAAGACATTCCTAAGGCAGGTTTTTTTGGGTGGGGGTGGGTGGGAAATGATTTCATACAGCGGTATCACTTGAGCCACCAAAAAAAGTTATTTCGAGACATAATAGTACAAAAGATCTTCTTTCTGGCTCCTTCCTTCCCTCCCCACCATCTGGAAAACCTTTATAAAGTGACGGTTCTCCAGTAGGTAATTTTCTTCCCTTAGATTATAGACTTAATCAGAGATAGTCTTTCATTAGTAAATAAACTGCTTGTCTAATGATGCCAACATCCAAAAAAACAAGTAATGCTGTTGTTGTTGTTGTTAATATTTATTTTGGTAGTTGACATTTGCTTTTTTTTCGTAGAGGTTCCAAACTGAGTCTGTCTACACCTAAGTTTTAATCCACTTTCAGAGTGAGAGAAGACATCAGCAAACTGACTAGTCATTTTATTTTCACTTTATGTAACCCAGGCTATGGTCATACCTAAGGTTTAATCCAGCTTCAGTCCACCTTCAGGGTGAGAGAACAGATCACATTAGCAAAGTGACCAGTAATTTTCTTTCCACATTATCTACCCCAAAGGTGAAGTTTCTGAGTTATTTAACACTGAAAGAAAACAGTTTGCTGATGTATTCTCTCGCTCTGAAAGTGGACTGAAGTTGGATTAAACCTTAAGTGTGACCACGGCCCCGAGGGTGGATTCTCTGTGTTAGATAATGCTGAAAGGAAACAGCTTGACATGTTTGCTGACGTGTTGTCTCACTCTGGAGGCAGACTGAAGTTGGATTAAAACTTAGGGGTAAACCCAGCCTATGCGTGTGATCTGTCTTGATTATCTATCTATAAAATGTCTTAACCTGGCATAACACCAGAATAATATTTTTTTGAGTCGAAGAAATAGCAAAGTGGGTGAAGAACTCCAGCCAGTTTTTGCAAGCATGTGAAATTATAGTTGTCAGTTGTGTAATAAGAGTTTTATCTCAGGGGCAAACAGTGCAAAAACTTGTTTTAGAATTCACAGCCAGTTACTAAAAGCTGTCCCTGATTTCTTCTGATTTTATTAACATGATTTATGGGATGTGTGGTTTCCAGAAATGAAACTGCTATGTTTTAGGAAGGGTGGCTGTAAAGCTGAGCTTAAGAATGGCCAATCCAGATTAAAGTCTGGATACGTGCAAGCCATATTTGATTGAACTTCAGAAGACTATACCAGAAGGTGACTCTAGTAAATCATTTTCTTTCAACATTGTCTAACCCTGAAAATCCACCTTAAGAACATAAGAGGAACCTATCTAGCCCAGCACCCTATCTCACACAGTGGTCCACCAGTTGCCTCTGGGCATCTTAAGTAGAAGTCAAAGGCAAAACCTTCACCTGGAGATAGTACCTGGTCATCCCTACTGGATACGTTCCCAAGAGATGCCCTGCTGGATCAGGCCACAGCCCATCTAGTCCACCATCTTATCCCACACAGTGGTCCACCAATTGCTTCTGGGCATCTCAAGCAGAAGACAAAGGCAAAACATTCACCGGCTCTGGACTCCCTGCAAATGGTCTTGAGAGGCATCCTGGTTTTCAGTCCAACCTGGAGATAGTACCTGGGCATCTATTCTAGTAGCCATTGATCCATCTGTGTTGGTGAATTAAGAAAAGACCAGCTGGATCAGGCCACGACCCATCTAGTCCAGAATCCTGTTTCTCATATACTGTTGCTTTTGGGCACTTCAAGTAGGAGACAAATGTGAAATCTTCAGCTGTTCTCGAATCTTGTATTCAACCTATAAAGGCTTTCTTCCTGCCTCTCCAACCTGGTGGTATCTAGGCATCTATTCTAGTAGTCATTAATACACTTATCTTTGGTGAAATTTCCCAACCCTTTCTTAAAGCATTTCAGGTACATGGCAGATGCTTCCCAGGTTCTAAAGTCTCTCAGCTGTGGAACAAAAGTTCCATTCTGCAGGACTTTGCCAGTTATCCAACGGACCAGAAGGGCTGCAGAAGTTGTCCATTTTTAGCTTGATGGATGGTTGACTTCCATGGAAATAGCACCCAGCAATTTGTCATTCCACCTAGAGGTGGAACTGGAGAGAATTGAGGTTTTGTAATTAAGGCTAATTTTTGTAAAGATGATTAGGAAAAAAAAGTGATAGGTCTGCTGTGGTTTGCAATTAAACTGGTGAAGATAAAAATTGTCTTACGGAATTAGTTGGATGGTGTTTCTTAATTGCTCTTTGGAAATTGCTCCATCAGAATAAAAATCTTTAGCTTTTTTTTTTTAAAGATGGTCATCACTTCTCCACTTTTATAGGAACATTTATCATTTTTATATGCTTCTGAACTCAAAGTTGTGTGCTGATATACAGAAGAAGGCATAGATGTGTATGAACCTGAAAATGGGGTCTCAGTTCAGTTTGAATTTGAACAGTCTTGAACTGGGACAAATAGTTTTGGGGCAAACCTCAGACCAGTTCAGCCTGGTTCTGTGCACAAAGATACACTTTAAACAGCCCTTTAAAAGGGAAAAATGCTAACAAGTATGAACTGGGTTCAGTGGAACTCATGGTTCAAACCAGATGGAGTGATCCCCCTTGGTTTGGTTCAAGACCGAGCTGATCCCCTAAAGCCTGAGGCTGATTTGGTCCATTCAAACCAGTTTGGCACATCTCTAGAAGCAGGTTACTGGGAACTAGGGTTGTGCACGAATGCAATTTTTGGAATTGGATTAGAACTGAGTACCTGAAAATTCAATTCGATTTGAACCTTCAAAATCCAAATTAAACCAAATTCAATTCGAATTAAGCAAATTTGAATCTATTTGTTTGAATTTTCAATTTGAATTTGCCCTTACAAATGTCAACACCATTCGTGTGTGCCTGTACGCATTGTTACACATCCCGTACGCATCCATACATGTCTGCATGCATCTCGTAGTTATCCTGTATGCAACCCGTTTTCTTCCCGTATGGATGCGGGGAAAATGCGGATCTGTGCCTCATGTACAAACCTGTACACATGCGAATGTCTGGATAATTTGAAGGAATAGATCCAAAATTCAAAATTCATTTGAATGTTCAAATTCAAATTTATGGACATTCGATTTGAATTCATATGTCAAAATTCGGATGAATTCGATCGAATTTTGAATACCTTTGAATATTCGTGAACACCCCAACTGGGAACACAAACCAACTGGGTATTTATAGAGCCACTGCATGGAGTATTAACCAGAAATATATGTGAAACGCATTGCTGCCTTGCTGGGAAAATATGAGGAGACTGAGGATCGGAGCATTAATCTGCCTCATTCACAATTCTGTTTCTTTTTTGTTCTAATTTCTTCTTGTGAGGAACTGCAAAAGGAATGGATAAATCTGCAATTACAGATGGCAAATGTTTCTGTAAGATCTGCAGGGATGGATTCTCATGTCTCCTCGCAGTCTTTTCACATTTCAGTTCCCATTATTCCAAGTCTCACTTTCTTCTAGCTGCTGTAAATATGGAAGGAAATGGAATGTTTTCAGACGCTTATATTGCTGGTTTATAAATATGCTGGGCCTTTCTACCTCCTAAATCTTAGAGTCATGAATGTTCTGATCTAAGTAATGGTTTGAACATACATCATGGGTGCATTTTGAGCCCTTTGGGGTCCTTTTGACCAGGTCTGTAAATATCTTTGTAATGCCGTTTCACAAATTCTCTTTCCGAACTACAAAATTCAAGCGCCACTCTGGATTAGGACTCGGGGCCCATTTGTTCAAGCAGTCGGTCTTCACAGTGGCCAGTTATCTGCACAAAGAACTCCCACCGGCAGGAACCTGCTCTATTTGGAGTCTCCTAACACTTGGCTTTTGAAGGCAACCTGTTTTGAAGGTGAGCCAGTTTGGTTAGTAGGTAGGGAGCCGGACTTTTATCTGGGAATTCCAGGTGTGATTCCGCACTCCTCCGTGAAGCCAGCTGGGTGACCTTGGGTGAGTCACGGCTCCCTTCTGAGCTCTCACAGCCCCATATAGGGTATCTGTTGTGGGGAGAAGAACAGAATGTTTGTCAGCCTCTTTGGGTCCACTTAAATGGGTGAGAAAAGTGAGATATGCATGCATCTATCTATCATCTATCATCTATCTACCTATACCTGCCTGCCTGCCTGCCTGCCTACCTACCTACCTACCTATGCATCTATGTATGTATTTGCATTTCCGTCTCACCCTATACCTGGAGGATTGTAGAAAGGTCAACTCTTCTTCTTCCTCCATGAAGCCTGCTAGGTGACCTTGGGCTGATCACAGTGTTCTGAGCTCTCACAGCTGCATCTAGGGTGTCTGTTGTGGGGAGAAGAACAGAATGTTTGTCAGCCTTTTGGGGTCCCCTTAAATGGGTGAGAAAATTGGGGTAGAAAAGCCAACTCCTCTTCTTCCTCCTCTTCCTCCACCTTCTGCAAGGAGTGATAGCCATTGGCTTCCAGGAGGTCAATCCACACTTTTTAAAATGGTCCAAGTTAGTCATGTCGTGTGGCTGAGTGCAGAACCTTCAAGTCTTCCTGGTTGGGAAGACAGAGAAAAAGAACAAGGAGATCACCTTTGCTTCAATAGCTAGTATGAGAAAATGCTATTCTGTCTTTATTGATCTCTACCTGGTTTGCTTTACTAACGTGGCAACTCTAATTAAGTTGAGATGAACTAGAACTTTTCTATCGTTCTTTGAGTTCCCCATTTGTCCCCTGTTTTCCATTTGCCTGCATTATGTTTGCATTTCTGGACCCTTTGTTTAGTTCAGCCGCTTGCTGTTCAACTTTTAGGCTGGAATATTGTTGTATATTTGGCAAACTGCAAAGCAATAAATAGCTGTCTTTCATTGTAAGCCAGGACAATAAGAAGACTTGGCCCTTCCCATTGCTCACTGTTGGAGGGGCGGCCAAGTTTTGCCCATTGAAATAACATTTGTAGTTACGGAATGTTCAGGTCAAACTATGACTGATGCTCAGCTCGGATGGTGGCGGTTAGCTGCAAAGGAAAAGTTTCTCCCATTGCTTTGTTTTTGGACTACCACAGCTCCTCCAAGACTTTGGGTTCATCAAATTTGGTGGCTACATTACCTGTTAAGATGTAGCCCTTGGACGCGTAAGTGGCTTAAGATGCTGTGGCCTACAAGGAAGATTCCCTTGCATGGTTTCTCCAAAGCTGCTGCATGCAATCTGTGCTCTTGTGGCAGAATTTAATGAGGGTCCATAAGATGGTCTTGCCCTCTTATCAGCAACCAGCCTGGATATCTGGATTAGCTGGATTAGATACATTTATAGAGTACAGTTGTGTCAATGGCTACTAGAATGGATGGGGAGAAGGCAGGATGCCTCTAAAGGCCATTTGCAAGGAATCGAGAGAAGGTGTGGGTTTTGCCTTCATCTTCTGCTTTAGATGCCCATAAGGATTTGGTGGGCAACTGTGTGAGATGGGATGCTGGACCGGAAGGGCTGTGGCCTGATCCACATCTTAGACTCATCTTAGGTTCTTATTGACAAATTCACCGAGAATAGGTGAATCAATGGCTACTGGAATGGATGCCTAAGCATCACCTTCAGGTTGAGCATGCAGGTAAGATACCTCTAAAGGCCATTTGCAAGGAGTCAAGAGCAGATGAAAGTTTTGCCTTGGTCTTCTGCTTGAGATGCCCAGAAGCGATTGCTAGGCCACTTTGTGAGACAGGGCGCTGGACTAGATGCCTATGGCCTGATCCACCAGGGCTCTTCCTAATCCATGGAGGATAGATGTATCCATGGCTACTAGAGCTGATGCTCAGGTACCACTTCCAGGTTGGAGACACAGTCATGAGGCCTCTAAAGGCCAATTGCAGGGAGTGAAGAGCAGGTGAAGGTTTTGCTTTTGTCTTCTGCTTGAGATGTTCAGGAGGAATGGGTCTCATGTTCTTAATTGTCTCTCCTCTTGCCCTGCCATATGTGAACACACTCCTGGACGCCTGGGTGTGTACACAAGGATTCTCTGGAAATCACAAACTAGGTCGGCCTTGAGTTTCTGCCAAGGCATGGTCGTGGCCTGGATGAAGGCCAGGATATTGAAAATAAAGTCTATCAAGATGGAGACAATATTAGGAGATAATGGTTGGATTTAGGGCTCAAAGTTTGTGCTTTATCTTAAACCATCACCTTTGTTGTGAAAACGGCAACATGGATGACGAACACAACCTCTGCCATCTCAATTATTGTTTTAGTTATATTTCTAAACTGGACAGAAAGTATTTACAATGCAGATTTATAGTCTTATATAAAACAAATTCTGTCTTGAAAGGCAGAGAATATTGGACATTAGTAATGTTGGACATTTATGCTAAATTTGTTTACAATATTTGTGCCACATATATTGGAAAAAATAGCAGGATTAAATACAGTATTAAAACTTTAAGAATAAAATAAAATGCATAAATTAAAAACTCAAAGGAGCCGTCTGGCTGGAAATTCCTGGGGAAACAAAAAGCATTTTCCATTGTCTTCTGAAACTAGGAAAGCAGGAACTATTTGCCTTGCATTAGATGGAAGTTAATTCCACAAGATTGTTGCTATAGGACATGCAACAGTAGGACCTGTAACAGATGAGTTACAGGTTTTGAATGAAACTGTAGAGTGTAGACCTCAAACTGTTTGCACAAGCAGTGGATGGGATTTCTGGAAAGAGTTTGCGTTAGTGATTTTGGATTCCTTCCACTCCTTTGACTGTTTGGGACATGGCCGTATGAGCTGTGATTCTGCTCAAATTGCAAAATCTATTGCTTATGACAACTGAGCAAATTCTGGGAGTCATAAAACCCAGCGATGCCATCTGGACTGTTTGTTTGCATTTCTGATTTTGGGAGGAAGAAATAGCGGAAGGCAGGGGGAAGGAAAAGAGGAAATGGAGGATGGAGCGAAACTGCTCAGTCTTTTTAGACAGGCGTTTGTGAAACAGATGCTAGTCCAAATGGGCTTGGAAATGAAAGTGGGCATGTGCCATTTCTCAGAAGGGGAAGATATGTTAAGTAATCCCTCCTATAACACGACAGTTTGGTTCACACAAGGTCTTAGGTAATGCAAAACTGTGTTAAATAAATAATCTAAACCTATGGAATGCCATACATTCATGAATGCAATTTTTGTCATTTCATTCATAACAAATTTAGTATTCGAAAATTCAAATTTGTAATGTCTGAACATTCAAACCAATATGAATACACTGGTATCTATTTGTTCAAATATTTGATATGTATCCAATGATACGAATCTCATTTCCATCCCATATGCATCCTGTTTTCATACCGTATGAATCTGTACGGATGTGTACGGATATGCAGAAGATCCCTATAGATCCGTACACATGCGAATGTCCAAATTATTCGTACAAATAACTCAAAATATACGGGCATTTGATTTGTATACGAATGTCCGAATTCGGACAAATTTGGAAAGAATAACAAATATTTCAAATATCCATACACATCCCTAATACAGTAGCAATATCCCTCTGTCTTTGAAAGACATTTGGTGGCTGTGATTATTGAGGAGTAGGGATGTGAATGAATATCTGTAACATCCAAAATTCATATGAATTTGGACATTCGTATTCAAATGGAACATTGGCACATTTGAAGATCAGCATCCAAATTCGAATTGAATGTTTTGGTACATTTGTATGAAGCTTCGTATGGGATTCATTTGGGATTCGTATGGGATTGAACATTCGTATCGAATTCAAATCCCGCTACATTCGAAGGGGATCTATTTGAACAAATAAAGATTTTCTTGCATTCCATTTAATAGGAATCAAATACAAAAAAACCCCCCCAAAACTCATGGACATCCCTATGGCGTGAAGGGTACCACACAGTATGTATGGCATATGTTGGTTCTTCCAAAGCATTCTTTCACCCCCACTGCTCTTGTTTGGTGCCTCCATGCTAATCTCTTTCAGAGAGTTTAGTAGCGCAAATCTCAGCCAAGTAAATAAATAATTAAAATGAGCAAGCCCCAGATGGATCCGCATCACACAAGGGTGGAGAATGAACACTTGCAGCTTGTTCGGCCCATGATGAATGTGTTTGGATGGATTTTGGTGTGATGCAGCAGAATTTCTCCCTCTTTTGAATGCTGAAGGCTACAGATGGTGTAATTGCACGGTTGCAATTTCACATCATTCTTTTCAGCAAATTAAAAAGGGCAAAGTGAAGTAACTGTGTGCATTAAAGCTAGCAGAGCATGTTATTAAGAAGAGACGATTCAGGCCGCTTCCAGGAAAATACTTTTCCCCTCAAGAGTTTTGCAGCCTTGGTCCGGTAAGGTCTTCCTCTTGTCTTGGCTTCTTGGAATGGCACAGGCCCGTGATCGCTTTGCTTCATAGTTCTATGGAATGCATAATAAAGGGATGTGCATGAATATTTATAACATTGGAAATTCGTATGAATTTGGCCGAATTTGGACTTTCGAATTCGAATCGAATGTTGGCGTGTTTGAAGGTTGACATTCGAATTAGGATAGAATGCTTGGATACATTTGTATGAAGCTTTGCATGGGATTCCTACGCTATTCGTATGCATTCGTGTGGGATTCATATGGGATTCGTAGGGAATTGATCATTTGTATTGATTATCCCATTTGTATTGAAACGTACCACATTCAAAGGGGGTCTACTAGAATGAGTATTATTTTTCTTGCATTCAATAAAAAAAAATCAATTTGTGCACATCTCTATAAATCCACCTTCATGCATAGGACTGTTTGGCCAACGGTGCAAAACTAAATCAGGGGTTGGAGGAGTTATTTTAAAATAACACAGAGTGATATCCCTGTAATGCAATAGTTTCCCAGGTGTCCAGAGTTAGAATATTACCTGCACAATGCTCCTGGATTCGTGGTAGAAACAGACACTACTATCTAACGCTAGCACCGTATTTAATCGAGGAAATGGGAATGTGAGATATATTTCATCATTCAAATCCTCACAAAGTCATTTGGATTGGTAGGCATGAAGCAGTGAGATAGATTGTGATCAAAATAATTTAAGCTAATATCATGGGCACGGTGATTATTCTTTTTTTCTGAATGCAAGACTTTTTGGGTAGGTATAGCATCTTGCGAGCGTGTTTGCTGCAATAGTGCCATCTTGTGGTTATCACCTGTCCATCTAGTTCTCTGATTAAAAATCTATACTTTCTTAACCTATGGAACAGAGAAATGGACCTTGATGAATTCAGAAGTGCATAGACTGCAAATCGCACTGAGTAGCATGTACTGTATGCTTGGAATAACTAGAGAAGAACAGGGGTGTTTTTCCACAGTCACTTAGTACCCATTTTAGCACCCGTTAAGGACCCATTTGGGTAAGACCCAGATGACCCCATTTCCACCACGGCATCCATTAGGGACACATTTGTTTCCACTGAGCCTTGGGAAATCCGGATCATATGGGTACTTTTTGGCCTTTAATCCAGATTTTCTGTAGACCGCATTAATGGGGTCTACAATGGGGTCTTCAGCCAGAAAATCCGGATTAAAGGGAGTCTGTTTCTACATTAGTTTAGCAATGGGGTCTAGAGGAAGCTAGGGGCAGGGGGCACCTTTGGGGGGGTGAGCCCCAAAACCTAAGCTTTGAAGTCACTTTAAAGTCACTTTGAAATCACTTCGAAGTCATTTCGAATTCTGTGCAAAATAGCTCCAGAGCGTCTTTGAAGTCTGTGCTGATCTTCAGAGTGAACTTTGAAGTGACTCTGAAGTCACTTCAAAGTGACTCCGAAGTCGCTTCAAAGTCACTTCGATGTTTACTCCGAAGATCATCACAGACTTCAAAGACGCTCCAGAGCTATTTTTCACAGACTTCGAAGTGACTTCGGAGCCACTTTGGAGATTGCACCCCCTGTCCCCCCAAACACCTGGGGTGACAGGCAGACCCCGTGTGGGTAGATCCGGATTTCCAAATGGGTGCTCCAGTGTTTCCACAGCAGGGAGGTTAGCACCATTACTAGATGCGAATTAAGGGAAGTACCCATTCCCTAGATCCAGATCTTCTTAGATCCGGATTAAAGGAGTGCGGTGGAAAAACACCCCAGAAGTCAAAGTCATGGATGAGAGAGATGATAAAAAGTACAGATACAATTTTCAGGATGATCCTAAAAAAAAGATCTGAAATGACACTGGGGTAGACTTGACAGATGTGTGGATGATTTTTTTTTTTAACTACTGATAAACTATTGAAATGAGCAGCCCAGGAGAGAGGAGTTGGAGAAAAGCTTGAGAGACCTTCGTCCAGCAGAAGACTTGAAAATAGTTGCTGTTGATGTCTATCCTGCAAACTAACAGAAGCCAGATACCAAGATAGCATTATTTTGTGCAGAATTGCTTGCTTGGAAATGGAAAGGGATGGGGATTGTCTTCCTGAATTAGTCTTTGAACACAACCCCATGCCTTCTGATCTCTGTGTATTTCAACCAGGATGGTTCCTATATCAGTATGGGATATATGTAATAGAAGGAAATCTATAGGGTCTCTCCAGTCCTGCCCTTTCTTTAGTGAATGAACATCTCATTTCTGCCATGCTGATTCGAAGGTCCTAGCTAAACTTAAAGCATACCTTCCATTTCAAACTGCGGCCTGCATGGAATGCACATGAAGCAACTTCTGGGGAATCACTTACCGTAGTTAATCTGGAGTAAGTAAATCCGGACCTTCAGAATCCGGTCCTTGGGGAATCCCTTCCTTGTAGTTCTGGATCTAAACAAAGACCCCATACCTCTGCATGGGGCCTATGGCACCTGATGACAATGGGTGATAAACTGGGCTGCCATACAGACGCTGTGTTACCCATCCTAAGATCCTGAAAAGGACCGTGCAGGGACTGCTCCTTGCGGCATGGTGCGATTGGCCTGCGCAACTGTCAGTCAAGAGACACTTCCATTGACAGTGGGTTTGGAAGGGAGATGGCTATATAGTTGCTTACATAGCTACTACACTGCTGGCCACTGGTTGCATAGCTCATCTGCATAGCCGTTCTATGAAGAGGGAACGTAGTGGCTATCTAGGCCTGCTCCTGGAACCCATTGGCTTGGCGTGCCTGTGGGCGCATGCTCTGATATCCGGTCTTCTGGGCACAGGGACAGTTTGCAGACCCCTTGGCTAATCTATTAGATCTCGAATGTGATGGTGCTTGTGCGGACAACACAATTCCAGTTTGGTCCCAATGGGACCCGCAGTGTGGAAGGTATGTCACAAACGCGCACAGAGTCCATACCAATTGGGTTCTCAGTGGGATCTATGGAGCCTGTGTGGAAACAGCTCAGTTGGGTAACCAACTTCATCGTAGAAAATTGAGCCATGGATTCCAGTGGTGGGAGAAATAGATGATATAATCAGAATCTCCTGGATTGTTCAGGACCCAGCAAATGGCCTTGTAATCCCTTTCCCTGAAAATAATTCAGGGAAAGCGAGATCAATACGTGATGATTCATTCAAACTCTCATCTCTGTAATGTGCCAGATTCACTTCGTTGGCCTCAGAGCCCCATGCTCGCAAAATTATTCTCTGACCTATTGATGGGAAAACTTTAATTTCACTCGGAATCCTAAGACACTCTCTCTGCAGCCCTTTCTTTCATTTTACAGTCAATCAAGCATTCGAAAGTGATCAATACTCTGTGATTGTTTCTAATGGTGAATGAAGCTGTCAGGCAGCAACTGAATTGGAAAGGACGCCAACAAAGGGACATGAGACCAGATCTACATCTACAAGCAGGAGAAGGGGAAGGGGTGATGCTGGAACGACCAGAGGGCATTATCATACCGTGTTGATCTCCTGGTTCTACTCTTATTCCTTCCTGGAGAGTTCCAATAGGGATGTTCACAATTTTTTTTTTTAATTCGACTCATATTGAATCAAATACAAGAAAATTTGTATCTGTTTGAATAGGTTCCCTTTGAATGTAGTGGGATCTAAATTCGATAGGAATGTTCAATTCCATATGAATCCCATACCAGTGTACCAAAACATTCTATTCGAATTTGAATGTCAATCTTAAAATGTGCTAACTTTCGATTCGAACAGAATTGTCCAAAATTGTCCGAAATCACATGAATTTCAAATGTTAGCAATATTGATGCACAGAACGTTTCTGCACACTAATACCTCAGAGCCCATTGCCCTTGGCAGGTGCCACAAGCTGGATAGCTTGCTCTGGGGGTTGTGGTGGACCATCCAGCATTTTCTTATCACCGTGCCGCTACCTGGAGCAAGGCTAAGGTGCCTTCCTCCTTCTGTAGCAGTTGTAGTCCAGTCCCAAGGAGCTGCCTCACTCTGAAAATCTGGGTGTTTTCATACTTGCCTTTCCGTCTGCTGTATGGGAAGAGTGCACAATTGACTAATATGCACTAGTGTTTGCACTAGTACATGGTAGCCTAAGCCCTGCGCACCTGAACACTTAGCTCTGTCTGGTCACACGTCCAATCACTCACAGGGTGCCACCATTTTGATGAGCCCTGACACAGGGAATGGTGCAAATGGTTGCTGCATGGACGTTACATGTAAGGTTGCAGCCAGAATTACTTTGGTTTAGTTCGGTTGTGGTGCACCATTTCATGCACCACGGCTAGTTTGCAGTAGATTAACATCTGGGCAGTCAGAAGAAGAAAAGTTGGCTTTTCTACCCTGCTTTTCTCACCCATTTAAGGGGATTCAAAGCGTCTGACAAAGCATTTCTATTCTTCTCCCCACAACAGAACATCCTGTGAGGTAGGTGAGGCTGTGAGAGCTCAGAAGAGAACTGTGACTAGCCCAAGGTCACCCAGCTGGCTTCATGGGGGAGGTCGGAATCGAACCTGGTATTCCCAGATAAGAGTCTAGTTCCCTAACCACTAAACCAAATTGGCATTTGTAGGCTGTAAATGTTTCCTGCAAGTGCAGATGGACCTGGCCAGATGTTCACCTATTACAAACTAAGAGGCCAAGAGTGAATTGGCCTCCTAATTCACCAAGTGAATGCCATGGCAGTTCTTCTGGGGATAAGTAGCTAGCCAATTCTATACTTTCTTGTCCAGGCAGCTTTTCTTGGTGGTCTCTCCTTAAAGTTCCAAGTGAGACAAATTTTTCTGGACCACCTGGACTACATTTATTTGTGTAGACTATGTACAGTTTTAATTATAGGGGACAATTTTTAATTATTTTTTTTTAAAAAAAGAAGTCTAATAAAAAAGGCTAGGCAAAGAGGAGAAATAAATAAATAGGGATTCCAGATTTGCCATTTTTGCTACATCATGGAATTGTGCAGGAAGCCGTTGGATTTCTCTGCCTTATCTTGCCTTCCAGCCCTTTTGGGGGATGAGAAATTGAATATCTTGCCCATAGCTGTTTTGGTGGCTTCTAAGGATCAGTGTATGACCCAGATAGCCTTGGTTTGCTATAAATGGCCTAGAGGGTGGGAGCTGAGGAGAGAAAAGTGTTGACTTGCCTTCCTGCTTTTTCCTTCTGACTTAGTAAAAGCCCTTAACCTCTAGCTTTAAACAAGCAAACTGTCAAAGAAGTGGATTATGAGACTGTAAAACCTTTCCTCTTCCAGCTCCAAAAATGTCAAGAAAGTAGATGATGATGATGATGATTTAAAAAATGAATGAAATAACGTAAGATAATCTCTGCTGGATTGAGCCACGGCCCATCTAGTCCAACATCCTGTCCCACATGGTGGCCCACCAGTTGTTCTGGGCATCTCAAGTAGAAGCTGCTCTTGACTCCCTGCAAATGGCCTTGAGAGGCATCCTGCCTGTATCCCCAACCTGGAGGAAGGACCTAGGCATCCATATTTTAGATAAGAACATAAGAGGAGCTCTGCTGGTTCAAGCCATGCCCCATCTAGTCCAGCATCCTGTGCCATGTGGTGGCCCACCAGTTGTTCTGGGCATCTCAAGCAGGAGACGAGGGCACAACCTTCCCCTGCTCTTGAAGGGCCAACACACCTTCCAGTGTTCATATCTTACTTCAGCATAGAAAACCATGCTTATGCAGCGCTGCTACTTTCCCCATAAGTGTGTAACGTGTGATAGAAAAAGAGGAAAAGGTTCGCATGAGAGAGAGTCTGTAAATTTAGTTTACTATTAATTTGTTAGCAGTTGAGATGTTGCTTTATTCTATGCCAGCCAGATAACTGAACCATTCTATCTGATATTTTAAAAAGTGCAAAATGGATCTTTTCTGGGAGGGAAAAAGAGGAGAAGGAAGTAGGAAGTGAAATGCGATTGGTTGTCACATTTCTAAAAATATCCAAGGTCAGTGAAGTTTCTAATATAGAAACTTTTGCATTAATGACGGAAGGGTAAAGCAGGATTAAAAAAGCTTTTGTTCTCATTACCTTGGGTGCAAAAAAAAAAGGGAAAGGTCCAGATAGGTCACCATTAATGCTTTCCATCAGTATAACTCTGCTTATATTGTATATCAAAAGTACATCTTAAAGGCACAGCAAGGCTTGTGATCAGTAGTCAAAACTGTTAAAATTTCCTGATAGCTCACGTCAAGGCCAGAAGCAGATGTAAAGGCTGCATAGGGGGAAAAGCAGAGAAAATAATCAGCATTAACTTGTACAGACAGGGCCGTTTCAAAAATAATCCTTCTAGATCTCTGAATTCCTTATTCAAAATTCTCAGATCCTTTTTTGTGGTTGTTAGCAATGTCTTGGAACTGCGTTTGGGAAATCCCCCAAATGCTACTTTGTATTAATAAGCCCCATTGTGTTTCCTTTGAGTGCTGGAGAGGAAGGGCATAGACAAACGTTGTATTCTTGATGAATTCCAAGGTTTTGTTTGCTAAGGTTCTGTTGGTCCGTGGTTCAGTTCTGTACTTTTATACAAAACCAGCTGGGTGGCCTTGGGCTAGTCACAGCTCTCTTTCTGAGCTCCCACAGCCCCACCTACCTCACGGGGTGTTCTGTTGTGGGGAGAAGAACAGAAGATTTGCCAGCTGCTTTGAGTCCCCTTATATGGGTGAGAAAAGTGGGGTAGAAAAGCCAACGGTTGATGGACCACATTTTCTACTGTATTTGCTTATCTTTGGTCTGTGACTATAATAAACTATTATAGTTAACTTGAGAAGAAACAAAACAGGAGTCCCATTAATGACATAATTATTTCATATTGTTAAAAAGACCCTCTTGGGAGATTTTGCTCTTCATTTCATTTTTTGTCATTCCTAAACAAGCTTCCTTCCTTCCTTTCTTCCTTCCTTCCTTGACTTCTGAAAATTAAGATACTTTTCTTGAATTCCCTATGTACTCTGCCATGAGACATTTCTACTTGGAAATACATTCACTCAGCTTTAAACTTAGTACATCATAATTCTGATGAATAATGTGCTTAAAATGTGGTGGGATGGGGTCAGGGCAGGCCATTATTAAGTCATAAAAGATTACCTTCTAATACTCTTCAAAACGTCTTTGGAATGGTATTAGAACAAACAGATTACAAGAAAGAAGGTGAAGATGAAATTGGTCATCAGAAAAAGTTAGCAGGGCAGCCTTTTCATCTTTCCTTAAAGACATAAGAATTTATTTTTCATATAATGAAGGATGCCGTAGCTTTTAAAACAACCCTTTGCTTCTCCTAGCAAAGAAAGCTAGAATTATCGTGGACTCTGATGTAGCATATTTGCCCATAACTATTTGTGAAAGAAAATTCTCCCAGCACAAGCTGCAGCAAAGACAGTATCCTGATCTTAGTTTGTGATCTTGCAAGTAGAAGGGGAAGTGTAATTGGGAGGGAGGGAAATGAAATGTTCTAGGCACGTGCACAAATATTCTAAACATTAGAAATCTAATCGAATTTGTTCGAATGTGGACATTGGAATTCAAATAGAATATGCCCACATTCGAATTTGAGACAACTGAACAAATTTTGAATGTTCCGAAACATTCATTTGAATCATTTGAATGTGCAGATATGTATGTATTAGATACGTATCTCTACAAATATTTTATGTATCTATATGCATTTGCACTTATAATAAGGAACGAAAATGGGATGTATACGGGATAAAATGGGATGCGTATGAAATGCATACAGATATGCGTCACACATACGAATGTTGTCGATATTTGTACCTTTAAATAGGAATCTCACATTCAGACGAATAGTTTCTAATGTATCGGATTCGAATTGGGGTTTGTTGCGTTCTGATTTTAAACGTTGGAATCTAATTGAATGTTTTGACATCTGGTTCAGCTCAAATTTGAATGCAAAAAAACCTTTCATGCGTACCCCTAAAATGTTCTCATAGGATAGATGGAGCCGTCCGTGTTCACATGATGCTTTTAGAGCAGATTTGTTACGGGATATGTATTGGATATGTTTCTCAGATACGTATCGGATACGTATCCGTTCGTATCCAATACATGTTCATATTCAATACGTATTTGTTTCTATGAGTTTTTTGTACAAATTTGAACAATTACGTTTGTATTAAATACAATTTTACCGCGTTTGAAAGGGTCTATTTGTATGAATACAATTTTTGTAACATTCAATTCTCTACAAATCGAATGTCAAAAAAAACCACAACAACACACAAAACAACATTTGTAACTCAGACTCCAGCAAAACACATTTGTACAAAGGGTGTACAGAGAGCCCTCAGGGATGAGCTGGTTCTTCTCAAATTCAGTTCGTACTGAATAGGCTGCATTCAAATGAACCCAAACCCACCGATGTTTGAACAAAGTATTTGATGTCACTTTGAACGCTAGGCACAGTCAACAAGCTGTCTGAAGATCAGTTTGAAGTACCCATGCCTTTTTTTTTTTTAAAGGGTCTCAATTCAAGTGGCCTTCCTGCAGAAATGCAGCTACAAACATAATGTAGTTTTACCATTCCTCCGTAAGGAGTTATATCTCCCGGGAAACTGCTGTTAGTCTCATAGCCTGGGTGGCCTTGCTTTACTAATGATCAAATCTGTCAGATAGGCCATTGGAATGGCAGACAAATGGACTCATCTGAACCCAGAAAATAACTCCAAAATCATCCAGGCTGCAGTGCCTAGGCCTCTTCAGCCTGGAGAGACGGCGTTTAAGAGGGGACCTGATTGAAGTATATAAAATGATCCATGATATAGAAAAGGTGGATAGAGAAAATTTCTTTTCTCTATCACACAACCCTAGAACCAGGAGGCATCTATGAAGCTGATGGGTAGGAGAGTCAGATCAGACAAAGGTAAGTATTTCTTCACCCAAAGTATCATTGGTTTATGGAATGTGCTGCCAGAAGAGGTGGTGACAGCAATCAGCCTAGACGGCTTTAAGGAAGGGTTGGACAAATTTATGGATGACAGATGTATCAATGGATACTAGAATGAATGTCTAGGTACATCTTTCAGGCTGGGGGGGGGGGGGCGGAAGCAGGATGCTTCTAATGCCATTTGCTGGGATTCAAGAGCAGGAAAAGGTTTGTCCTTGTCTCTATTTGAGATGCCATGAGCATTTGGCGCGTCACTGTGTTCGACAGGATGCTGGACTAGATGGGCTGTGGCCTGATCCAGCAGGGCCTCTATGTTCTTATGTTCATTCCACCTGACTGGATCTTTTAAAAAGGCTATCTCTGCGCCCCTTGGTGTCTTTCTTGCTACTGCTTACTTGGTTTCTGCTAACAGGTTTGTCTGTTTTTCCTATCAAAGAGTGTCTTTTTTCCTCACATGAAAACGATCTGCTTTTCATCTCTGAAAATATGTTTTTCCACTATGCAGAAAATTAGTTCTTTGCCTCAAATTTTTCATCCAGAAAGGTATTTGGTCTGGGGGTTAGAGTGCAGGACACATATCTTGCAGTCACCGGGTCTTATTCCACACTCCTCCATGAAATCAAAAGGTGGTCTTGAGCTAGTCACAGCTCTTTCTGAGCTCTGACAGCCCCACAGAGTGTCTATTGTAGGGAGAAGAATAGAAAGCTTTGTCAGGCACTCTGAGTCCCCTTAAATGGGTGAGAAAAGCAGGGTAGAAAATCTCTTCCTCTTCCCTTTCTCCTCATTCTCGTTCTCCTTCTTCTCCTCCTTCTCCTTCTAAATCCAGGGCTCGAATCAACCAATTGCAAAAGGCAACACAGTAACCAATCAATGAAGCTGCAGATTCCAATATCTTTCTTCCTGGGGGGATGGACTTGGACACAAAAAAGGGCAATTGAATTTCTCTAGAATCCACCTAATACTTAACTAACTTAGAAGGTTATATATTCATCTTAACCATAGACAAGTTTGAAATTGAGGCGTATGAGAACATAAATGTCCTTAGTGGAAGAAAGTCCCTATGGGAAGTTGATATTTATCATGGGAACAACATTACACCCCCAAAATAATGTTCTTGTGCATGATAGATGCAATTTCATTTTGTTTGACCCAGAGCCGATCAACCAAAGTAGCACAGGGGTGTTCAAGTGTGACCCACCAGATGTTCTTTGAATGCATCTCCCATAATTTCATAGCAGCCACGGAATAGGGATGTGCATGAATATTCATTACATTTGGAATTCATACAGATTCGAATTGAATGTTGGCATATTTGAAGATTGACATTCGAATTCGAATTTAACGTTTTGATACATTCTTACGGAGCATTGTTAGGATTGTATGCAAATTTGTTTTGAACAATTGCATTGAATTCGAATCCTACTACATTTGAAGGGGCTCTATTTGAATTTCTTGCAACCGATTTGATATGGATCAAGTACAAAAAACAACGACCCTGCACTTCCCTACCCCAGAGTGTTCCTGTTCAAGAACTTGTGGAGCACCACACTTGGTCAGCCCTGGTGCAGGAGAGCATGTCAAAGCTAGAACTTGATTTGTGTTTGCCTGTTTTGTACTAGTGTGACAGAACATTAAATTTAGTCACGTTAGTTTGAATGAACCGAACCGAATCTGCCCGTATACTCCAACGGTATGTCCAACCTAAAATCTTTAATCATCCTTTGCATTGTACTTTAGGCACAGAATAGTATTTGTATGGATATACACAACACTTCTGTTGCAGTATTTGCAGTTTTTATTTACTCAGAGCAGGAGTAGCAAACACCACTGTCTGCTTCTAGTCTATACACATCTCTTTCTTTCTCTCTCTTTTTCCTTCCATTTTTCAGATGAAAAGTATTTTAGCAACATTTTCAGGGCTGCACTTTGGCTATCACATACTAGAACAGTGGTTCTCAACCTTTCTAATGCCACGACCCTTTAATACAGTCCCTCATGTTGTGGTGACCCCCAACCTAACCCTAACCCCCAACCATAAAATTATTTTTGTTGCTACTTCATTACTGTAATTTTGCTCCTGCTATGAATCGTAATGTAAATATCTGATATGCAGGATGTATTTTCAGTGTTACAAATTGAGCATATTCACGTCAACTGCAGCTGAATATATGTGTCGTTTGATCTCCAATATAGCTGCTTTCTACACAGTAGCTGCTCTCTACTGCATTTGTATGGGGTGTATGTGATGGGGTTGGCGCGATGATGTCATCATGCCAGGTACTCGTATGTGGGGGTATCTGCATGTGGACGGACCCGTCTGAGATGGGTATAGGAGCAGTGTCTTGGTTCCTATGTGTTTTCCGGTGGTCTTAGACGACTCCTGTGAAAGGGGGTCGTGACCCACAGGTTGAGAACCACTGTGCTAGTATAATAAATGCAGGTAGGTGACACACCTGCCATTTCCAAGTCTTTGTTAGATCAGTAGGTATTTATATACCCAAACCTTGAGCGTTCTGTGAAGGGGTCACAGCCGGTATTCAGATTTTAGAGAATGTTACCATTGGTAGGATGACAGCAGAGCAGAACAGAGACCTTGGTTTTGCAACAGAATTCATGTTCTAGTGATGGAGCAACATAAAAACTCCCTGAAACTCAGCACAGCTGGGAGGTGGTATAATAAATTGAAGTATTGGACGAATAGGTGACAGGACATCGGGAGGAGGAAATAACTCCAGTAATCATGTTTGGATAAAACGGAACTCTGTGCTGAATTAATTGTCCCTCCGTAAAATGTTTAGGTAACATATGTTGGAACCTGGCTAAAAGCCTAATTTACTACTAGGCTACCTTAATGATATGATTGATTGGGAAGGTTTCATACCCAGGCTCAGAATCCACCGGGCCCGCAAGGTCATAGACGTGAAAGACTAAAAGAAAGAGAGAGTAAAAACGGTGACAAGCAACCAAAAGCATATGCGAGCACCCAGCAGTTTTTGGCAGCAAGTGGGAAGCCAATCAATATTTTACAGCGTCGCTCCCATTTTATTTCTCCCCGGCTCTTCTTAAATAAATAAATAAACTCACCGCTGTCGTAGGGCGGAGGAGTAGAGAAGAAATGGAACTTGGCCACCTTTCAGGAAATTATGCAAATGGCCCAGCTGCTTCATAATCCTTGGGAACGGAGCGGAGAATTTAAATAAGGGGAGGGAAAAAAATTGTTTGGTTTGGAGGAAATTGCAAAACCAGGAAACACGTCCAGGGAGGAGAATGCAAACTTCAGGCTGGGTTGGGAAATCGGTCGCAAGTAGGGATGTACGTGTAACAAATCAAACGTACTCGTTTGAATAGATCCCCTTAAAATCCGGTAGGATTCTATTCGATTACAAATGTATTTGTATCCGATACGAACAAATATGTATGCAGTATGAGCAAATACTTATCCGATATGAATGAATACGTATCCGAAGCGAACAAAGACGTATGCGATATGAACAAATACATATCCATTGTTTATCCCGTAACAGATCCGCACTCTGAAAGAATCAAATCCGACCTGAGTCCACTTTTAATCCGGTCTCGATCCGTGTCGAATGCAGTCTGGATCTGTTGCAGATGTGTGGCGCAGCTGCTTTCCCACTTCCCCAGCTTAATGAATGTCGGAACTATTCACACTAACGTACAAATGTCCAAAACATTTGTATTTGTACGAATGTTGATATTCGAACATTGTAACATTCGGTTCGTATATGAATGTCCAAATTTTGACAAATTTATGAATATTCGTGCACATCCCTGGTACCAATTATGATCCCACTTGTTTTAAGCCCCTGGTAGTCTCTCATAGTTACGGGGGCCCTCTGGTATATTGACCAGATATCTGCAGAGATTCCCCCCCCCCCCAACAAAAAAAAAGAACCCTGCTCTTTTCTACCACCCAAACATATACTATCCAGGGAGCACAGAGAACTTCTTCCCCCCACAACAGACACCCTGTGAGGTGGTGGTGGTGGGGCTGTGAGAGCTCAGAAAGAGAGCTGTAACTAGCCCAAGATCACCCATCTCACTTTGCGGAGGAAAAAGAGTTGGTTTTTATACCCCACTTTTCTCATCCATTTGAGGGGACTCAAAGCTGCTGACAAACCCTCTGTTCTAGACTATATCCCAGAATAGTGGCTTGCCAACCACTTGCTGGTGTAAGCTACAGCAGACATCTCATGCCACACTTTGCCCTAGCATGCGGCTAGCAAGCCCCTGTTCCGGAACAGAATCCGGAATCCAGTGCAGACAGAGACTAAGACCAGGATGAAAGACGCTTCTCAGCTAAACTGGCAATAGGGGTTTGGCCAAGTACCAGGAAAAGTTTAAAGTTTAAATTAAAATGCAGTTCTCTGCCAACCAAATGGCGCAGAAGTATCCTTTGGGCTGATTAGATTACTATATAGGTTATTTGCTATTGGTGTGCGGACAGATTTCCTAATCAAACAATCTTTCTAATTAGAGTCATATATTTGATGGCACACTCTGGGCTCCATTCAATTACCCTCGAAAATGGGCTCTATTCATAGAATCCTTGTTCAGAAGTCAGGTGCTCGAATCAGTGCGGCATGTTTTAGGGGAACTAATGTAATTAGAATAATGTAATTACGGTAGATAAACAGAATTTCACTGTGATTAAGGGAAGCGGTGTGTTAACTTTGCTTTGGTTGATGATTTACAATTATCACATTGCAGAGTAAACGTTGCTGCATTGATCAACTCGCTATTGGGTTGACTAATTCTTGGGAGATACACTTTTATTTTAGCTTGGATTTGCATTCCATAAATTGGAATTCACTGGGTCCTACTCAGCGGCTGGAGGGGATGAGGTCTTCTGCCTTCCAACACCTTGAGGGGTCCTGAGTAAAGATGGGCACAAATACTTGTAATGTTCAAAATTCAGATGAATTCGTCCAAATTCAGACATTCAAATTCAAATCAAATGCTTTGAGACATTCGTATGAAGCTTCGTTACATTTGTGAACCTGGGGAGCTGGGAAAGTGGCTGCCCAAGTCACATCCGCAACAGATCCAGAGTGGCTTCAAAGCAGATTCAAAGGGTGTTTCCCCACTGTCAGAAAGTACCCATTTTTGCACCCATTAAGGACCCATTTGGGTGTGAGCCGGATGATCCCATTTCCACCACGGCACCCATTTGGGACCCAATTGTTTTGACTGCTGCTGCAGAAATCCGGATCAAATGGGTACTTTCTGGCCTTTAATCTGGATTTTCTGTAGACCCCATTAATGGGGTCTTCAGGCAGAAAATCCAGATTAAAGGGAGTTTCCACGTTAGTTCGGCAATGGGGTCTAGAGGAGGCTAGGGAGAGGGGCACCCATTGGGGGAGAGCCCCAAAACCTAAGCTTCGAAGTCATTTCAAAGTCACTTTGAAGTTCACTCCAAAGATCAGCACAGACTTCAAAGGAGCCATTTTGCCCAGACTTCGAAGTGACTTTGAAATGACTTTGAAATGACTTCGAAGCCACTTTGGAGATTGCACCCCCTGTCCCCCCAAACACCTGGGGTGACATGCAGACCCCTCATGGGTAGATCTGGATTTCCAAATGGGTGCTCCGGTGTTTCCACAGCAGGGAGGCTAGCAGCCATTGCTATTGGGTGCCAAACCACCCATGGAAACACATTGGGTACTTCCCTTAATCCAGATCTAGTAGATCTGGATTAAGGAATGTACCCATTCCTTAGATCCGGATCTTCTTAGATCCGGATTAAAGGAGTGCAGTGGAAAAACACCCTAGAAGTACCCATTAAGTACACATTAATGGGTACTTATAGTGACAGTGGAAAAACACCCAAAGTATGTTCAAATTGGATTGATAGCAGATTTGATGCATTCAGAGCTCATACGTAGGGGACACGTAGGTGATTTGTATGCAATTTGTAATAGGGATTCAAACTGGATTTGTATCAAACATTCGTATCGAATTCAAATCCTACCACATTTGAAAGGGATTTATACAAACGAATACACTTTTTTAGCCGAATTTGGACATTTAATATAATGTAATATTAATAATAATATAATATTGTAACCCACCCTGAGACCTTTGGGTATAGGGTGGGATAGGAATACAAATAAATAACAACAGATTAACCAACATATTAAAAACAAGATGCACGTTAATAGAAGATACAGATTAAAATACTTTTAAAAGATTCAACAAATTTAAAACAGTTATGATATTTGCACATTGACATTCATACCCAGTCACATCTGCAATGGATCCAGAGTGGATCCAAAGTGGATTCAGGGTGGATTTGGCACATTCAGAGCGCATATGTAGGGCATACATATCGGACATATAGGGGATTTGTATGCTATTCGTATTGAACATTTGCATCCAACGTTCATATCAGATTTGAATCTTCCCAGATTAGTAGGGGATCTGTTCAAATGAATCTGAAATTTCTTGTATTCGATTCAATGTGAATCGAACCCCAAAATACATTCGTGCACATCCTTAGTCCTGAGAATCAGCACCCACTGGTACATCAGCATCCTTTGCAGTTCACCGCCAGGTAAGTCAGATCAGTGAAGAATTTGCCACCTTTCTGGGATTTCAGAGAGCAAAGATAAAGGCCCTTTCTGCCACTGGGCCCTAATCTGGATTATATCTTGGAATAGGGACCTCCCATCTGCATGCTAATGAAGACTATGTTAGGCCTGGGTGGGGCCCACTGAAGTCTGGCAGGTCCTTATTCTGGGCTGTAATCCAGAGTAAGGCCCAGTGCAGAAAGGGCTGAAGTCTCCTGGAGTAGAGCTACCATGTTTTGAGAGAGAGGTATCAGCCCAGATTACAGGTGAAACGTGTAGCTTTTCTGAGCTCTCCTCAACACACAGGTGATATTAAAGAATAGGCAGGTGTTTCAAAAGCTGCCAGGGACACAGTTGTTCCTGACTGGTTTGTGCATTCATTTCCTCTGCCTCTGTGGGTAGGATGATATCACACTTGCACGGACGTCATGCCGCAGTGTGTTGATGGACATAAGAAAGAAGCTTAAAGGATTCCAACAGCAATTTCGGCTGTTCCCACGATGCAGTGCAGGGATGCCATGACAGCAGCATTTGGAGACCGGACCCAAAGCTGGTCTGGAGGTATAGATGTGAAGCTTTCCAGTGGGAGAGTCTCAAAATGCAAATGGCCAAGGGGAGTTGGCCGAGGTCTTCAACTATGTTGGCCATCTGTTGTGGGCTCATAAATGTCTTCATTCCGACCGCTATTGCTCGTTCTCTCTCTTCTCTCAGGCTTTCTCCGTTGCTTTGTGCTTCAAAAACACGTCTGTCTCCCCAGTAACAACGCGCGCACACACACACACACAAAAAAAGAAAACAGACTCCTGAGCTCATATCTGAAGCAGATGCTTTCCATTTGATTAATTTCTAGAGACGCAATTTTGCAGATGAACTTAATTTACTTTCCTTCGTGGACCTAATATTTATGTCTTAAGGAAGTTAAACCTTCCAGTCCATTTTAATTTGCTAATGGATTTGCTCATAGGTACTTCAAAATCTCGTATCCATTTGGTAATAACAATTCAATTAAGCTTCCCCTTAATAATAATAATAATAATAACAACAACAATAATAATTCCTGCTACTGCTACTGCTGCTATTGCTACTACTACTACTATTATGTTGACGGCACCAGGCATCTGACAGCCAGTGGGGAAATTGCAGGTTGTGAACATGGCTACTCTGGAATGCATTTTTTTGCATTCAAATTCAATTCAAACCAAATATTCAAATATTCGATTTGAATCGAAATCCAAAAAACTGGATTTTCAAAAATCCGATTCAAATCCAGATTATCTGGATCCGTATTTTCAAAAATCAAATTTGAACTCCGATATATGGATGCTGGGAACAGTCGTACCTGATTTTTGAATCTGCATCCCGTTTTATTGCGTCTGCATTTTGTTTGCATCCAGTTTCCATCCCGTATTATAAGTGCAAATAGACCTGATAATCAGATGTGATGTATGATGACGAATTCAGTTGAAATATTTCAAAATCCATATCGGATTTTCAAAAATCCGAATTTGGTCTGGATTCGAAAATCCTGATTTCTGAAAATCCGATTTGAAATCACATGTCAATATTCATTGAATTTGAATCAGATTACACCACACCCTTCACCCTGTAGCGAAGCCAACCAAGGAGTTGCAGAGACACCAGCAAGGGAAATGCTCTATGAGCTAGTGGTTAGGCAGCCGGAATCTGGGAATAATGGGTTGGATTCTACCCTCCCTCATGAAGCCAGCTGGGTGACCTTGGGCTAGTCACAGCTCTCTTCTGAGCTCTCACAGCCCCACCTACCTCACAGGGTACCTGGTGTGGGGAGAAGAACTGAAGGTTTGACAGCTGCTTTGAGTCCCCTTAAATGGGTGAGAAAAATGGGGTAGAAAAGCCAACTCTTCTTCCTCCTCCATGAAGCTACCTGCGTGACCTTGGTCCAGTCACGGTTATCTTTCTGAGCTCTCACAGCTGCACCTACCTCACAGGCAGTCTGTTGAGGGGAGAAGAACAGAAGCTTTGTCAGCCGCTTTGAGTCCCCTTAAATGGGTGAGAAAAGCGGGGTAGAAAAGCCAACTCTTCTTCTTTTGAAACTCCCCCCCCTTAAGCCTGCCCCCTGATTTTGGTTTGCTGAGACCCTTTGCCATAGGACCCCCAAGCCCGAGCCCTTTTCTCTTCCCGCCTCAGCATCCTGATGCATTTTTAAAAGCAGAATTAATGTGTCTTAAACAGCCCCCCAAAAAACATTAGCAGAAGCTGCATTAAAAAAGATGTCATATTTAGCACAAACTGTACCATGTACTGTAACTGTCAACTGTCAATTGAGTAGGCGGTTGACAGTAATTGCATAACTGACTGCAGATGGCAGCCGATGTTTGGCCGTTCTAAATAAAAATTCCCTGTTTGTCTTACTGGGAGTGAGGGAAAGAAATTCTCAATATGCTAGATAATTTGTCACTTCAGGAGGAGAGCAGAGAGGAGCAGCGGTGGTCCTTACTTCAGCATTTACCTGGTTTTCTGAATCTTAAAGCTAGCAAGGAGACTTTACTTCAAAAAGGGTATTCTGTGGGCAGCCATTGGTCTGTCTTTGAACATAAGTCTTTGAACATAAATGCCTTGTTGAATCTGACCCCATTGGTCCATCCTGGATTCACCACGGAGCCCAATTCAAGGTGTTAACTCTAACTTATAAGGCCCTAGATGACTTGGGCTCCAAGTACCTCAAGGAAAGCCTTCTCCCATATCGACCTGCCCATGCCTTAAGATCTGGAGGGGAGGACCTCCTGCTTGTCCCATCACCATCAACAGCAAAGGGGGTGGGCACCTGAGAGAGGGCCTTCTCAGTGGTGGCCCCTAGGCTATGGAATAGTCTCCCCAAGTCCATCACCTTCATTGTGCACTTTTAGGAAGGCAGTGAAGACGCACCTCTTTGCCCTGGCCTTTGGTTAAATGGGGGTACGCTATTCTCTTTCCACTGGCAGATACTCTTATTTTTTAATTAACGTTTTATTTTAAATGTTTCCTGAGACCTCTGGGTGTAAAGCGGGATAAAAAGTAAATGAATGAATGAATATGCATGAAAATGATGTAATGAACCCCACCCCTAGCCCAGCCTTGTCTTTAGAGGTTAAGAACTTCCCTCTTCAAAGAAGTGTCCAATGTTCAGTGAAAAAGCGAAGGAATTAAATTATTTTAGGAAAACAAACAACTAAAAAATGAGAATCTCCACAGAATATGGCCCCTGGATCATCTCTGTCTCACAGAGGATACCCCAACTTAAACCAATCTCCAGTTGAACAACTTCAGCAAAAGTTAACAATGGAATTGGAAAAAGTCATCAACACCACTGTGATCAGAAAGAGTATATTTGAAGAGAATAATAGAGATGTGCGCAAAGGGTTTTTTATCTTTTTCCTTTGATGAATAGAAAATGTAATGTAAGAAAATTTGTATTCTTTTGAATAGATCCCCTTCAAATTTGGTAGGATTCTATTCGATACAAATGTATTTGTATGGATATCCAAGACAAATGCGTACGGATCTGATATGTATCCTGTAGCATATCCGCTCTGAAAACGTCAAATCCAGCCTGAATCCACTTTGAATCCACTCTCAATCCATGTCACATGCACTCCGGATCCTTTGCACCTCCCTGGTTCATTGACTGTTCCAAAGCGTCGTACGAATGTTGCAAAACATTCATACTAATGCAAACGTCAGTATACAAATGCCATAGTATTCCATTTGTGTACAAACATCCAAATTCATCTGAATTTGTATGAATATCAAATATGAATATTCATGAACATTCCTAATGTTAAACAAATATCTATTCCTGTATTCGACAGAAAGCAAGCATATGACTCTAGTGTGCAAAATGCGACTAATGCAAATGGACATTATTGACATAAGACCATCTTCGACCGATCTATACAATTGCAGTAGGCAAAACAATTTAAAATATGTGGCATGCTGGAGGAATGGAAGAGTCGATGCAACAATCTTATCAGTTGTGTTGTTACAAGGCTTAATGAATTGTTTCCGAATGTACAACCGCTTGAAAAGGATGCTGAGCAGGCACATAGAGTTTATTCTACCAGGCACACTGCAGTGCGTAAGCTGAGAACATTTCAGTAAAATTTCTCAAAACTTGTAAAAGGGGCAGTATTAAGGTATTTAGAACATACTTTAAGTCGAGGGAGAGAAACTGGGAAGTTCTTTATTTCGACTTTCCTGAACTGAAAGTTCACAAATAAAAGAGAGAGAAATGCCAAGGTGTGAGCAGTCAGACCTGAAGTTGGACTGAAGAAGGCTCAAATTGAAGGTGTGACCATGCCCTTTGATGATGTTCTTGTTCTACCCTTGAAGACAGACTGGTGCAGAATTCACTGGTTCAACTGCTGATGGATGGGAGTTTCTTGGCAGATGTACATCTCACCAACTTTGAAAGATCTGCACTGGACGTATGTACACTTTCATGGCCGGTTTCCATCTCATTTGTAGAAATTTTGGGGCTGTTATGCCGTGTTCTAGGTTTCTTTTTCTGAGAGCCTAAGCTTTCAGATACAGCTGCGATATCCATCTTCAGAGGTCTTTGGTCTTTGCCAAGTCAAGGGTAACTGGTGTCTTACTAGATCTTCGTTTCTCATCTTATAGATGTCTGCTGTTCGCACTGTTTCCTTGAGTGGAGGTGTTAATAGCGGGTCATTGAGACTAACATGTTTACTTTGTATAGGTGTAATCCCTTGGGGTGAGTGACTAGTGACTTGTGTGTTTGAAGAACTCAGGTGTGAATCTCTGTTTTGCTTGTTTCTATACAAAGGCTTCTAGATGCTGCTGAGAAACAAGTCTAGGTCCCTGTTGAAGTTATGGGGGTGTTGTTGTATCTGCACTGGTTGTCCATTTGCTAATTGCCCAACTCAACATGTTGATCTTAACCTATAAAACAACCTAAGTGGTCTGAGCCCAGTTTTCTCTAGGAGCACCTTATTTGTAGATATTGAGATCTCAAGAAGAGGTCCTTGAGATCAGAGGAGCAAGTGGTGGTGATATGCAAATATGTTTTTTCTCTGGTGGCCCTCAGACTCCAGAACAGCCTAGGAAGACCAGCTGCCTAGCTTATATGAGTTTTAGTGCCTAGTTAAACCTCTTTACCCAGGCCTTTGATGTTTAGGTTCTTCTGAGTTTTGTCCTGCTATGGAGGGTGGGAGGGAGGGTTACATTTTGAACATGTTTTAGGTTGTTATATGTCTTATCTTTTTATTGTTATGTCCCATTCTGGATCATTAGGGTGAAGACCAGAGTATAAAGCATTAAAATAAAATAAACATCAGTGTGCACTATAGCTTCACTTGTCATACTTCCTCAGTGGTTGGGCTTTTAGTGGCCGAGTAAGGAAGGAAATGGACATTGATGTGGGAGACAAAATTGGTAGCCTTCATGGATCCAATTGGGGTGTATCTGTTCCTTGCAGGGCACCCTATGTCTGAGGGCTTTTTTGCACGTACCTCTCATAATCCGGATTAAGAAGATCCTGATCTTCAGTTTCTGGTTTTTGTGGACTCCGGTCCTTGACATTCTGGATTGCCATGAAGACCCCATACATCCACATGGGCTGTCTAGCACCCAGTGGAAATGGGTGCCAAACAGGGCCACAGTGTGGACACTGCAGTATGCCTCCAGAGGCCCTGGTTCTGCCCGAGGAGGTTCTGCCCCAGTGGCGTGGTGTAGTTGGCCCATGTATGTTGGCCCATGGGTTGCTTCTGCTAGGCTTGCTTTGTACCCCATCCAGCTGGCAGGCATGCAAAAGCACACTCTATGATCCATTCTTCGTGGGGGGAAGACTGGATTGAGGACACCATTAAAGTGGTCCTCCAAAAATCTGAATCTAAGGGCCTGAAGACCCCATTAGGAACAGAATCTGGAGTCACCTGTGCAGACAACACATTCCTTATGAGGTCCTCGTGGGGTATTCTGTGCATAAAGTTGCAATTCCATACCTAATGGGGGTCTTCTCGGGTCCTTAATAGGGTCTTTCTGACCCATGTGGAAACGGTTGTAAACTCACCCCCTTCCCTATCCACTCTCTGGACCCAAGTAGAGCAGATTTCCCCTCCATTAGTTTCTTCCCTTAGTTTCTGGAGGGGTGGGGGTCTGATAATCAGCAGAATTGATTAACTGGATTTTATGCCTGTTTGAAGTTTCTGGTAACCACTTTGAGGTTTCCCCCCTTTTTTCCCCAATTAGCAGTTGCAGTTGCCCTCTCTGCCTTTGAACTCCTTTGGTACCTGTTTCACTGATACTCTTAGGCCTTTTAAAAGTGGTGGGAAGCTTGTAATGATGGACTTTTCAAACTCTGAAATGCATCAAACCCCGCCCCCCCAAGTGTTTGTTTCCTTTGGCAGGTTTCTTGAATCCTGATGAAATGGAAGTTTAATCTGCTTGGTTTTGTGCCAAAGTGTAATCCTCTTTCTCTACAACTGTGTTTATTTACAAAAGTTACAACTTCTTGGCAATCCTGTTTGGAAAAGCTAAAAGGCTAATTGATTGTATGTGAGTATGCTTCTAATGGGCAGACTTACAATGGCATCTCCAGCATAAATGCAAAACTAAACAGAGGGTTGGGAGGGGAGGGGAACTCTTTTGGTCCTTCCCTCTTAGCTAAGTACTGCCATGTAGAGGTATGCACGAATATTTGTAGGCATTCAGAATTGGATAGAATGTGCCGGATTTCGACATTCGAATTCGAAAAGAATGTCCTGAAATTCGAATGTAAACATTTGAATCGAATTTTGAATTTTGGGTCTATTTGTTCGAATTATCCAGACATTCATACATGGTGCGTACTTGCAGATCTGCACATTTCCCGCATCTGTACACATTTGTACGGATCCGTACAGGATGAAAATGGGTTGCGTACAGGATAGCTATGGGATGCATACGCATATGGATCTGTATGGATGGCAGGAAGATGCGTACAGGCATCTACACATGTTGTTGACATTCGTCAGTGCAAATTGGCATCAAAAATTTGAACGGACAGATTCAGATTTGCTGGATTCGAATTGGATTTTGTTAAATTCAGATTTAAATAATCCAGATTGAATCGAATTTTCAAGTATCTGAACCGACTCAAAAAGAATGTCAAAAAGAATGTTGTGTCCAGAGTAGGCGGTAACAGCGAAGTACTTTCACGTGTGCACGCATGCGCCCAGCGAGCAACAGCAAGTTGTCAAGTCATTTTCTGGAGATCTTGTGGATATAGAATACGCAGAGTCAAGCGGGCCAAGAGTCGGGGTACCAGAAGGTCGTCATAAATCGGTCAGGAGTCAAGAATCAGGGTTCACACGAGTTGGGGGTTGTCGGGAAGATTCTTTGTTTGCAACGGCAGGTTCAGAGTTTGTTGTTTCTTAAGTAGGACTCAGAGAGTCACACCCCATGTGGCACAGCTGTTTCGCATGGAGGGGAGCCGAGTGGCGCAGCTGCTGCTGCTCTCTCTGGAGAGAACTTAGCTTTGGGCGTTGCATATCATCTGAGTCCAAACTATCCCCATTTGGGAGAACAGAAGCAGTTTCCACGTTTGGCCCCTGTGGCACGCCTACCTTACTTTGGCAGGCAGGAGCAGTGCCAGGACGCGAGGCGTGATATATGCATTGAGGCGTGCAAAATATCCAGAGTGCACAAATGAGAATCACACCCTCAGTTTCCATCAGACTTAATGCCCATTCGTTCAAATTGCCAGTGGAGCATTTAATCAAACACTGTTTTTTCACGTTGTGATTTCAACCTTGCTCAAAACCCAAAACAGACACCAGTTTTCCCACAGGGAGGGGAAGTCCCTTTCAGGGGCAAAACCACCGTGGATGTGAAGGGTGAGATAAACTAGTTCACATTCATGAGTAAAGGATTGGGTCAGTTTGATCGAATTTCCTAATATTTGAACCACCTTGTGTTCGGTTTGTGGCAAACAGCTTCAGGCAGGGACTATTTGATTGCGTTTTTGAGCGTGGATTAATAAAAATAACATACATAAAAAAGGTGAACCTCAGAGACTCGCAGACACAGTGACATGTGACGGTCAACCATACTGTCCTTCCTTGGAAAGACTCCATACCTAGGGGTTCCCGAAGCATGTTGCAGGGACGCATTTTGCAATAGATTTTAGGAGTTTGAATTTTTTTCACCTGGGTAAAGAAGACAAGGAAGGAGGAAGAGGAGGAGGAGAGTTGGTTTTTTTACCCCACTTTTCTCCCCCTTTTAAGGGGACTCAAAGCAGCTGACAAACCTTCTGTTCTTCTCCCCACCACAGACACTCTGTGAGATGGATGGGGGTGTAAGAGCTCAGAAGAGAACTGTGACTACCCCAAGGTCACCCAGCTGGCTTCATGGAGGAGGGCGGGATCAAAGCCGGAATTCCTGGATAAGAGACTGGTTCCTTAACCACTAGACTAAACTGGACACTCTTTCCCATTCCTTCCACACCAACAATCTACATCTAATGCAGTTCCATATTGATAAAGTATGTTCTATGTATGGGCAATTTCCTGCGTCTGCATGCTGCTTTGAGGCCCATCTATCCCCTGCTCTCCTGCAAACTCTGTTCAAAAGCATAGTCTTTGTCTGAAGGCAATTTGTGCATTTGAATGGCCTCTTACAGTACGATCCTGTAAGAACAGAATCTGGCCAGATGGAATTCTGGAAGTGAACTCAGATATATATTCAGAATACTCCTCTTTGCAGTTCATTGAGGCAGAAGGATGCTACGTCCGTAACATGTGCAGAAACCCAGAAAGCATTGACGAGGAAGCTCATTTCCATTCCAATAACAACATGTGTGCCATTGAAAATGCAAGTGTGCTGACTGAGGAACAATGGCTACCATTTACTGGCGATGCTTGGGGGAGACTTAACCTTTTCCCTGCAATTCCATTTTGTCTGCCTGCTTTACCCATCTCTGCTTAGAGAGGAATCTGTTCTCTTCTTCCCTCTTCCCTCTGTTTTTTTCTTGCTTCGTAAACTGTGACCGGAAACATCCACGCTTCCCCCTGGAACGTGTGTTTTCAAGGACCCACTTCTGTGCAATGACATTAAAAGCTCAAGTGTCACGTTTCAGTGGATTTCCTTTTACTTTGGTATATTTTCACCAAGACGTTTTCTGCATGGCTTTGGAGGGAAACTTCCAAGAGTGTCGGGATGGGGAAGGAACATTTCTAAGCCTCAGCATTTGCCATGATCCTCCTGACAGCGTAGAGAGGCTATCCTCCCCGTGGCTTCAGAGAGACCTCCTTTTGTGTCATGCGGTTAAACATCTTTCATAAGGCCGTCTGGAAGAACCTTGCACCCTATCTCGTCTTACCTTTGCCCCCTACAACTGAGATAGATCCACCAAAAAAAGCAAATAATGTGTGATCTAGAATTTTCTGGAAAGTGTGCCTTGTTTCTTCACCCTATGATAACTCCATGTTCTTCTGCTGAGCTTTGAAGAAAACAGCAAGAAGCAGTAAGCAACGCCTGCTTATCACACTTTTGCAATATAGACATAACAGTGCTATTTCTGTGTGAGACCACTAGTTAAGGCCATCAGAATTCTATTTGTTTATTCACAGCTACCGAGTCAAACCATTTGTGGGCATTAAGTAATACAACCCACTTCCCAGTGATGTCACGAGGCTGACAGAGGTACAATTTCCTTCTAAGCATCCATTTTATATGCTCTTATGTTCTGGATTATGCTTCAGTATACCGCCTTATGCTCTCTCTGCAATCTTGTAACTCCAAGCGTGTTAAGTTAGATTAAGCTGTAGCCATGTAGCCAGTTAGGCTGAGTGATCTTAGTCTTATAAGAGCCTAGCAGTTATTAGCTGTAACAGTATATTCATTTTAGTTTAAGGTGTTTCCGTGCCTTTGTTTCCATATATGCACGCAACCAAATGTATTCACACATTTATGTAGTTCCTTACTTGCATTCATTAAGAATAAAGTTTTCTCTGCTTGAAATGGATCGTGTCTCTCGTAATCTGATTGTGCCTTCAGAGGAAGGAACCACGTTTCGCTGGGTAATCCGCTGAATGGAGACTCTGCTACAAATAAGATATTTGCATATCAGATAATATCAACAGATAAGAAGGTACATATTGTGTAGGCAATATTCATTGAAAATATTCATGGGTTCAGAAGTAGTTAAAAAAACAGCATCTTGAAAGTTCCTTGCAGATGGTATCATATAGCCCTTGTGCTCCTGTTTCATCTCTAATCCATCTTTTCTAGCCTAGACTGTTCATAGGGGGAACAGGCTGATAGGTCAACAAAATTCCACATGTGAACTATCTCTAAGGTGTGGTAGAATGCAGACTTTCATTGCCAGTTGCAATCTCCTTGGTCGCAGTTTTTGGATTGTTATGCCTTCTTCTGTGAACCTGAATTTTTGGATATAGCTCATCACAAGCAGAGTCAAGCAGCAGACATCTATAAGAAAAGTAGCAAGATCTAGGAGACCATCAATTGCATCTGACTCTTCCAGACATCAGATACTCTGAAGGTGGATATCACAGGTTTGATTTGAAAACATCTAAATTCAGATCAAGAAGGGTGTGTTTGAGGGGTTAGTTTGACCACCCCTTTGTCCGGTTTGAATCTGTTTTAAAAGAGTCAGGGTGTTCATTTCCAAGTTGAACCTTTTGAATGCCCCCAGTTCAATCTGAACTGGTTTGGACCCAAATGACTTTGGCACATCTCTAGTGTAGATGCAGCCTCAACTTCAGGAGGCACATTCAAATATCTGCTTTGTTCAGATCAATAGGTGGTTGATCTGATTAGAATACTTGCTTTGTGTGGATAGGACAGCATGTACATCTTGGATTGTTTTCTGAAAAGAACACCAAAGAGAGAAAGCCGAAGGAAGAAACTTTAGTGGGCTTATATAATTGGAAATTATCTTTCCAGTTGTATGAGCACCATTTAAAGAGGTAGGCTGAGAACAGGAAGCAAGAAGCTCTTTTAGCTGCATACGTGTGAGGTATTAAAAACATATTTCTAGTGCATATATATGGACAGTAAATTTTGAAGAGTCTTCTTTTTTTTAAACATCTTATTGTCTTCTGCTGCAACTAACTTACATTGGTTCTCATCACATAATCATCTAAGGTACAGCACTTTTCCAAAGAGGTTCAAAGTATATTGCAAGCATAATAGGGATGTGCATGAATATTTGTAACTTTCAAAATTTGTACAAATTTGAATTGAATGTTGGCATATTTGAAGATTGACATTCAAATTCGAATTGATTTTATATGGGATTTGTATGGGATTGAACTTCCATATCTAATTCGAATCCTACTACATTCAAAGGGGATCTATTCAAACGAATACAAATTTTCTTGCATTTGATTCAATATGAGACAAATGCAAAAAAAAGTCCATATCCCTAGTAAACAAACGTCTTCTTCTTTATTAATATTATTATTACTGACATAACACAGCAGTAACACACAGCAAACAAGATCTTTATGCTGGTTTTGGTCGTTGGTTACTAGTCGGGCCCTTCCCGAGCGCCTAGGACTGAGTGATGTATCGGCGAATGGTACGAGCAGATCCCAGCAAAATGATTTTCTGTAGCAGGCAGATGGATATTTCATTAATGCCAATGCTTTTTAAGTGCCCACTGAGGTATTTCAGCACTGCTCCCAGTGTGCAGAGAACCACTGGGACAACCTTTGCCGCTTTATGCCAGAGTTGCTGCAGTTCTATTTTCAGGTCCTCATATCTGGTAAGTTTTTCTGTTTTTCATCAATCCTGCTGTCACCTGGAATAGCAATGTCAATGATGAACACTGTCTTTCTCCATGGTTGTGATGTCTGGTGTGTTATGTTCCAGTGTTCGATCAGTCTGAAGTCGGAAATCCCACAGTAGTTTGGCTTGTTCATTTTTGACCACTTTTTCTGGTTTAAGGTCCCACCAGTTCTTTGCCACTGGCAGATGGTAGTTCTGGCATAGGTCCCAGTGTATCATTTGTGCTACTACATTGTGCCTCTGTTTATAGTCGGTCTGTGCGATCTTTTTGCGGCAGCTCAGAATGTCGTTGACCATTTCATCAGCTTCCTTACAGAGTCTGCACTTTGGGTCTTCCGCTGATTTCTCAGTTCTACCTTTGATGGTGTTCATTCTGGTGGCTTATTCTTGTGCAGCAAAAATTAGTCCCTCTGTTTCCTTCTTCATTGTCCTGTTGGTCAGCCACAACCAGGTCTTTTCCTTATCCACCTTGTCTTCAGTCTTCTCCAAGAACTGTCCATGCAGTACTTTGCTGCGCCAGCATTGAAGTACAGTTTTTCGGTACTGGTTCTTGGTTTGCTGCACTTTAAGGAGCTTCCTGTTATTTGCTTCAATCAGGGCTAATTCTTGGCTTTCTTTCACGTAGTCAGCCAATGCATTCCGATGCATGATCATCGTCATCATCACCATCACCATCATCATTAATTACTATTATCATCATTATCATCATCGTTATATGTTAATGTTAATGTTAATAATATTGATATTAATATTGTTAATATTAATAGGAACACTTTTTGGAAAATAAGCGTACAAATAATTAAAAGCAGACCACATTTGATTGCAGTTGATATTAAATGGGAAGAAGATCTGATTGCTTCCCTCCCCTGAGTTGAAGTCAAGTGTGGGATGGATCTACTGGTCTTTTTTGTCTTAAGACTCTTGATCCTGGTCTATTTTCCTTCATCCATTGTACCCTGAGTGGGGATTTGCGTCTTCTCCCTACTCTGCTGGGCCTTTCTTCTTCTTCCATTTATGCCCAGGCTCCCGAAGACACTCATAGGTGTTAAGAGATAGCGACGGCGGTTGTTCTTTTTATGCGTAGCCGAGCCCTTAGGAAAGACCATTTAACTGCTCTGAAGAGCCACGGAGGATCCTGTATGTTTGTTTGGCTTTCATTTGCGCTCACCGCTGTCGGCTCTGTTCACCGCTGCTTGCAAGAAGGGGAGATAATTTATGCTGCTGTGTAGGTGTTGCAGAACAGAGGTGCTTTTGAACAGAAACGGTGCTGTATCTGATTCCCTTTCTTCAAAAGCAACTCTTCTTCCTCCTCCTCCTCCTCCTTTCCCCTCTTCTTTTTCTCCTTGCTATTTGCACAAGTAAATTCCAGGCCCCCTCCGTGCGCCCGGCCTATTGCTCATTAAGCAGGGACTTCTAAAGCGCCACTTGTTTGCTACATGTCCCTCCACGCCGACAGGAAAATCCAATTTTTATTGAGATTGTATTTGTCAAAGGCTTGGATGTTTTCTTAGCGGAAAGGAGACATTTATTGATGCAGCCTCTGCTGTGCTAACCATGGAAATGCCTTCTGCGTGCGTCCCCTTGTAGAGCGACATATTACACAGAGTCCCTCTGCCTAGCGAAGGTAATTCTTGTTTCCGGATTATACATACCTTGAAGCTTCGCGCAAGCCTTATTATTTTTAGTGGAAATTGCTCGACACAATGCATGATTATTTTTTTAAGAGCAACCATTCTCAGCAAAGAAGAAGTGGAACATTTCCTTGTTGCTTTGCAGGCTCAGATCTAGCTAGCAGGAGTCAAAGTAGCAGTGTGCACGAATGTATTTTTGACATTTGAATCCGAGTAGATTCGAATGTCAAAAAATCCGATTCGAATCCACAACATTCAAATCTGTACGTTTGAATGTTAGGTTGATATTTAAAGATACGAATCTCGACAACATTTGTATTTGTTATATGTAACTATGCGCATTCTGTAAAAATCCATATGCATCCCGTATTATCCTTTAAAATCCTTACCCTAAAAGCAATATGGAAGGCGAGAACACCTGTATTGTCACGTGCAATGTATGCGGCATGTTTATGACCCTACCACAACAGATGCCACGTTTTACCTGCCACAAATGCAAGCTTGTGGCTCTCCTGGAAGAAAGGGTTAAAAGTCTAGAAGAGAGAGTCAAGACACTGAAGCAGATTAGAGAAGAAGAGAACTTCCTCGACAGCATGGAGGAAACACTTCAAAATGAAGGGATAGAAGAACATCCTTCTGTAGTTGCAGAAACTGAGTTATGGAAGCATGTGACCCAAAGGAGCAGGAAGAACAGGAGACATTCGGAACCCTTGCAATTAAACAACCAGTTCCAGATACTCAGTCAGGAGAACAACACATCTGAAGAGTCGACGACAAGGTCCACAAATATTACTCCAATAGGCACTGAGAAATCTCTGGAATGGAGAGGAAGAAATGGTAATGCAAAGAAAAAGAGGAGAGTAGTGGTCATGGGAGATTCACTTTTAAGAGGAACAGAGGCAACTATCTGCAGACCTGACAGAAACTCACGAGAGGTGTGCTGTCTCCCAGGGGCCCGGATCAAAGATGTAACTGATAGCATATCGAGGCTATTCAGACCTACAGACTACTACCCATTATTACTCATACATGTGGGCACAAATGATACGGCAAAAAAGCACTTTGAAAACATCTACAGAGACTTTGAAGACCTTGGCAGAAAAGTAAAGGAACTGGGAGCACAAGTAGTCTTTTCATCTATCCTTCCAGTGGATGGTCACGATAAAAGTAGAAGGGATAGGATTCTTGAGGTGAACAAGTGGCTACGTCGGTGGTGCCGGCAGCAAGGATTTGGATTTCTGAACCATGGAGAAAACTACCTATATGACGGACTCCTTGCAAGAGATGGGTTGCACCTTACAGGGACAGGAAAGAATGTATTCGGGAAGCACCTTGCTTCGGTTATCAGGAGAGCTTTAAACTAAAACAAAAGGGGAAGGGTAACAAAAAGTCAAGCAAAAATAGTCAATCAAACCAGGCGATATTCTTACTCCCAGAAATAGTACCAATGAACAAACGCATAAATTTCGTAAGGAAAACAGAGGAGGCAAGCTCGCAATAGATATCAATTACAAACTAAAATGCCTCTACACCAATGCCCAAAGCATGAGAAATAAAAAAGGGGAGCTGGAGATCCTGACCCAGGTAGATAAATATGATGTCATAGGTATTACGGAAACCTGGTGGGATAACACACATGAATGGAACACAAACATTGAAGGCTACAACTTGTTTCTGCGAAACAGACTTAACAAAAGAGGAGGGGGTGTTGCGCTGTATGTTAAAAAAGAAATTGTCTCCTCAGAGGTTCAAGTTTCAGAGAGTGGAAGCTCAGTAGAATCGGTATGGGTAAGAATTCAAGGAGAGAGCAACAGAAAGGATACCATTGTAGGAGTCTATTACAGGCCCCCTGGACAAACAGAAGATATGGATGACCTATTCCTAGACCAGATGGCTAAACTTTCACAAAAGCATGACATAGTGATTATGGGAGACTTTAACTACCCAGACATTTGTTGGGAATCTTGCTCAGGAAAAAGTCACAAGTCTAATAAGTTCTTATCCTCTCTCGCTGACAATTTCATGTACCAAAAGGTGGTGGAGGAAACAAGAGGATTGGCTATCCTTGATCTAATTCTTACCAACAGAGAAGAAATGGTGGAGGATATCAGAGTTTCTGGGGCATTAGGAGGCAGCGATCATGTTATCCTTGAATTCTGGATAATAAGGGAAGGAAAGCATGAGAGGACTTAGACTTCAAAGTTGGACTTCAGAAGGGCGGATTTTGATGGACTCCGGAGGAGGTTAGGAGGGATCAAATGGTTAAATGTACTAAAGGATAGAAATGTCCAAGAAGGATGGGATATTTTGAGAAATGCAATATTAGAAGCGCAATCATTAACAATTCCTCAAAGAAGGAAGAATGGAAAACATCTAAAGAGACCAGGGTGGATAAACCTAGAACTTAAAAACTTGATAAAAAAGAAAAAAGAAATGTTTAAGAAATGGAAGGAGGGATACATATCTAAGGAGGAATATAATGAAATCAGTACAATCTGCAGGGCAAGTATCAGAAAAGCTAAAGCTAAAAATGAACTGAGGCTTGCAAGAGAGACTAAAAACAATAAAAAAGGGTTTTGGGGATATGTCAACAGCAAAAGAAAAGTCAAAGAGGTTTTGGGAAGTCTGCAGGGAGAGAATGGAGAAGTGATCGAAAGTGATCTTGAGAAGGCAGAAATTCTGAACTCCTATTTTGCATCTGTTTTTTCCAAGAGGGATAATGTACATGCAACAGTCCTTCACTGTACTGATGAAGGACTAGGAGAATCAAGACACAAAATCAACACTGAGAGAGTAAGGGAACGCTTAGCTAACTTAAACGAATTTAAGTCCCCGGGTCCAGATGGATTACATCCTAGGGTACTGAAGGAATTAGCAGAGGTAATTGCTGAACCACTTGCTGTAATTTTTGAGAAGTCATGGAGAACAGGAGAAGTCCCAGACGATTGGAGAAGGGCAAACGTTGTTCCTATCTTCAAAAAAGGGAAGAAGGTAGACCCAGGGAACTACAGGCCTGTTAGCCTGACTTCAATACCAGGAAAGATTCTCGAACAAATCATTAAACAACACATATGTCAGCATTTGGATAGGAATTCAATAATTAACAGTAGTCAACATGGGTTTGTATCAAACAAGTCGTGTCAGACCAACTTGATTTCATTTTATGACAAAATAACTGAATGGGTTGATCAAGGAAATGCAGTAGACATAGTATTTCTTGATTTCAGCAAAGCATTTGACAAAGTATCTCATGCGATCCTCATTGAAAAATTGATCAAATATGGGTTTGACAAGGCAACTATAAGGTGGGTTCAAAACTGGCTTAGTAATCGTACTCAAAGAGTGGCTTTAAATGGCTGCACATCCAAATGGAAGGAAGTGTCAAGTGGAGTACCACAAGGTTCTGTCCTGGGCCCAGTTATGTTTAATATTTTTATAAATGATCTGGACGAGGGAGTTGAAGGGAAACTGATCAAATTTGCTGATGACACAAAGCTAGGGGGAATTGCAAACACCAGAGAAGAGAGAGAGAGGATTCAAAAAGATTTAGAGAAACTCGAACAATGGGCTGCAACTAATAAAATGGTATTTAACAAAGAAAAATGCAAGGTTCTGCACCTGGGCAAGAAAAATGAAGAAAGCACATATACAATGGGAGGAATTCGGCTGAGCAGCAGCACATGTGAAAAAGACTTGGGTGTCCTGGTAGATCATCAACTGAACATGAGTCAACAGTGCGAGGCAGCTGCAAAAAAAGCAAACGCAATCCTGGGGTGTATTAGGAGAAGCATAGAGTCCAGATCACGTGAAGTTATTATCCCCCTCTACTCTACCTTGGTCAGACCTCATCTGGAGTACTGTGTCCAGTTCTGGTCACCCCAGTTTAAAAAAGACGCTGACAAGCTGGAGCAGGTTCAAAGGAGAGCTACCAAGATGGTGAACGGTGTGCAAACCATGTCCTATGAGGAACGGCTTAAGGAACTAGGAATGTTTAGTCTACCAAAAAGAAGACTGAGAGGAGACATGATAGCTGTCTACAAATACCTCAAGGGTTGTCACAAGGCAGAGGGATCAGCCCTGTTCTCACTCTCTCAAGGAAGGACTAGAAACAATGGGGTGAAACTGCAGGGGAAAAGATTTAGTTTAGATGTTAGGAAAAAATTTCTAACAGTAAGAGTGATCAACCAGTGGAACAGGCTGCCACGGGAGGTGGTTGGTTCCCCTTCGATGGAGGTCTTCAAGCAGAGACTGGACAGCCATCTGTCTGAGATGGTTTAGGAGATCCTGCCTTGAGCAGGGGGTTGGACTCGATGACCCAGGAGGTCCCCTCCAACTCTACCATTCTATGATTCTATGATTCTATCCTGTATGCACCCCATTTTAATCCCGCATTTTAAGCGCAAGATATGTATAATTTTCATGCAGATTCATATACGGCAGATACGAATCTACACATTCCAGTTATTTGAAAATCCTTACTGGATTTTCAAAAATCCATATTCGAGTTCAAATATGAAAATTCGGATTTTCAAAAATCCGATTCGAGCTCTAATGCCAACATTCATCGGTTCTGCACTGAATATTTGGATTTTCGAATATTTGTGCACATCCCTAAGTCAAAGAAGTTAAAAGAACAGTTATTCCCCACAGGAGTTTGGGCAGCAGTTGAGAACTTAAGAACCTAAGAGGAGGCCACAGCCCATCTAGTCCAGCATCCTGTCCCACACAGTGGCCCACCAGTTGCTCATGGGCATCTCAAACAGAGTCAAGGCACTTTGTGGATGGGACCTCTTGCCCTGAAAGTGGACCGATCCTTGATTAAACCTTAGGTGTGAATGGAGCCTGGAGCACTAGACGACAGAGGAAACATGTCGTTCGACTCTTGGCTGCTCCCAGATGACAAGAGACACCGTCGGATACATAACACGAGCCCACCATCACCTCTTGTTGTGTCCAGCCAAATGCCTGCCATAAACCCTGGTTTACCTGCACATCTGGTGGGTAGCAGACAAGATCTGCCCACTTTGGGCTTCTGAGAGCCAGCCAAGTGCATAGAAATCAACCCGTGTAAGGGGTGTTTGTGCTTGACAAATGTACAGGTGAGTGGGTCTGTTAAGAACATAAGGGGAGCCTTGCAGGATCAGGCCACGACCCATCTCATCCAGGATCCCATTTCGGGCAGTGTCCCACCAACTGCCCATGGACATCTCAGGCAGAGACAAGGGCAAACCTCCTCCTGCTCTCGACTCTCTGCAAGTGGCCTTCAGAGGCATCCTGCCTGTCTCCCCAGCCTGGGGGATGTACCTGGGTGTCCATTCTAGTAGCCAGTGATACACCTGTCCTCCTTAAGAGAAGCCCTGCTGGATGAGGCCACAGCCCATCTTGTCCAGGATCCTGTCTCACACTGTGGCCCACCAATTGTTTCTGGGCATCTCAAACAGACATCTTTCCTACACTGTGCTTGATTTTATATACTTCAATTAGGTCGCCTTTCTTCCTCCTATTGCTACTTGAACGGCACTGCATGGAAACTTATTCTCTTATTTTTGGGTATTTGACTAGAGGAGTTGGGGAATAGCAGCCAAAACAATTATTTTTCCATGTCTTTATCATCCCAAGCATAGCTGCTAGGTTTGAGTGGTTTTCGTGTTTGCTCGAAACACGCAAACATGACCGTTCAAATAATGATGCAGTTTAAAACTTGGATCGCATTATCAGTCACGTTCAGCGACGGGCGTTTGGAAAACCTCCGTTTTGCTAAGTTGGAGAAGAAACCTGAAAACGGATGATGAAAACCACAGACATCAAGGAGAAAGAAGAGCTGAGGTCTTGCCTTTTCAAGGAACTCTTTTCATAGTCAAAAGAAAAGGGTTTTTCCAGAGCATTTCGCTGTTGGCCGTATGAGATTTTGCATTCAAAGAGAAGCAAAGAAAAAAAGAGAGAGAGAGAGAAGGTCATCTTGCACATCTTTCTGTACATTTCTGCCTGTTCGAAGTGGTCTTTGGATCGCATAATGAGGTTAGCTAGGTCATAGAAGGAACCAAACAAGCCTTGGGTCAAACGTGTTTGTTTCCTTATTTAAATGGGACATTGCTGAGTGTAAAAGACCACAGCAGACTTTTGAAAGACACTAGACAGAGATAGAAGGCAGGCAAGGCAGTTCGCCTATTCACGAACTTTAAACTAACTTCCTTTATTCTTTCTTTCTCTCTCTCTCTCTCTCTCCCCCTCCCCCTCCCTCCTTCTTACATTTCCACTCCCTCCCTTCCTCTTTCTTTTTCTTCCTCCCTCCCTTCCTCTCTCTCTTTCCCTCCTTCCTTCTTCCTTTTCCCCCTCCCTCCCCTCTTTCCTTCCTTCCTTCCTTCCTTCCTTCCTTTGTCTTGGACTTTCTGCATGCCATTATATAGTGTACTACTAAATTGTGGTCCTTTTTGAGCAGAGCCCCTCCAAAGCTCATGAGCTGGAATTCTGCTGTGGATATGCAGAGTGTTATGTGTAATTTTGAATGTATTAACTGCCTTGATTCTCTGCGGGAGCTGGGGAGAAATGAGATTTTAATGAGAAAAGGGATTTTTAACGAGTGTTGAAGAATTAGTTAGAACTTGGGGGGGGGGATGGGCCCTATAAGGATAAGACAAGTTACAGCAGTCCTACAGCAGAAATCGAGATGTGTCCAGTGAAAGACGTATTTTCATGTATTTCATTCACTTTTACGGAAACATTCGAAATTAGCATGTTAGTGTGTCAATTTGCTGATTTCTCTTAAGAATGATATACCTGAATTTCTTTTGCCTTTCCTCCCCTTCTGAATGGGTGAGTGGATTTATTTGTATGCTCACAGACCATAATTGAGCCTTATCCTTAGTTCTGTATTGATATTTATGATCTTTGTTCCCTTGTTTAATTCTGGTCTTTGACCGTACAAATAAATCCATTCATCCCTCCCTTCTGAAGTTTGAAAGCTAAGTCGATTTGATTTTCATATTTCATTTTTGCCCTCTTTTTTTTGTAGCTGCGCATGCAATTATTGCCATGTGTAATCTGATCTATAGTTGTGTGTTTCGTGAGGTTGTATGTTATTTATCCACCAATTCACTGCTAAGTCATTTTATTGGGTGGCACCAAGGTATATCCTTATTAAATAGTAACCGCCAATATCTGGGGGCCACCATCGCCCCATCATCCATCTGTGATCCAGAACAAGGCCATTAGTTTGGTCTAGTTCGAGCCAGTTTGGTCTAGTAGTTAGGGAGACGTACTCTTATCTGGGAATAGTGGGTTTGATTCCGCCTTCTCCCACGAAGCCGCTTGGGTGACCTTGGGCTAGTCACAGCTCTCCTCTGAGCTCTCACAGCCCCACCAACCTCACAGGGTGTTCTATTGTGGGGGGAAGGTTTGTCAGCTGCTTTAAGTCCCCTTAAATGGGTGAGAAAAGTGGGGTAGAAAAGCCAACTCTTCTTCTCCTTAGTTCTCTTTTGGATCTAATTAAAGGCTCAATTGAGTGCCCCCTTAATTCAGATCTAGCTCTATCTTGTGCATGAATGAACGAACGAACCAATGAACGAACGAACAAATGAATGTGCAGACAGAACAGGACTAAGGGGGGCATGATAGTTCCATGTGGATCTATGCAGACTAGAAGTGTTCTGTACAGTGTTCCAGATCAAGGTTTATGGAAAGGCTCAGAAGGTTGGATAAATTCACAGAAGAGAAGTGTATGCCTGGTTCCTAGAATGGAAGCCTAGGTTCCACTTCCTTTCAAGGCCGTTTGGAGGAAGTCAAGAGTAGCTGAAGATCCTGCCTTTGTCACCTGCTTGAAATGCCCAGAAGCAACTGGTGGGCAACTGTGTGAGACAGGACACCAGACTAAATGGGCTGCGACCTGATCTAGAGCCTATTCGCACTTGGCTTTATTCTGGAATATATCCTGGAATAGGGCGCTGCTGTTCACGTGCTAGTGCAGGCTATAGGGTGTCCCAAGTGAGGCCTCCCAGAGTCTGCATTAGCATGCAGACCACAGAACCCTATCCTGAGATATACTCCAGAAAAAGGCCAAGTGCGAACAGGCCCCTAGAAGGGCTCTTCTTCTGTTCTTATCCAGAATTAATGACTAGGTACCACGTCCAGGTTGGAGACACCAGCAGGATGCCTCTGAGGGCCATTTGCTGGGATTCGAGAGCAGGTGAAGGTTTTGCCTTTGTCTCCTCCTTGAGATGCCCAGAAGCAACTGGTAGGCCACTGTGTGAGACAAGATGCTGGCCTAGATGAGCTGTAGCCTGATCCAGCAATGTTTCTCTTATGTTCTTACTCACAGTCTCAAGGAAGAAGCCAAATATTTGTCCTGATGTAGCCCTCAAGATGCTCTTGAACTATGCTGTCATTGTCCAACTCCCAGCATACCTTGCAACCCCCAGCTTTCACGTATCTGTTAGCTGGCTTCTTTTGGAATTCAGAAGCTATTGTTTGTCATCAAGGTAGACATATAATGCAGTTCTTCTTTTTATCGTCTTCTGGAAATAACGTGTTTCTTGTAATTTGAAACAAGCTTTCTTATCAGCATGTTTTGCAATTAATTTAATCTTGTTTCTGTTATTTTTTTCCAGTACTGCCCTCCTTCCATTTTAGAGAACCTCATTACATTTGTAGAAGCATAAAATTAGAGTTCAGGATTGAAGTAAGATGATTATCAGATAATTTAATTATGTTTCTGCATTTGGTCATTTAACAATATGTCTGCTGTTGTGGCTTTATATTGCCTCTTCCTCCCCATTCACTTGAATGGATGCCATGTAGAAATATCTCAACTTCCATGTGGGGCTCGCATCCTCAGATAAGCACTGATTGGCTTTTAAATTTTTTTATCCAAGCGATTGCTGTCATCAGATAGCCAGAACAATTCGCTCTTTGTTTCATCTTTTGCTTTTCTGGGTAATTTTTGCACACACGTTCCCTGTTGATTTAGCTGAGGAACATAAGAAACACCCAGGCAACCATTGCTGTCTTCACAACATATTCTTCTTCTTCTTCTTTTTTTTTTTTTTGCTTTTGGATAACAGCTTTGTTTTATTTGGAGACAAAGCCTGTGCCTTTCTTCTACCTGTTTCTGGATTTTGCTGGTTGATAGACCTGAAGCTCAGGTGGAGGTTTTGGCCAGGAGCGCCTACTCCCAACTACGGCTGGTACATCAAACGAAGCCTTTTCTGGATAGAGACATCTAAGCCACAGTCATCCATGCTATGATAACCTCCAGACTGGACTATTGGAATGCACTCTACATGGTGCTGCCCTTGAAGACGGTCTGGAAGTTGAAGCTAATGCAACTAGCCTACCCTTAAGAAGAAGAAGAAGAAGAAGGGGACTCAAAGCGGCTGACAAAGCTTTTCTATTCTTCTCTCCACAACAGAACATGCTGTGAGGTGGGTGGAGCTGTGCGAGCTCAGAAGAGAGCTGTCACTAGACCAAGGTCACCCAGCTGGCTTCATGGGGGAGGGCGGAATCGAACCCCGTATTCCCAGATAAGAGTCCAGCTCCTTAACCACTAGACCAAACTGGCTAAGCCAGTCACAAATCCAGGATAGAACTTGTCCTTTTATTCCACGGCTGATGAGTTTACTCAGTAGCCTTTGATGGGGGTCTCTGTTTTTCACAAGGGGCAAAACAAACATAAACACATTGCGTATTGCTGAGTTTCTGTCTCATAAATATATAGGGTTCATCCAGACATTGCTTACTTGCTCTGCTATATTTGGATATTTTGGAGTAAAAGTGAATATCCTAGAATATTCATACTTTATTCTTGAATATCCGAATATAGCTGCCCAAGCGAGCAACACCTGGATGTAGTCTTAGTTTTGAAAAATGTGAGCAGCATTTATCATATCGGTCTGTGGCTTGCGCTCATAAAAAAGAATCTCCCAGAGGGAACAGATTTGAAGACTTATCCAAGCATTAAGATTAAGTGAGAATTAACTACTTCTGACTTTAACAAATGATAGTTTGATGGTGTGAATCTGCAAATATGAGGGAAGAAACACATAAACTTACATCTTAGGATGGCGACATAGGGTTAGGTGTTGACATATCATTTGAAGTGAAACCTTAGAAATTCTAGTCTTTTTTATTTTTATTTTATTTTTATAATAACATCAACTATGACACTAGAGTACCCATTAAGGACCCATTAAGGGTCCTTAATGGGTCCTTATTGGGTACTCTAGTGCTAGTGGAAAAACACCCATAAACAAACATAAAAAGAGCAATAATATTATGACAATATACAGTGAAAGTGTCATACATATATATTCCTCCACCTCCTCTGCGTGCATTCAGTTGACAACATATGGTTTTTCTCCTTTACTTCTTGGTATACTTTTAGTTGGATGAGAGAAATAGTCTTAATATTTCATCTCTCAAAATTTCTGGAGCTTGAGGTCTCCTCGAATAGTTCCATAATTCCTTCCAGCTATCCTTTGTCTTGGAGCGTAGTTTCAATCCTTGGCTTTTAAATCTTATTTCCCACATTTTCTCAGATCTCTACTGTTCTATTAGGTGCTCTTGTTGTTTTGACTGCTTCATGTAATACAAAATTGCATGGCTTGAATTCATATTTAAGTGTCATTTGCAGGCTGGGACGATATTATTCCCATATTAGAATAGAAGGTATTGATGGAGTTGCTGGACACCTCTCTTTTTTTAAAGGATAGTTCTGTTTTGAAAATAGTTTGTTGGGTTAGAAAATTGTCCAGTACCACTCTAGTTTCAGTATGAAGACTGTTAAGAATGAAAGCCAGAGGTAGGGATGAGCACAAATGTGTTTTTTGTGCATTTGAATTTGAGTCGAACCAAAGGTCAAAACATTCCATTCGATTCGAATTTTTAGTATCCAAATGCAACAAAATCCGATTCAAATAGAATACATTTGACCCTCTTAGTTTGAAGGTTAGATTCGAATTTTGAGATATGAATGTCGACAACATTCGTATGTGTTATATGTATCTATATGCATTTTGTATGCATCCCGTTTTATTCCATACGCATCTTTTTTCATCCTGTATTATAAGCGCAAATGCGTACAGATACGTATGAGATTCATGCTGTTATGTATATAGTACATACGTATCTGTACTTTTGAATGTTCAGAATCATGCAAGCAAATGTTTTGGAACATTCAAAATTCATGTGAATGTTTAAATTTGAATGTGTTAGATATTCTATCTGAATTTGAATGTCTGCATCCAATCAAATTTGATCGAATTTTGAATGTTTAGAACATTTGTGCACATCCCTAGCTAGAGGGGCTTTTTCATCAACACTTATGCAGTGAGCACATGAAATGAAATAGAACAAAACAAAACAGTTCTGAATGGTTAGAAATAGCTTAGAGATGGTTTACGGGTGGGATAGTTCCTGCCTCAGTCTGTGGGAAGCTAAAACACCTCATGGGGGACCCAAATATGTACCAACAACACATAGTACAGGTGAACTCTGAGGTTAGAGATGGTTCACAGGTGTAGCCATTTGTGCCAGTCTGTGGGAAGCTAAAACACCTCATGGGAGACGCAAATACGTACCAACAACTCATAGTAAAGGTTAACTCTGAGGTTAGAGATGGTTCACAGGTGTAGCCATTCGTGCCAGTCTGTGGGAAGCTAAAACACCTCATGGGAGACACACATACCAACAACTCATAGTACAGGTGAATTCTGAGGTGAGGCACTTCACAGGTGAGAGCCAAGACCCTAGTTTAAGCCTCCCCTTTGAGCTTCTCTCAGCCAGACTGAACTCAAAGCGGACCCTGGCTTAGAGATGCTCATGGACTTTCTCCCCCTAGGGTTCAGACCAAGTTCGATTTGAACCGGACCACGTGTGCCGTGAATTGGTTTACACTGAACTTCAGAAGGCCCCAAGCCTGTTTGCAGCTTGGTTTGAAAGTCTGTGGAGCAGTTGTCCTCAAGAAAGAGTTCTTCCACAAGTTCTCCTGGCACGTAATCCTCCTCTCCTCCAGAGTTTCCTTTTGGTTACCCTCAACTGGGCTGCTTCTGCATTTCTACCACCCTGTGCATAGTGATGAAGGCCCTGCAAATGCTTATCTAATTATCTAAGACAAAATTGGAAACCTGTTAAAGGTTGTCCACTCTGAACAGCGGTGAGGAAATAATGATGATGATAATTTCCCTTTAGAATTCTGAAAGGACCATGGAAGCATGCCATGATTGACATTTGGAAAATTAAAAAGGAGTTTGACCTTCAGATGTGTAATATCTTGTCCCTTATCAATAATTGCTTCCATCACAAGAATTATTAAATAAAAACAGAACGGGACAGGCCGTAAGAGTTAACTCCTTTATTTTTAGGGTGAGGGATGCTGAGAAGATGGCAGAAGAGAAGGTGGGCCATTCACAGAGGATTCAACTCTTTCCCAAAGGACAGAATTTGGAGTAGGTTTTGTTTTGGATTTGTCCCTTAAACTGCACTAGGATGAAGAACGGAGGCCCATAGGCTGCGTGGTCACACTTAAAGTTCATTCCAGCTCCAGTCCACTTTCAGAGCGGAAAAAATACATCAGCATAGCGACCAGCTGTTTTCTTTCAGGGTTAAATAACTCAGAAAATCCACCTTGGGGATGGATAATGTGGAAAGAAAATTACTGGTCACTTTCTTGAGGTGTTCCCTTGCTCTCAAAGTGGGCTGAAGCCGGATTAAACCTTCGGTGTGACCACACATAGACTTAGGGATGTATATGTATCACAGGTTTCTTTCTCTGTTGAAGCAAAAATCCGTGAATTGGTTTCATTGCCGAATGGTTAAATAGAAAAACTGATTTTCTGCATTTGCCTTTGAACTTTTTTTGCAAAAAGCTCCCAAAAAATCATCAAGAAAAGTCTGTTTTGTGACCAGAACCAGAAATGGTTGATCAAATCATTTGTTTTTGCAAGTGGAAGACTGCTTTGTTTCAGTCAAAGTTTTGGGTATTTCTCTCTTGCAGAGGTATACAAGTTACTATTTAGGGTTGTGAATGGATATTTTTTGTATTTGATTTGTATCGAGTCAAATGCGAGAAAATTTGCATTCATTTGAATAGCTTCCCTTCAAATGTGGTAGGATTCCAATTTGATACGAATATTCAATACAAGTCCAATTCGGATCCCTGCTATGAATCCCCCACGTATTCGCTCTGAACATGTCAAATCCGCTCTGAATCCACTTTGAATCAACTCTGAATCCGCCTTGAATCCATTGCGGACGTGACTGGGCTGCCGCTTTCCCACCTCCCCAGGTTCACGAGTGGAACAAAGCTTTGTACGAATGCACAGAAACTTCCAATTCGTATTTGAGTGTCAGTCTTTGAATGGACAAACATTTGATTCGAATTCAAATGTCCAAATTCTGACAAATTTGTACAAATTTCAAATGTGGTGGATATTTGTGCATATCTCTAGTTACTAATGTATGGGCTCTATCTTCAATTTCAGGAGCTCCACAGATGCTTGCTCTCTCCCTATATGGGAGGTGTTGAAATCTTTAAAAAGTTGGAGGAACATAGCAATGAAGAGCATACATTTGCCTAGCACTTTTGAAGGATGAGGAAACTTGAAATAGCTTTCTTTAATAATTCAGCATTCATTTCAACGTCCACCCCTTCAACTAGTCTGGTGACTGTAGCCACCCAAATAGAAGAACCCACAGTAAGTATGTGAGAGACGCTGACAGAGATAAGCAGTGTATCCAAACTTGTTAATAGTGCGCAATGGAATGCGCAGTCGCTGTAGGGGCATCACATACCACGATGGATGGATTGTAGTGGTGATGCATTATCCCCTCATACCTGCGAATTTACCTTAATGTGGGTAAGGTACATTTGAATCTTCCCACCAGTCTGGACGGAACAGCGAGAATTGCCAACAAGAGCAGGAAGGGCAGCTCAACTCCCATTGGCTGTCTCATCCCACCTGAGGGTGTGGGCCCGACTCAGCTCTCTCAGCTTCCTGTGGGAAGCTATGGAGCTGCACTTTGGGCGGTGCGGCGTGTTGTTGCTTTGCAGCAGGTAAGCTGCAATTTTCCTTATAACTGCAGCTTTATTCTGCAAGTCTGGACGGGGCCATGAAAGAAGAAGAGGAAGAGGAAGAGGAGGAGGAAGAAGAGTTGGCTTTTCTACCCTGCTTTTCTCACCCATTTAAGGGGACTCAAAGTGGCTGACAAAGCTTCTATTCTTCTCCCCACAACAGAACACCCTGTGAGGTAGGTAGGGCTGTGAGAGCTCAGAAGAGAGCTGTGACTAGCCCAAGGTCACCCAGCTGGCTTCATGGGGGAGGGCAGAATTGAACCCGGTATTTCCAGATAAGAGTCTGGCTCCCTAACCACTAGATCAAACTGGCTCACTGGAGACAGGTTAGCCTTCAATTGGCCCAATTCCATTCCCCCCCCCCCCGCCTTGTTAAAGTCCCTTCCAAGGCTAAGTTGGGATGAAAGGCTTGAATACCTTAAACAAAAGCAGAGATATTGGCCTTAGACCCTAGTGAATAAAAACTGTGCTCCTTCCAGACACCAGAGGTGAAGAGACTCGGCTTGCCCCCTAAAGTTACTCTGATCAAGTGATATTGACGAATTTTGCTCCCAGCCACGAAGAAAATATTTTCATTTGTTTGATCTGCTATATTCTTCACTAAGTCTCCTAGCTCAGGGTCTGACAAGTGCCCCACACTCTTAGCTGTGAACAAATAGCTGTCTTGCAGAAGTTTTTCAAGATAAGAACCAGTTCTGATAGCTTATTCCTCCGTGGGTCAATAAAGTTTGGATTTGCTGACCTTAGCTGCTCTCTCTCCTGTAGAGTTATCTGTCACACAAACCGGTTAATATAAACTTGCTAAAGGTCACCAGAACTCCAGGCATTCACAGTTTGATTTAGCAAGGACCTTTTGGGCATTGGCAAGCTATAGACAGCATAGAGAATCGGCTGGGTTTCTTTTTCTCTACAAATATTATTATTAAAATAATATATAAAGCATTTTAAAAAAACTCAATTTCAATTAAATATCCTTTCCCGACCACAACCAGCTAAAAGAATAGATGTTACAGACTTCACATAGTATTTCATTTACAAAAATATGTGAATTAACTCTGAAAAATAAAATGTGAAATTTAGCTCCAGTGCCCACAGGTGGGAGACAATGGTTGTTTTTCCACCGTGCTCCTTAGATCCGGATCTAAGAAGATCCGGATCTAAGGAATGGGTACATTCCTTAATATGGATCTAGTAGATCCAGATTAAAGGAAGCACCCAATGTGTTTCCACGGGAGGTGTAGCACCGATTAGTAATGGGTGCTAACCTCCCTGCCATGGGAAAACTTTTGCACCTAAGTGGGGAATCAGGATTGACCCCCAAGGGGTCTTCCACCACCTCAAGTGTTTCGGGAGACAGGGGGGTGCACTTTTCAAAGTCCCTCTGAAGAGACCGGCACAGACTTCGAAGCCACTCCGGAATCCCTTTGGAATGTCTCCGAAGTCAGCGCAAGACAGCTCCGGAGCTCCCACGATGTCAGTGGGAAATCACTCCGGAGTGCCTCCGAAGTCTGCGCTGATCTTCGGAGAGACCGGCGGCGAAACTCCGAAGTCTTTGCCGATCGCTTTGGAGGAATTTCAGAGGGAAGCCCATGCAGTCTGCACTAATAGCGAACAGACCGCACTGAGAGCTCCAGAGCCTCTCCGAAGTCTTTGCCAGTCCCCCCCCCCAATGCCTGTTTCTTGTGGAAACAGGCTCCCTTTAATCCAGATTTTCTGGCTGAAGACCCCATTGTAGACCCCATTAATGGGGTCTACAGAAAATCTGGATTAACGGCTGAGATGTACCCATATGATCCGGATTTCCCCGGCGGCGATGGAAACAACACCCATTGACTGAAAATGTGACATTCCAACCTGAGACCCTGATCAGATGGGCCAGAGAAATTGGTGGTCCACCGCTAAAGTTACAAAGCCCCCTCCTGAGAGCTGACAGTCTATGGTGAGGTATAGGGATGTGCATGAATATTTGTAGGCATTCAAAATCCGATCGAATGTGCCCAATTTCAAACTTCGGATCTATTCATTTGAATTTTCTGGACATTCATATGTGTACGGGTTCGTAGACAATGCGTACTAGAAGATCTGCATCTTTCCCGCATCTGTACGCATTTGTACAGATCTGTAACGGGACAAAAACGGTTTGCATATGGGATAAATACGGGATGCATATGGATGTTGACAGATGTGGGGAAGATGGGTACGTGCACATACGAATGTTGTGGATATTTGTATGCACAGATTTGAATAAAAAATTTGAACAAATAGATCCGAATTTGGTAAATGCGAATCGAATCTTGTTTGATTCAAATTTAAAATGTTCAAATCAAATTGGATTTTTGAATGTTCAATTTGATTCAAATAGAATGTCAAAAAAAACACATTTCTGGACATCTCTAGTTATGGAGGTGCATGAATATTTGTTTTTTTATTCGGTTCGTGTAGAATCAAATGCAAGAAAATTTGTATTTGTTCAAATAGATCCCATTCAAATGTGATAGGATTCGTATTTGATACAAATGTTCAGTCCCCAATGGATCCCATACAAAGCTTCCTACGAATATATCAAAACATTGATTCAAATTCAAATACCAGCCTTCAAATGTGCCAACATTCAATTCAAATTCAAATCTCTGAATTCGGCCAAATCTGACATAGCTGACATAGCTTTCAGAGCGGCTGACATAGCTTTTAACTCTTCTCCCCACAACAGACATCCTGTGAGGTAGGTGGGGCTGTGAGATCTCAGAGGACAGCTGTGACTCGCCCAAGGTCACCCAGCTGGCTTCATGGAGGAGGGCAGAATCGATCCTGGCAATCCTAGATAAATGTCTGGCTCCCTGACCCTTAGACCAAACCGATCCATCACAAAGCCTTCTCTAGGCCACCTCAAAGGTGCTTTATTTTGCTCTATCTGATCACAACCCAAGAGGTTGGCATGATTTGGTGACTTGATGAACTCTGGACCGAAACTCCAGCGTCCGACCAAGGTGCATGACAATGAAATCAACATTAAATGATTCTTGCAAAAGTATGCAGCGAGACAGTGGTGTTGCTTTCGTCATGGGTGCCAGCCCTATCCTCAAAGCAGATGCACAATTTTGCTGTTATTGCCATGACACATTTTTGTTTCCTGCTTGTTCAGTGTTGCGTCTCAGCCGTTTGCTGCTTAGAAGGAGATTTGCTCTTCACTTCCAGTTTCTAGTTAGAAGGTCTGGTCCAGTTTTGTGGATTCGTACCTCCATCTGCTGGTCCCTTCTTATACTGCAGCATCCATTAACTTCATGTGCCAAATACTGACAGGAAACTATCAGGGATGCTCACGGATATTCCAAAATTCAAAAATCTAGTTTGAATCTGTCCAGTATCGACATTTGAATTCGAATTGGATTTTCGGAAATCCAAATTTACACATTCAAACGAATTTTGGGTTTTCGAAAATCTGATACAGATTTTTGAATAATTTGAATGAACAGATCCGAATATTGCATGCGAATATTGGGATGCATACGGGATGTGGACAGGATGCATACGGGATGTGGACAGGATGCATACAGGACGTTCACGGGCTGTGTATGTACCCATAGAGATACAAATGTTGAAATTATTTGTAAGAATATATATGAATGTATTCATATTGAATCAAATGTCCGGACATTTGTTTTTTGTTATCCGTACGAATTTGGATTTTCAAATATTTGATTCATTATGAGTCAAATGTCAAAAACTGCAGCACTTTGCATTCATGGTGGAAGCATCTCTGAATTGCACTTGTCGGAACTTCATTCCTGCTGCCCAGATTCAGCATTTGGTGGATGCAAAGACATGGACCGACTGTGTTAGGTTTAGGAGGTGCTGGCAACCAGAAGTCCCTGGGGCGGAACAGGGCTGAGATGCCTGTATCTCTCCTTAGGCCACATTTGCTGCCATCCAGATGGCTCTGCCTCTGCCTGTGGTTGATCCGGATCAATATATTCTGGATTCACTCATCCAGATTAAGGGCAGCAGGTACATAACTCAGGTGCTGTACATCACTGTCTCTAAGTCACTTTTCTTTGTTTTGCTAGGTGTGAACGTAGCTTTACTTAGTGTGATAAAACAGAAAAAAACAGCAAATGTTTCTCAGTGATTAGGATGGAGGCACATAAAGGCTCAAAGAAACACACAAAGTCCTCTCTACTTAAATTCAGGCTTTAGGGCATGATTTCAGTTGTGCATAGTTAGAAATTGTGGCATTCCTTTTTATATTTTATATACAGCTCTAGTTTCTTTCCCCCTTATATCTGCAACTGAAATTTTATTTATAGACACTATGATCTTTTTTTTAAAATCTCAA